>CAWUFW010013194.1:0-491215 GCA_963921515.1 Calotriton arnoldi
CATCAAATGTAAAACTGTCGTCTGCTATGGAGAATAGTCCGTCGATGCTGTGGTTTCTGCAGCAAGAAACCACAACTGTTCATTTTTTTGTTGCAATGCCTGTTTTAATTGCAAAGTTTTAGAGTTCGATCTGTTGTTTTTTTGAAAAAAACACCCAAAAAATACATAAAATAGTTTTTAAAAAAACACAAATAAAGTTTTTTTTTAAAAAGAAGAAAAAAAACGGTTCTTGTTAGAACCATCTCTTTGGTTAAAAAAAGAAAAAATTGTATGTGTTGCATGAAGAAGTGCATGGATAATATCTAGATGATTACATGGGTGTATGGGTAGTGCCTGGATGATTGGAGACTTCAAGGATACTGCCTGAGTGATTGGAAGAGTGCATGGGTAGTCCTTTAGTGCTTGCATGAGTGCATGCGTAGTGCCTGAGTGATTGGAAGAGTACATGGCTACTAGCTGGGTAATTGAAGTAGTGAATGAGTAGTGTCTGGGTGATTACAGGAGCTCATGCCTAGTGCTTGGGTGATAAGAAGAGTGCAAAGGTAGTGCATGGTGATTTTATAAGTGCTTGGGTAGTGGCGGAGTGATTACATGTGTTTATAGGTACTTGCTGAGTGATTGGAAGAGTGCATGAGCAGTGAATGGGTGTTTGGAGGAGTGCATGGGTAGTGAGTAGGTGATTGGAGGAGTGCATGGGTAGTGCCTGGGTAATGGACGGACTGAATGAGTAGTGTCTAGCTGATTAGAGAAGTGCATGGGTGATTGCATGAGTGCATGGGTAATGCCTGGATGATTGCATGAGTACATGGGTAGTGCCTGAGTGAATGGATGAGTGCAAAGGTAGTGCATGGTGATTTTAAAAGTGCTTGGGTATTGGCAGAGTGATTGGATAAGTGCATGGCTACTGGCTGGGTGATTGGAAGAGTGCATGGGTAGTGCATGGTTGATTGGAGCAGTACATGAATAGTGCCTGGGTTATTGCATGAGTAGATGAGTAGTGCCTGAGCAATCGGAGGAGTGCATGGGTAGTGCTTGGGTGATTTTGTAACTGCTACGTTAATGCCTCAGTGATTGCATGAGTGCAGAGGTAATGTATGCAAGATTGGAAGAGTACATGAGTAATGCTTGACTGATTGCATTAGTTTATGGGTAATGTCTGCATGATTCCATGAGTGCATGGGTTGTGCCAAGGTGATTGCAAGAGTGGAAGAGTAGTGTGTGGTGATTTTATAAGTGCTTGGGTATTGGTGGAGTGATTGGATAAGTCTATGGTTAATAGCTGGTTGATTGCAGGAGTGCATGGGTAGTGCATGGGTTATTGCAGCAGTGTATAGGTAATGCCTACGTAATTGTATCAGTGGATGAGTAGTGCCTGGGTGATTGGAGAAGTGCTTTTGTAATTCCTGGGTGATTTTGTAAGTGCATGGGTAATGGTTCGATGATTGCATGAGTTTATAGGTAATATTTAGATAATTGCATTAGTGTATAAGTAGTGCCTGGGTGATTGCATGAATGCATGGGTAGTGTCTGGATGATTGGAGGAGTGCATGGGTAGTGCCTGGGTGATTTTTGGAGTGCATGCGTAGTGCCTGGGTAATTGAAGGAGTGAATAAGTAGTGTCTAGGTGATTAGAGGACTGCATGGAGGAGTGCATGGGTAGTACCTGGGTTATTGCATAAGTGCATGAGTAGTGCCTGGGTGATACCAGGAGTACATGTGTAGTGCCTGGATGATTAGAGGACTGCAAGGATAGTGCATGGTGATTTTATAAGTGCTTGGGTATTGGCGGAGTGATTGGGTAAGTACATGGTACTGTCTGCGTGATTGTAGGAGTGCATGGGGTAGTGCACGGGTGATTGGAGCAGTGCATGGGTAGTGCCTGGGTTATTGCATGAGTGGATGAGTAGTGCCTGGGTGTTTGGAGGAGTGCAGGGATACCGCATGGTGATTTCATAAGTGCTTGGGTATTGGCGGAGTGATTGGGTAAGTACATGGTACTGGTTGGGTGATTGGAGGAGTGCATGGGTAGTGACTGGGTGATTAGAGGACTGCAAGGATAGTGCATGGTGATTTTATAAGTGGATGGGTATTGGCAGAGTGATTGGATAAGTGCATGGGTACTAGCTGGGTGATAGGAGTAGTGCATGAGTAATGCCTGACTTATTGCATGAGTAGATGACTAGTGCCTGGGTGATTGCAGGAGTACATGGGTTATGCCTGGCTAATTTTGTAAGTGCACGGGTATTCCTTTGGTGATTTTGTAAGTGCATGGGTAATGCCTGGGTAATTACATGAGTTTATAGTTAATGCATGGATGATTGCAAGAGCGCATGGTTAGGGTCTGGGTGATTGGAGGAGTGCAGAGATACTGCATGGTGATTTCATAAGTACGTGGGTATTAGTGGAGTGATTGGGTAAGTACATGGTACTGGCTGGGTGATTGTAGGAGTGCATGGGGTAGTGCACGGGTGATTGGAACAGTACATGGGTAGTGCCTGAGTTATTGCATAAGTGGATGAGTAGTGCCTGGGTGATTGGAGGAGTACATGGGTAGTGCTAGGGTGATTTTTGTAAGTGCATAATTATTGCTTGGATGATTGCATGAATACATTGTTACTGCTCAGGTGATTGTATAAGTGGAGGAGAAATGTCTGGATGATTGAAGGACTGCATAGGTAATACTTGGGTTATTGCAACATTGTAGAAGTAATGTGTGGGTGATTACAGAGCTGTATGGGTACTGCCACAGTGAATAAAGCTGTATATTGATAATGCATAGGTGATTTTGTAAGTACAGAGGTTATATTTCAGAGATTGAAGAAGAGCATGCGTTCTGGTAAAGTGATTTGATGAGTGAGATAATTCAGTTTTAAAAAATGAATGACTGCAAGAAAAGTGACTGTAAATATTAATTCGTAACATTATGCTTATTACATTACTTTATCTTACCTTCTTTATTGAACTAGATATGAAACTCATTGAAACAATTTTTCAGTTGTTTTATTATAATCTAAATTTAAAATATTTCAAACTTTAGAATTACTTTCTGTAAAAGAGAAGAAAAACACTGTAATTGCATATAATATTATAGTTTTAAGAACACAACTTAATTTTAGAATTACATAATATATTCAGTTTGTATTTTTGCTGTTTTCAGATTCTATTGAATTTCACCATATACAGTGATTTCAATGTTGATCATCATGTATTAGTGGGCAAAAAAATACAATCAATAAGATTGTTAAAAAAAAACAAATCTGTGTTCAAAATATTTACAACAAACTCAACTATCTGTTTACATTTTCAAAAATAAACACTCTCATCAACATTGCATATAATACAAAGATCAAATATATGAACTGCTTCTTTCAAACACAATTTTCTAAATACAATATCAAAGAACAGAAACGATAATTCAAACAGTAATTGTTGACATCTTCCCAATAGGCCGAATGATGTTTTCAAAACTTTGGTACCAAAAATATCAGATATGAATTCGGTAATTCATTAGGCAACCGACATTTGAATTCCAAATGGGCATCATTACAATGTGTCCATCCTTTATTGCACTTTAAATACACAGTATAGTGTCCAGATGTTGTAGAAGGTCCATCATGGAAAATAATAGCCACTGCTTTAAAAGTTCTTCCTGAAATTGACAGTTGACTTGCCACAAAAATTTTAATTTTGGTTTCCAATTTTCTTCCATCTGCTCTACAACGTTGTAGCATTAAAATGACATATTGTCCAAATCTTTCTATAAATAATGTTGATAACATTTCAGATTTGCAGTGAGTACATTCCATATCTTGTTTAGCTGATTTTAATAATTTGTTAAAAGACACTGTTTTGCAATCTGGTATTGTCAAATATATGAATCGTTCAGTGTCTATGTCAGTGGTAGAAGAAAATGAACAGTCTTCACATTCATGATCCCATCTGTAACGAAGTCCAAACAGATTTTCAATTTGTATTCCTTCACCTTCCAATACTGCAAGCATAAACATAAGAAATTCTTGAGCATCTTGTTGTACATTAAGTGTAAATTGTGAAGAACCAGAACATATATCTAAAAGATGCCGAATGCCAGAAGCAGTTTGGATTTTAGTTTTATCAGTTGTCAATTTTTCAAAAATATAATGCAACAAAGAACACATTTTTTTTTCTCGATTCTCCATAATTTGATGATGAAGATTTTCTAGAAAAAACACGACATTCACAATTACATTAGCATAGCAGTTGATACCTGAACTATTTTCTAACTGGTATCCTACAATATCATCAACAGTGTCCATTTTCATTTTCTTTGGAGCCTCAACATTCTCTTGAATTTTTTTCTTCTTTCCAACCTCACTAGAGTGTTTCTCATATGTTCGTTTTGGACATACTACATGCTTTTCATATATGGGATATTCACCTAAGTTGGGAGCATACAGTCTTCTTAACCGGTTATACTCTCTTACACAATTTGCATCTGTACTAATCTTTCTTTCATCAAAATCAATCAAATACAATACAGATAATGTTCTTACTCGAGACAATGCAACATATGCCATGCCCTCTTTAAACACTGTACTTCCAATGTTTACCAAAGCACTGTCTACACTTAAACCTTGAGATTTATGAATGGTCACTGCATATGCTAAAGAAAGAGGAAACTGTTTTCTATGAACATACAAGTCTTTAACAAGCAAAAAACGAACAACACAATGTCCAATCTGTTTTACCTCTTCAATCTGATCAAATTTAATCTTCAAGAATTCAATTCCATCTCTATTTGGATAATTACCAAAATCAACAACTTTTCCCATTGCTCCATTTACTAAACCTTTTTCTACATCCAAATTACGCCATAAAATTACCCAACAGTTTTCACCTACATATAAATTCTTTTCTAAACCAGCAGTCTTAGATATAGACTTTTCCAAAGAATCCAATTTTGATTTTAATTTTTTTGTCAGAATAATAGTAATTCCTTCGTGTTCTATTTTATCAATGGCTTCCATTTTCATTATTTGTTGTTTTTCCAGCTTCAAAAGTTCTTGATTGAATGTAGAACACTCTTGCAGTGTTGGCATTAGGCAAATTATAGATTTCTTTTCTCCAATTTTTTCTTTTCTCCAATTTTTTTCTATATTATTCCAGGAGCAACATTTTTATTTGGAAACAAGTTTGAAGTAGCCGACTTTGTAAAGCTTCTTTACCATGTTTTGTCAAAACACCAATTCTTATATCTTGAAGAATGCTTCCATAATGTTCATCACTTGCTTGTCGCATATTCTTAATAAGCTCTTTATATTCAAAATGAGACCAAATGTTGACATTTCCAATACTTCCCAAAGATTTCCTAGTGTCTTGATGCACAAGTGTTTTAAAAACTGGTTGCCCTTTTACAGGAGTAAGTTGCAGTAGGTCGCCGAATACAATTACATGTTTTCCTCCAAATAAAACATCATAATTGGTTTTTAAAATCTACTGCATTCTTAAATGTACAAAGGCAAGCATTACGTTTGAGACCATGCTCACCTCATCAATGATCAGAAGTTTTATTTTCTTTTATACTCTTGAAACTTCATACCAAGCTTCTCCAGATAGCTTGTGATATTCCTACTTGTTTTCATGTTCAACTGGTAGCATCAGTAAACGATGCGATGTAATCCCTTTAATGTTGTGTGCTGCTAACCCAGTTGGAGCGGTTACAACACAAGATAAATGTGATTCAGTGGTTTTCTGTAGATAACTGGTCAAAACTTTAATTAAGAAACTTTTTCCTGTACCAGCTTGACCACTGATATACATTTGAATAGGTTTAAATGATGTGCAGTTGCATTCTTCTTTTTCATGAAGCAAACCATGGTCTATCTGTTGTGTAACTTGCTGATATATTTCTTACTGTTCAATATTTAGTTTCCCAACTCCATAATATCCTGTTGTGCTTGTTGCATTGCCATTTCTACTTCACTCATGGCTACTGCTGCTTCATTTTCAAGAGTTGGTTCTCCAGGTGGATCTTGACTCAGTGGAGCAGAACTTTGACTATCTTGAGAACTGTCTCTAGCAATTTCAGCTGCAATAGTAGTTTCTTGTTCAATCTCTTCATTCAACATTTGTAGATAATTTGGAAAAACTGTGCATTCAATGCTATCTTTACATGCATTAAAAGAATCTTCATAGCACTGAAAATCTCCAAGTAATTCCATTTCAGTCCGCCAAGGCTTGAAGAGTTGCAGAAGTGCTAAATAGAAAAATTCCCTTTTATCTGCAGTATCACAACTGAGTTTCCTGTGATTAATGAGATTTCCTTTGGCATGTTTTACCAAACATCCAGCCCATCCAATGACTGCATATTTTTCTTCATTTATATTTTCTGTAACATTTCTCTTAAAGCTGTAATATTGCAGAACCTCATAGAGACATATGTTTTCCAGATGTGGACTTCTTTTAGGATAGTATGTATCCAACATGTTTGTTTTTACAATATCTGTACTTTCCGGTTCATTTAATGCTAAGTATTCAATTTCTTGTACAGATTTCAATACTCGATTTCGTGTTGCAGCAAGACCTAGACTTACCCAAATGATTCCTCTTGATTTTGAATATAAACTTGCAGATGTCAACCAATCCGAACATTTGTAGGATCCAATCTTTCGATGGGAAAGCATCTTCAAACTAAAGCTGTACAATTTGTTACTAAGAGTCTTCTCTTGTGAAATTTCTTCCCACATTTCTTTCAGCTCCGTCTTTTCAGATTTTGTTATATATGATGTAACACAACGAGCAACAGCAATAGAATTATCTGCAACATACTGGATATCCATATTTGCATTCCACATCGTCAAAATCACTGGATTGTACTCATTAATATACTTTGAATCTTCACTTCTTTTTATATTGTAAGTATTCTTTGGAGATTTTCGAGTTATAGTATGCCTCACTGCTGTCATGAAACTGTTGACTCTTCCTTTGGAAATTACTGGATGTGGTAATCCAAAACGACAATTTGCATAAATTCTTTCCTTTGACTTGTATTTCCGTCGACAATATTTCCCACATCGATGAGTTTGAAACCGTAAAACTTGTTGTCTTAAAGTATTTTCTTCTCCTGTTTTTGAATACCACATGTAACTTAGTCTTCAATGAAAGATAAAACAGTCTCATCAGAATCAGTTCCAAATTTAGGTGCATCCTTGATCCATAATAGCATGTGTATATGAGGAGCACCTCTGGCTTGGTACTCCTTTCTCCAAAAGAAATCAATAACTTCTCCAATAGGTGGGTTGTTTTTATTGCAGATAAAAGACATCATAGCTTGAAACCTATGATTAAAATATCTGCACACATTTACAGGATCCAAGGAACACAGTTCTCCAGCTGTCTTGAATTTAATGCTTTTAATATTTGAATTTGCTTCTCGTAGAAATTCAAGTAAATCGACCCATGCGTATTCAGCACAGCTTAGCGTAACAAACCATGTAGGGGTTGCTAAGTTCCTTAACATACATTTAAGTTCTCCTTGACGACGATACCAATATTCATTAGTACCATGTTGACACGCCATCAAATTAATCAATTGAGATTCTAAATGATCATCTCTTTGTTGTACTTTGTCCATGAATTCCTTTGCAGAAACATGTTGAAGATGAACTCCTGTTTTTAATATGTGGTTCACTGCATATGAAAGTCCAGACAAGTCACTTTTGAACAAAAGATGAAATATATATGGAATACATTGTCGAAATCTTGGATCTTCTGAGTACAATCTTGTTGTACGATATACTGATGCTGGAATCTGCACAGGTCGTTCATCATATCGTCCACCTTTTCCAGTGGGGAAGAGCTGTGGAAAACAACGGGCTTCTAAACTTCTTTCCCAAACACTCATAGGAGTTCCCTTCACTTTCTTCATTTGGAATAATTCAATAGTATTTCCAAT
The DNA here is from genome assembly GCA_963921515.1 of Calotriton arnoldi. Classification (NCBI taxonomy): domain Eukaryota; kingdom Metazoa; phylum Chordata; class Amphibia; order Caudata; family Salamandridae; genus Calotriton; species Calotriton arnoldi. The sequence continues at coordinate 7,934 of CAWUFW010013194.1, forward strand.
CACTTCCTTTGAATATAAAGGATGTACACTATAATGTTCATAAATTTCTTCGGAGATTATTGCTGCAACCTAAAGGTGGATCCCGGGGACGCACCGGAGTTCCGTCATTACGGGTGAATGCTCTTACGAAGCCTACATTATAAAAAGGTTGGCATTTTGAACCACTAAATATATGGGGACACATTGAATGCCGGTCCCAAGAGAAAAGGCTGTTATTAATGTCGATCAAAATTACATCTGGGCATTCCTCCTCCTAAATAAAGTTTACAACTATGTACAGGACCGACTGATTAGCGGTACCTCCTTGATTTTATCATTCTCACCCATGTGGCGTTTGGTGTAGTTGGGCAATAACAAAGTTGTTATTAGAAGTATATTTCAGACTCAAGAAGGAAAAATAATGAACCTGGGGGATTGCACACCATTATGGGTGATATTTTATCCATTTGACCGATTCGTCAAGTATCCTAATACGATCGGAAGTCTCCAAGTGAGGGTCACCTTAAAACTAGAGGTTGTTTGTAAGAAAGAGGGGTAATATACACATTGTCCTGAAGAAGGTGGTTTTATTCGACTTTGGTACCACCGAAACGTGTCGACGCTTATCCTTGTGGGGTTACATCCAAGGAACAAATAGTATTGATTGTAAAAAAATGAAATGTTGCCAATACTGTTATTGATTCTCTTAGACTAACCATTGCTGATGATCAATTTGTATGTCTATAATTTTATCTCCCTCTTGATGTCCTTTTTTTAAATTTTGTATTATTGTCTGATATATATTTTTTTACTGTGAATAAATATGTAATGTATATTCTGATGATGTTTTAATTAAAAAATTGGTTTTATATATAACATACACATTTCTGCCTTTTCCTTTTCCAGACTGGTGAAGTACTATAGTGTGATTGTTTATGTCTATCGAGTACATATCGGAAGTTATTAGACTATTGCCAAGAGTAGTTGTCTTTTTTGAATATTGCATACATTTCTTCACTCCTGGAGATGTCCACTTTTTCGATTTGGCCACTTGAAATTTCGCTATCATCTTCTTCTTCCAGAAATGCATTTTTGTAATAAAGATTGTTTTTTATGAGATATAACGTAGCCTTTTGAACTTTGGTGACATCTACTAACTCTTGCCATATTTTCCGACTCTTTGTTGGAACACCATTAACTAGAATAACTACAGGTTCAGTTTCCTCTCTCTCTACACCAATAGTTTCAATATTTTTCTTTAAATCTAAAGGTAAATACACAACTCTTCCTTTTAATCCTCTTTGTAAATCTGATGGAGGCAGCTTACCTGTTTTCGGCTCCATACGAAGTATAGCCTGAAACGGGTGTACAGATTGAATTAGAATAGGCTCATATGTATTTAAATCCACCAGTTCCGGAGGAACAGCTACCAACTCTAGGTTATTATGTACAGCTCTAGCTGGCATTTTGTTCTCTTCTAATTTGCTGTAACAATATTTACAAATACGTTGATCACTGCCCAACTCAAAAACACCTTCCACCAACAAATAAGCACCAAATTCCTCCCACTTATCATTGTTTTCCTTTTCACTTTTCAAATACAGATCAACATTCCTAGTTTGATTTCTATAGCGAGTACGTCGACAACAAATACAAACATAGGGGCCTATTAGGATGGCGGGCGGACCTGAGTCCGCCCGCCATCCTAGCGGGAAAGGGACCACCCGCCTGCCATGCGGCGGTCCCGCACCCCTGATCATGATGCGACCGCTACCGCGGCGGTTGCATCTGGCATTTTAACATTGCGGCGGGTGCCGCTGGCTGCAGCACCCGCCGCAAAGGTAAAATACCATGTTGTGCATTTCCATGCACAACGTGGCAGGCACCGTGCCGTGCCTGCCACCTTGTGCATGGACATGTAGGGGGTACCATAGGTACCCCCCAGTGTGCACCCCCCACCCCCTCAGGGGCCCGCAACGGGCCCCCAATGCAAATCCCCACCATCCGAAAGGCCTTGAAATCCAAACATCATAATATGGATGGTGGTGCATGCTAGGCACCGCCACCATATATGAGCCCCAGCTCCGCCCTGTCGGCAATCGTAATGATTGCCAACCGGCGGAAAAGTGGCAGACGGACTTTCCGTCCGCCGCGATACCCACCGCCATCGTAATATGGCGGTGGGTAATTCACGTTACGATGGCGGGCGGATCGCCACCACCGGGCCGGCGGTGGCGATCGCCATCGTAATGAGCCCCATAATTTGGTTTTTCAGAACAAATTACCTTAAACTTTGTAATTTCTTCTACAAACTTCTCAGTAGTACTATCTTCCACCTCCTCTTCAACATCTACACTTATCAAACTCTCACTTTGTGTACACTCTTCTCCAGTACTAAAGAAACGAAACTCTATATCATCACAAACTTTTTTTACATCCAATACTGACCCATGCAAAAGAGCAGTGTTTATTTAACTTAAAAATAAAGCAGGACTTTTTACATAGTGCAATCTTCTTACTAACTTCCGCATTGCAGAGTGATGAACTGCTAACATTCTCAAATGATGAAAAACACTGTGACACACTTTTCTAGAAAGACAAGCTAGAGAATGTCCTTGCAAGCCAGTATTTTTTCTCACTTTATAAGGATCTAGTCCTTGCAACATCTTAATCTTTTGTTTAATACTTTTTTTAGTATACGCTCGTAAGAAATTTCGTAAAATATCAATAGACTCCTGTCGTATACTACAAATACTACTGCAATCCCATGTATACACTGAAGCTTCCCGTCTCCCCTGAACTTCTTCAGCTATCACTCCTTCCACATTTCTTGGAACCATCTTTTCGTTTTCAATTGCACAACCTTTATTAACTTCATAGGCAACGATCACTGGTATCAACTGCGTGAACTAATGTATTGTTTTGGAAATAGCTCTCTTCATTAAAAAAAGGTTCTGAACTAGAACTGTGCTTCCATTCACCCAAATTTTTTTACAAAAGTTAGTTCTGTTTATTAATCTTTTCCTTTTACTTTTGTCCTTCATAGAATGCATTGGTTTATCCAAAGTTCACATTCTTTTCAGAACTAATATAAACAATCTTCTTTTCAATTCAAAAGCCTTTTCGACTATACTTTCAATCTCTTGTTTCTTTTTATAAAATGCAGATCTTTTTTATATTTCTTGCAATCTTTCAATACATTTTGTACTACTCTACTTTTATACATACGTTTTCTAATATTGTGATATTCTTTCATCCTTCTTCCAACATAGATTGTTTTCTCATTTCCTGAATTTCCATTAATTTGTCCTTTTTTCATTTCATTCTTCTTCGTTCTAAAAGTATTCTTTCTATTTTCAACATTTTCAAAATCCTTTCCAGTCCTTAAAAGTCTTTTAATAAATTATTTTGTTCTCTTACCACAAGACTTTTTCTTTTTTGCCACATGTTGTAGTTCATCAAATTCCTGCTTTTGTCTCTTCTTTAAATAGTATTGTTTTTTTTCTTGTTTTTTCTTTTGCGTTTTTTTTGTCATGGTAGATCTTTCTTAATAATAATGGAGAATATCTGAAAAAAAGAATTTTAAAAATAATTTAATATTATTAAAATAATTATATGCAAATATTCTTATCTATTACTAAAGAAACACCTTCTATTTAAAAGCTACAAACAAATGCATATATGGTTTTAGGAATATGGTCACAATTACACATGAGCTGCAAAATAAGTGAAGAGAGGTGCAGAAAAAGAAATGCAGCAGTTATGTCTGAATGATTACAGCACTAAGGGGCAGATTTACAACTTCTGGCGCATCCCAGCAAATCAGCAGGGATGCGCCAGAATAGTTGCGACACGCAATTCTCTCCTTGCGCCACCACGGAAGCGCCGCATTTACAATGCGGCGCACCGTGGCGCAAGGAAAGGCCGATGCGTGTCGCATCCTGTGGCGCAAGGGCGGCGCATTGCTGGAGTCGTGTCGCAAGCGCGACGCAACTCCAGCAATGCTTGTGGGCCGCCCATACCTAATGTGGTGCGCCACTCCTTACGCCTGCTTGAAGCAGGCGTAAGGATTCGTCGCAGCGGCGTCGGAAAAGTGACTCAGTGAAATCTTGTAGATTTCACTGCGTCACTCTGCGAGGCATTCCTTCGACGGAACGCCCACCCTGCGGAGGAACGCCCACATGAAACCTGACGCAGGTTTCATGTGGCGCAGGGCTTTACAACGTGACGCATCTCCCTAGATGCGTCACGTTGTAAATAATGCGCAACGTGGCGCATGGTTTACGTCGCCGCTGCGTCACAAAAGTGACGCAACGGCGGCGCAAAAGTGGCGCAACGGGCTTGTAAATCTGCCCCTAAATATCTAGTGCCTGCATCATTGTAAGACTGCATGGCGACTACTTTGGTGTTTTTATAATTGCATGAGAGGGGTGCAGAAATTTGCAAGAGAGGTGCAGAAAAAAGCAAGAGCAGTGCAAAAGAAGCAACAGAGGTGCAAAAAGAGGCAAATGAGGTACAGAAGGAGGCAAGAGAACTGCAGAAAGAGGCAAGAGAGTTGCAGAAACAGGCAATAGAGGTACAGAAAGAGGGAACAGGTGGGCAGAGTGAGGCAAGAGAGGTGCAGAAAGAGGGAAGAAAGGAGCAGAAAAAGGGAAGAGGGATGGAGAAATTTAGAACAAAGGTGCAGGAAGAAGACATAACAGTGCAGAAAGAACCAACATAGGTGTACAAAGAGGCAAGAGGGGTACAGAAAAAGGCAAGTGAAGTGCAGAACGAAGCAAAAGAGGTGCAGAAAGAACCAACAAAGCTGGAAAAAGAGACAACAGGAGTGCAGAAAGGGGTAGGAGAGGTGCAGAATGAGGCAAGAGGGTTACAAAAAGAGGCAGAAGGGGTGCAGAAAGAGGAACAGAACTGCAGAAAGAAGCAACAGAGGTTGTGAAAGACGCACGAAGGGTGCAGAAACAGACAAGACAGGTGAACAAACAAGGAACAGAGGTACAGAAAGAGGTAAAAGTGGTGCAGAAACAGGGAAGAGAGGTGTAGAAAGAGGCAAGAGAGTTCCACAACGAGGGAACAGGGGTGCTGAAACAGTTAAAAGCAGGGGTGGGCGGAATTTGCGTAATCGCGCTACGCAAAGCTCCGCGAAATGGTAAAAAATCTCCGCGAGCACGCAAAAGTTCCGCGAACACGCGGAATTGCTCGTTCCGCCCGTTCGCGATGCTTTTTTCCTGTTCGCGAACGCTGTTTGCGTGCTCGGGGAGAAATATCTCGCGAACACGCATTTTGAAAGCGCGAACAAGCAAAAAACTCCGCGAAGTCGTGGATCGCGGGATTTTTGGCAATTTCGCGTTCTCCGCGGAACGCGAAATTACCCAAATTCCGCAAATTCCGCGAGCGGAACGGAATTTACCACCCAGGCCTAGTTAAAAGGGGTGCAGAAAGAAGCAAGTGAGGTGCAGAAAGAGGCAAGAGAGGTGCAGAAAGAGGCAAGAGAGTTACAGAAAGAGGCAAGTAAAGTGCAGAAGGAGACAAAAGAACTGCAGAAAGAGGCAATAGAGGTGCAGAAACAGGCAAGTGAGATACAGAAAATAGAAGAGGTTTGCAGAATGAGACAAGAGAAGTGCAGAAAAAGAAACAAACGTGCACAAAGAAGTAACAGAAATGCAGAAAGAGGCAACAGAGATGCAGAGGGAAGCATGAGTGGCTTGCACACCATTAGTACCAATTTAAAAACCCACATTTAGCAACAAGTAATAGATAACCATTCTAGGTTTGCAAAGGGCCTTCCACCACGCTGTACCACTTGTCACTGCATTTTTGTTAACGTTTGAGCCATTTGAGCTAGAAACAAGGCTTTTTTGTTCAAATATGCAGATTAGAATACAGATGATGAATTTTGTGCCTAATGCAGAAAATTTATAATTATGCAAAAGTTGGTGCAGCCAAACACTCGTAGAATTCCAGTGGCCCTGCTCATACCTCTGACTAGGTTCACAAGTGCTCCTCAGTGATTCTCCCCATAATGGTAAAAGCATGCATACATATGTCTCTACCTTTTCAAATCTTCATGATATCTAAAAGAAATATGTAGACAATATTTCTGAAATATAGTAAAACCTAAAAACTGACACATGTACTAGATCTGCCTGAGTGATTCCAAAACTCCGTGGGTAGTGCTTGGGTGATTGCATGAGTGCAAGGGTAGTCAATGGATAATTGCAGGAGAAGATGGATAGTGACTAGCTAATTACTTGAGTGCAAACATACACATTGACTACATGAATAAGTGTATAAATAGCACCTGAAGGGATCAATGAGTCATTGAGTACTGCCTAGGTGAATAGATGAATGCAACAGAAGGGCATGGGTGATTCTACGACTGCAAGGGTAGTGTGTAGGTTATTACATGACTGCATAGGTACAGCCTGCATGATTGCATGACTGTAGGAAAAGTACATATCTTTGACCCTCGATGATTCATGCTTGCAAGGGTAATATCTGGTGGATTACTGAACTACATAGCAAGTGAGTGGATGATTTTATAAGTTTATGAGTACCGCCTGGGTGATTACTGAACTAGTAACATACTGCCTGAGTGATTACAGGAGTGCAAAAGTAGTGACTGGGTGATTTTAAAAGTACATGAGTACTTTCTGAGTGATTACATAAGTACAAGAAAAGTGTGTATGTGATTGAAAGAGTACAAGGGGACTAAAGGACTACATGGGTAACACCTTGGCGATTGCATGACTGAAGGGATAATGTCTGGGGATTTACATGACTACATAGCAAGTGACTGGGTGATTTTATAAGTGCGTGTGTACTTCTTGGGTGATTGCAGGACTACTGAGGTAGAGCCTGAGTAAATTAAAGATTGTAAAAGACTTATTGTCAGTGAAATTGCTCTCCCACCCTCGCAGCTCCACCATCAAGTGAGGCCTACCCCTGCACTCTCGAGTGTTGATTCGAGGCCCTCCTCCACCCACAGGTTTCCCTGCGCCTCATCCCTGGTGGTCCAGTGGACCTCTGTCCCCGTCCTCTCGCTCCGCTTTCACTCATTTTTCACTCGTTTTTTCTCTACCCTTCTGCACTTTTCTGCATTTCTGCTGTTTCCTGCTGTTTTTCTGCGTGTCTCTTCTGCTTGATTTTCCTTTTTTTCCCTTTTCCTTTTTCTTCCCTTTCCTGCCCGCTTTACCTGCCGCTGCTGCCCCCGTGGCCCCTCCCCCCCAGCGCGACCAGCGTGACCAATCCAGCTCCCCTCCCCGCTCCCCGCCCCCTACTTAATGACGGCCGCTGCGGGGACAGGCAAGCAAGGCCACTGACTTATTGTCAGTGAAATTGCTCTCCCACCCTCGCAGCCCCACCATCAAGTGAGGCCTACCCCTGCACTCTCGAGTGTTGGTCCGAGGCCTTCCTCCACCCGCAGGTTTCCCTGCGTCTCATCCCTGGTGGTCCAGTGGACCTCTGTCCCCTTCCTCTTGCTCCGCTTTCACTCATTTTTCACTTGTTTTTTCTATACCCTCATCTTTCACCCTTCTGCACTTTTCTGCATTTCTGCTGTTTTCTGCTGTTTTTTCTGCATGTCTCCTTCCTCTCGCTCCGCTTTCACTCGTTTTTCACTCATTTTTTCTCTACCCTCATCTTTCACCCTTCTGCACTTTTCTGCATTTCTGCTGTTTTCTGCTGTTTTTCTGCGTGTCTCTTCTGCTTGATTTTCCCTTTTTTCCCTTTTCCTTTTTCTTCCCTTTCCCGCCCGCTTTACCCGCCGCTGCTGCCCCCGTGGCCCCTCCCCCCCAGCACGACCAGCGCAACCAATCCAGCTCCCCTCCCCGCCTCCCAGCTGTCCAGCCCTCCCCGACCCCTACTTAATGGCGGCCGCTGCGGGGACAGGCGAGCAAGGCCACTGACTTATTGTCAGTGAAATTGCTCTCCCACCCTCGCAGCTCCACCATCAAGTGAGGCCTACCCCTGCACTCTCGAGTGTTGGTTCGAGGCCCTCCTCCACCCACAGGTTTCCCTGCGCCTCATCCCTGGTGGTCCAGTGGACCTCTGTCCCCTTCCTCTCGCTCCGCTTTCACTCGTTTTTCACTCGTTTTTTCTCTACCCTCATCTTTCACCCTTCTGCACTTTTCTGCTGTTTTCTGCTGTTTTTTCTGCGTGTCTCCTTCCTCTCGCTCTGCTTTCACTCGTTTTTCACTCGTTTTTTCTCTACCCTCATCTTTCACCCTTCTGCACTTTTCTGCATTTCTGCTGTTTTCTGCTGTTTTTCTGCGTGTCTCTTCTACTTGATTTTCCCTTTTTTCCCTTTTCCTTTTTCTTCCCTTTCCCGCCCGCTTTACCCACTGCTGCTGCCCCCGTGGACCCCAGCACGACCAGCGCGACCAATCCAGCTCCCCTCCCTGCTCCCGCCTCCCAGCTGTCCAGCCCTCCCCGACCCCTACTTAATGGCGGCCGCTGCGCGGCCGTGCCGCTGGCGCGCCAAAGGCAAGCCCGTCTGCACCCGTCCGCGAGCCGACCATGACCAGCGCCAGGAAGCCTGGACCTCCACCCCGCCAACGCTACGACCCAGCAGCACTCCACGCACTCAACCCAGGCCGTAACAACAACTGCAAGCTAGCTTCGCCGGCCGACACCCACGGACCCTTCAGCTGTCACCGCTGCCGCCAAACCTACAGCACTGCCAGGATCACGGACCCAGCACAACCCAACCGCAAGAACACACCCGAACCGAAGACCCTGCAATGCATCCTCCTCAACGTCCGATCACTCCACAAACATGCCACCAAAATCTGGGAGCTCCTCGACAGCACCACCCCGGACGTAGCGTTCTTCACCGAAACCTGGACCAACACCATCTTTGGACCGGACATCGCCATCGCCATTCCCCAAGGGTACAAGATCTCCAGGAAGGACCGCCACACCCGCCCGGGAGGAGGAATCGCCATCGTCCACAAATCCACCCTCCGCCTGAGCACACTCCCTGACGAGCCCACAGACATGATGGAACATCTACACTTCAAGATACAGACCAACCCTACAACCACCCTCCGAGGGACCCTCATCTACCGACCCCCTGGACCCCACGGACCCTTCACCAGCTCCATCATAGACATCATCTCCCGCATGCCATCGCTTCTGACAACTACACCCTGCTGGAAGATCTCAACTTCCACCTCGACAACCAACTGGACCCCAACACCACATCCCTCCTGGACAACCTCCACAACATTGGACTCCGCCAAATCGTGACCTAACCCACGCACTCAGCAGGACACACCCTCGACCCCCTCTTCACAACGGGAAACTCCATCACCTTCAGCCACACCACCGAACTCCCATGGACCGACCACCGATGCGTCCACTTCACCTTCAGAACACCCACCATCCACAGACACCAGCACTTGCTCCCACGAAGAAACTGGACCAGAATCACCGACAACCAGCTCACCTCCTCACTCAGCAACTCCACCCCAACCATCGTGGAAAACACAGCAGCCCGAACCCTGCACAGATGGATCTCCGACAGCGCCAACACCATAGCCCCCCTCAAGAAAACCACCAACACCCACGCCAAAAAATCCAGATGGTTCACCACCGAACTTCGAGAGTCCAGACGCACCTGCCGCCGCCTCGAAAAGACCTGGAGGAACACCAAATCCACAGAATCTCACAACAACTTCAAAGCCGCCACCAACGCCCACCACCAACTCATCAGAAAAACGAGAAAACAAGCGATCAAAGACAGAATCTCCGCACACGCATACAACAGCAAAGAACTCTTCAACATCATCAAGGAGTTCGCCCAACCCACCAGCGAGTCGACTGACATCCCTCCCTCACAAGACCTCTGCGACAAACTCAGCACCTTCTTTTACCACAAAATCAAGAACATCTACGACAACTTTAACATAGACAACCAACACACAGAACCCCCACCAACCACCCCCAACACCCCGAAGCCAATGCTTGACAGCTGGATAGCCCTCACCACCGAAGACACACTGAAGATGATGAAGTCAATCCACTCCAGGGCCCCCACGGACCCCTGCCCCCACCACATCTTCAACAGAGCTGCCGACACCATCGCACCCATGCTCCGCCACACCATCAACTGCTCCCTGGTGACCGCCTCGTTCCCCAATGACTGGAAACACGCCGAGGTCAACACCCTCCTGAAGAAACCCTCGGCGGACCCCACCGACCTCAAAAACTACAGACCCATCTCCCTGCTCCCGTTCCCTGCGAAAGTCACCGAGAAAGCCATCAACAGCCAACTTGCCACATTCATCGAAGAGCACAACATCCTCGACTCCTCTCAATCCGGCTTCAGGAAAAACCACAGTACGGAAACCGCCCTCCTTGCTGTAACAGACGACATCCGCACCCTACTGGACAAAGGAGAAACAGCAGCCCTCATCCTCCTCGACCTCTCAGTGGCATTCGACACAGTCTCCCACCGCACCCTAAGACACAGACTTCACGACGCAGGGATCCAGGAAAAGGCCCTTGACTGGATCAGCTCCTTCCTCTCCGGCAAAACACAGCGGGTCAGACTCCCCCCTTTCCTCTCGGACCCTACACCAACCACCTGCAGAGTCCCTCAGGGGTCGTCCATCAGCCCGACGCTCTTTAATGTCTACATGGCTCCGCTCGCCTCCATCGTCAGAACCTACGGTCTCAACATTGTGTCATACGCAGATGACACCCAACTCATCCTCTCCCTATCCAATGAACCCAACACCGCCAGACAAAACTTTCGAGAAGGTATGGAGGCCGTCGTCAAATGGATGAAAAACAGCTGCCTACAACTAAACACCAACAAGACGGAGGTACTCATCATGGGCCCAAACCCCGACTCCTGGAACGACACCTGGTGGCCCCCTGCCCTCGGAAACCCACCCACCCCCACGGACCACGCACGCAACCTGGGAATCATCCTGGACTCCGAGCTCAAAATGGACCGCCAGATCAACTCCGTCTCGTCCTCCTGCTTCCACACCCTCCGCCTCCTACGTAAGACCTTCAAATGGATCCCCCTTGAACACAGAAAGACCGTCACTCATGCCCTGGTCACCAGCAGACTCGACTACGGCAACGCACTCTACGCCGGAATAAACAAAAACCTCACCCGCAAGGTACAGAACATCCAGAACGCCGCCGCAAGACTGGTCCTCAGCCTGCCAAAACACTGCCACATCTCCCAGCACCTGCGCACACTCCACTGGCTCCCCATCAAGGCAAGAGTCACCTTCAAGATGCTCACACACATGGCCCTCCACGACACCAGACCAGCATACATGAACAGCCGACTCAAATTCCACGCACCCCAAAGGATACTGCGATCAGCCCAGCTCTCCTACGCCATGGTCCCACGCACCAGAAAAAACACATCAAGAGGCCGCTCCTTCTCCTTCCTCGCGGCCGGGGCCTGGAACGCCCTTCCGCTCCACCTCAGACAGACAACATCGCTCCCCATCTTCGCAAGAGACCTCAAGACCTGGCTCTTCGACGGACCACCTCCTTGATGGACTGGAACCTGCACCCCCCCACCCCCAGCGCCTTGAGATCCTTATGGGTGAGTAGTCACGCTTAACAAGATTAAAACGCTTGATTGAAATGCTTGATTTCATAACAGCATGACTACTGGCTGAGTGATTACAAGAGCAGAAAGGTAGTGCCTCCGTGATTCAAGGAATGCAACAGTAGTGCCTGTGTGATTATATAACTACATCAGTTATGCCTTAGTGATTACATAACTGTGTAGATAGTGCCTAAATGATTGCATCAGTGCAGCAGTAATGCCTGAGTGATTACAGCACTGCATATGTAGTGCCTGAATCATTGTAAGAGTGCATGACGAGTACTTGGGTATTGGGCCTAGCCAAATATAAAGCAGCAGACTATTACATGACTCATCTATAAGTCTCTCCATATTGTTAAACGCACGCATATATATGTCTCTACGTTTTCAAATCATCATGATATCTAAAACAAACATGTATACAATATTTCTGGAATATAGTGAAACCTAGAAACTGAGGCATATATTATATCTGCTTGAGTGATTGCATAACGCCATGGGTAATGCTTGGGTGATTGTATGAGTGCAAAGGTAGTCACTGGATAATTGCAATAGAAGATGAAAAGTGACTGGCTACTTGCATAAGTGCAGACATAGACATTGAGTGCACGGATAAGTGTATAAATACCTTCTGAAGGCATAGATGAGTCATTACGTATTGCCTAGGTGAATAGATGAGTGCAACATGCCTGCAAGGGTAATATCTGGTAGATTACTTTTGAGCTGCATCTTCACCTTTCTATCTAAAATTATGCGGCATCATTCAACTATACCTTTGTACAGTCTAGAAAAAAGAAGCCTAATTAATAATATCTTATGTGAGCATCCTTCAAAGCACACTTTTGTGATGCATCTTCACCATTCTATCTAAAATTATGCGGCAACATTTAACTATACCTTTGTACAGACTAGAAAAAAGAACCCTAATTAATAAAACCGTATATAAACATCTTTGAAACTACACATGTGTGCTGCATCTTCACCAATCTATCTAAAATTATGCGGCATCATTCAACTATACCTTTGTACAGGCTAGAAAAAAGAAGCCTAATTAATAACACCTTATATGAACATCTTTGAAACTACACTCTTGTGCTGCATCTTCACCAATCTATCTAAAATTATGCGGCATCATTCAACTATACCTTTCTACAAGGTAGAAAAAAGAAGCCTAATTAATAACACCTTATGTAAGGAACTTTCAAAGCACACTTTTGTGCTGCATCTTCACCATTCTATCTATAATTATGCAGCATCAATCAACCATACCTTTCTACAGATTAGAAAAAAGAAGCGTAATTAATAACACCTTATATGAGCATCTTTGAAACCACACATTTGTGCTGCATCTTCACCATTCTATCTGGAATTATGCGACATCATTCAACAATACCTTTCTACAGACTACAAGAAAGAAGCCTAATAAATAATACCTTATGTGAGCGTCTTTCAAACCACACTTTTCTGCTGCATGTTCAGCATTCTACTAGTACTCACACTCTTGACCCTACCACATAAAAAGCAACAACAGCTCTTTGTTATACATCATGCACCTTCAAATGTATAACACATATGAAAATACATATACAAGTAGAAACATAATAGAGCCAGAAGTCCATGCACACCTTAAAACCTGTCACACTCCACCTATACATATCCAGACAGTAAAACAAAGTACCATAATCAGTAATCCATCTTGCAAAATACACATATTACTATACAGAATCTTTTTTAAAGAACATTTAAGTACAATAAAGCAAACTACAATACACATCTCTACATTTAATGATATATTTCAAACAACACAGTTTTTGAATAATTTTAAAAGTTTAAAAATAAACCTCACACATTTATAACTCACCTTCCAAATAGATTTGTTGAATTTAAAATATCTCAAACTCTTACAGGATTTTCTTTTGCACACAATCAATATAATGCACCAGACTCAGCAAGGTAAAACCAGTAATGGCAAAGTTTCCCTCTCTTTCTCCACACAAATACATGTAAGTAACAAATCACATTGCTTCCTAGTTTATTTCAAATTGTAAAACACATTTCTATTGGTTACACATATTAACCCTTAGCAACTGACTTCTAAAAGTGCCCAAACTGTTTCTACATTTTTTTGGGAAGTCGCGACTCCATCGTGCACCACCGCGATGGAGTTGCAAATTCATACGGGAGTTCAAAAAGATATAACAAATAAATTTAACACTATTTTTTAATAACACACCACTTCTAAAGATAGTACTGACTTGGGAAATCTTACTTTAATAAGATATCACATATATAAATTACAATTTCACATTTTAAGTCCACAGTTAGGTTTCAACCCTTCCCCCATTCGGCTTAATGCCAGTTTCCATAGTAACAGTTCATGGAACACTCAACTTAACTGACAGGTCACAAGTTCACCATATTTTCAAGTTCACCACACAATGTTGCAAATGCAAACAGCAGGTGTGGTTGACTTTGCAAAATATGACCTTATCCATTCTATTGTACCTTTCAAATATTTTTAACTAACCAATAAGAAACATGCTTTCTTAAAAAATTAAAATGCACCCTATTTTTGAATGTACAATGTTCTTAAACAGCCAATCAATTCTCTACTTTTTTAAAACAACATCTTGTCCACCATTTTACATACCTCTCATTCTACTAACTGACTACCTCAGCTACAGACATCTTTTCATTACTTCCAGACATCCCTTCAAGATGCTTACAGTGTGGATTGTTGGACACAGCTATGTTTGCTGGTGCAAAAGGTATGCTGAACGCAGAGGTATTGACAAAGTCCTAGCTTTACAAAATGTGGACATTAAATGGATTGCACAGAGAAGATTAAAGTGGCACCAATTGATGCCTTGGTTAAAACCTTTTTGCATCTCCAACCCCCTGACCTCATGATTGTGCACTGTGGTGGCAATGACCTAGGCACATTGACTGGGGTAGGTCTGGAAATGCTAATGAAGGATACCTTTGCACAATTGATGTTGCTTTTACCTCAAACTGTCTTTGTATACTCTAACATATGCCAAAGACAGAAATGGAAGTGGTCAAATCAATTCTGTCCACAGATTGAGAAAGCTAGAAAGAATGTCAATAAAGCTGTTTCTGCTTACCTCAGAGACCATAGGATGGGCTCCATATATAGCAACAATCTAAGTTTTGATATGGATGGCATCTACAGGAGTAATGGAGTACACTTCACAGATCAGGGAAACAGAGTCTTTCTCAACAACCTAAAGCTCTGCATCGGCACTTACATATAGCTACAGCAAAGTCACAATGAAAACAAGGGCTCTTTTTAGAGCCACCCTATAACATAATACTGATTATAATTTTTTTTTTACACATACATATTTTTTTTATTTTTTGGGGGGGGGATTTGTGCACCCAGCGCAAATTCACAAAACAAAAGCACAAACTCAATGTACTACAACACAACACACTTTTCAACTTTAAATATTAATTTTTAATTTTATATATTTTTAACAACTCTATCAATTGTAATCTTGTCATTAACTTCAAGCACAATACCTCTTTAAAACAACTTCACAAACACAACACTACCTTCTATATTATATACTACTTAATTATTTATTTAAGGTGAATTCGCGAATCCAGCGCGACGTTACACAGGGGGGCCACGCTGAGAGCCGCGACTCCAAACTTGATCGAAAAAAAAATGATCCACTTCCATTATTTCGTATGATGTAATATGTGACGTCATCAGCAGTGCATTGCAAGGCGCGAGTTATAGTTAGCTGAACTAACTATAATGGCCGAATTTCACTGGTTTTGTACGAGTGAAATGTCCAACTAACTATAACGTCCCTGAAACCTCTGGTTTTTTCAGTGAATTTCTACGTTTTTTTTAAATGCTAATTTCTAACTATAACGTGCCTGAAACCTATGGTTTTTTCAGTGAATTTCAAAGGTTTTTTAAATGCTAATTTCTAACTATGCCTACAGAGGTAGGACATGTGAAGAAAGATGAACCAAGGCACAGAAAGAAGCAAGACAAATGCAGAAAGAGGCAACAGAAGTCCAGAAAGACGAAGAAAAGTGCAGGAAGAAGCAAGAGATGTGCAGAAAGAACCAACAGAGGAGCAGAAAGTCCTCCTGTGCCCCCAACTTTTTGCTGATGGGTACTGGTGGTAACTGACTCTGACTAACCAGGCCTAGAGCCAGTGCTATGCTAAAAGACACTTAGAATACAGTGAAAACACCTACATACACTAGGGAATACTATGCGTTGGGGTACCCCTGTGATTAGCATGACCTCCTCTGTAAGGCCCAAGTACATATAGGGCAGGGGGATTAAAACTACCTCTAAGTCAGAGGTGCAGAAAGATGCTTCTTTAAGTAGTAGTCATGTTTGCAGAGTGGTGGAGAAAGGGTGCTGGGCCTCCGACCAGCACTCAGGAATTCCGCTGCGTAGGACTTACAGGAGGTAACAGGAGGGCTTCTTGGCCCCCAAACTCCCTTAGGACTAAATTGGACTTCATCCCCCATCCCATAGTCTGCCAGGAGGCGTGTTTGCAGAGTGGTGGAGAAAGGGGGGCATGGCCTCCGAAGACGTCTTAGCAATCCCACTGTGTGGGATTTACTGGAGGTAACAAGAGGGGTAGTTGACCCCCAAGGACATCCTTGGGGGCCAACTTCCCCTCCTATTACCTCCAGTAAGTCCCACACAGCAGCATTGGTAAGTACTCGTACCAGGCCACGCCCCCTTTGCCCACCACTCTACAAACGCGCTCCCTGGCACGCTCTTGGGTGGGGATTGAAGTCCCCTTCGCTGCTGGGGGTCCTTTAGGGGCCAACTAGCCTACCTCTTACCTCCAGTAAGCCCCACGCAGTGGGATTGCTGAGAGGTAGACAAAGACCACGCCCCTTTCTCCACCACTCTGCAAACGCGCCCCTGGCGCGTTGTTAGTTGGGGAATTAATTCCCCTTGAATACTGAGGGTCCCTGGGGCCAATTAGCCCACCAGGTACCTCCAATATGCGCCACAGAGCTGGATTGCAGAGAGGTGGTCCGAGGCCACGCCCCTTTTTACACCACTCTGTAAACGCGCCTCTTGGCGCACTGCTGCTCAGGGGATGAAGTCCACTTGTGTCCTGAGGTCCTCAGGACACAAGAGGAACTCATCGCCCCACCAACAGTGCACCAAGAAGCGCGTTTGTAGAGTGGTGTAAAAAGGGGCATGGCCTCGGACCACCTCTCTGCAACGCAGCTCTGTGGCGCATATTGTAGGTACCTGGTGGGCTAGTTGGCCCCCAGGGACCCTCAGTATTCAAGGGGAATTAATTCCCCAACAACGTGCCAGGGGGCGCGTTTGCAGAGTGGTGGAGAAAGGGGGCGTGGCCTCCGGCGAGATGCCGTTTTTTTTTCCGTTTTTTTTTACAAGACGGGCTGTGTGGCCCCCCTTCCTCTACATTTTTTGGGCCCTGGAGACCCCATCCCCCAGGGCCTGACCCCTAATTATTCAAAACAATCCCAAAAAAACAGGAAGGGGGCCGCGTGGACCCCCTCCCGAGGCAAATTTCGGCCCCGGGGACCCCATCCCCCGGGGCATGTCCAGACTTTAAAAAAAAAAAAAATGATTTATGTGGAGGGGGGCCGCGTGGCTTTCCTCCTCAGGCTAATTATGGCCCCGGGGACCCCATCCCCCGGGGCCGGCCTTTTCATTTTATTTTTTTTATTAGAGGGGAGGGGGGCTGCGTGGCCCCCCTCCCGGGCCACTTTTGGCCCCGGGGACCCCATCCCCCGGGGCCTGGCCTCTGTGATTGGGACCGTGGGGGGAGCCCCAATGCCCCCATGGTCCCACCCGCTCCCCGCCTCCTGCGGGAGCCGGCATTGTTTTTGAGCAAGGGAAGCTGCTGACATGCAGCTCTCCTTGCTCAAAAGCAATTCAGCTTTGCTTCATTGAAGCAAGAGCAGGTTTTCCTGCTCTCGCTTCAATGAAGCAAAGCAGAGTTTGCTATGGCAGGGCGGGAGCCGTGCTCCCGCCCTGCCATAGCAAACAGCAATGTCCCAGGGGTGGGCACCCCGGGACATTGCAGGAGGCGGCCGTGGGGGGTGGCGGTCCCCAGGGCCATCGAGGGCTCAAGGAGGGGGGCCGCGCGGCCTCCTCCCTTCATTTTCAAAGCCCCGGGGAGGTGGTGGTCCCCAGGGCTTGGGGGCCCGTTATGGACCCCCCAATTTCAATATTTAGTGCCCCGGCGTGGTGGTGGTCCCCGGGGCTTGGGGGTGCTGCGAGGCCCCCACCCACACTTTTTGCATAATGCCCCAGGGAGGTGGCGGTCCCCGGGGCTGCGGGGGGCCCGGTGCCCCCCCACACATCATAAATAAAGCCCCGGGGAGGTGGCGGTCCCCGGGGCTGCGGGGGCCCCGTGGGCCCCCGCCACATAATTAGGCATGCCCCCGGGACCTGGCCCACCCGGGGGCTTAAATACAACAAAGCGCGGGAATCCGCGCTTTGTTTTTTTGTTTTTTCTCAGCCGGATTCGCGACCCCAGCACGCATTCGGCGATTTTTCTTTTTTTTTAAATGCTTTTTTGGGCCCTGGGTGTCTTTGTGGGACCCCTTGAGCAGGCCTAGGGGGTCAGGGTGTTTGTACCCTGCCCCCTTTTCATGTTTTTTATCTTTGTTTCACCCTTTTTCTTGTGACTCGGTTACCGAGTCACAAGATGGCTGCCAACACTTCCTGGTTTGGAGTGTTGGCAGCCAATCAGAGTAAAGCTCGTGCCTGGGAGGGTTCGCGAACCCTCCTCGGTGCTCAGATATCGATATTTTTCTTTTTAAAATTTCTCAGGAACTGCTGAACGGATTTACACCATTTAAAAAAAGACCTACCTTTTTGCCAAATTTGGTGTAATTCTGTTCAGCAGGTCGAGCTGTAGCCTGTAATAAAGTTTCCTATGGAAAATAACATGGAGAAAACGTGCTTTGGGACCCCCCTTTTTTCTCGGCCCCCACTTGACGAATCACCCCGAAACTTTCAACACACATACTGAGCGGTCCGGCCCTATTTTTGGGAAAATTTCACGAACATTCGTCAAACGGTGCCATAGATAGTGGCAAATCAAAAAATGCTTTTCCTATGGAAACTAGGTCCTAACTCTAACTACCTACTGGTGACCGCCAGTAGGTAATATATATATACGCATATATATATATAGCAATCACACACATTGTGGTTTGCTTACCCTAGCGCTCCATCGTCCATGTGACAGACACCAGCCAATCAGTATGAGTAGACTACATTGCAAACCAATCCAAACTGAAATTTTACAAACGTCTAAGCCTGCCTACTTGACATAGTCCTTGTTGAGTTCCAAGGTTCTAGAGTCTGCCCTTCTGCATGAATGCATTGCATTAGGCATTCACTGGTGCCCAATGACTTTCTACCACCACACAACCCTTAGGCAAAGGACTATTTAAGAGGGCTCCCTTTAAATGCTTACAAAAGGAGAGTATTTTGTTTTGGGCATCGGTGATACCGCTGTCAGAGCAATTTTTAATAAACAAAAAAAATTTCTTAGTTTAAATTTGTTTACTGGACACCAGCCTTCAAATGACATGATGAGGCCAATGTCAGCCTGCAATGACATTTGTTTTCATTGCCAGAAAAAAATGCGGTTTTTGAAATATCATGAATGAGTTTTCCACTTGCATGTTTCTCTTCTGAGTTTTCCCTTTTCAGAAAGTAACGAAAAAAGAATGAATTTTATTGTGGTGTTTATTTTGCTGTGCTGAAATATATTAACTTGTGTTCCTTTAGAAGGTAGCCATGTGCTGCTTGTTCCTGTAGTTGAAACATATTCAGGGCTCTTTGCCAGGGTCTGCTCTAAACAGTTGCACTGTGTATTGTTTTCACTTTGTTGCATACGTGTCACATCATTTTTCTCATCTCCTATGTTTTATTATAATAATGCATGAAAGTAGGTTTTCCTAAATCGTTCTTATCTGATTTATCACATTTATCACATTAAATCCTTTTGGAATGTGTTTCTGACTTTTCTTGCCTTACGAACTGAGCAATCTCTATGTCATTTTGTTTGCTGAATTATATTTAGGCTTGTCTCACCTTTTGTATTGTGCAGACTCTGTGATAGTTTGCTTAATGATTTATGCTCAGACTATCACTTACTTTCTTGAAGGCAGACTCTACATTGGTCTGTCTGTTGATTTATACTTAGACTCTTCTTGACTATTGAACTGAGCAGATTTATGAACTATATTTTGGTTCTGGCTATTTACTTGTTTTGGATGCCAGCCTTATATTTTTACCTCTCAAAATTTGCATTATTTGATGCAATATTGATGCTGATTTGGATATGACTAGCTAGCTACCTTTTGCCTTCTGTAATGATTCCTAATTTCAATAAACCTTTGTGGTTTTGAGTTTGAATTTTTTCCTTTGAAGTTTTTTTTCATTGCCATAAGGCCATGATCTATTGAGACTCGGGTGGCATGATCATGTGTCTCAACTCTTTTAATTTATTAGTTAAAAATGCTGAAACTAGAATTGTAGCTGTATGGCAGTTCCTATAACTACTAGGGATTTTCCTCTCAAGGAATTTTACTTAATAGGGGAATAACAAACTTCCTCTTCTATGTCACTCTTAAAAGTTCTTCCTGGCACCTACCATTAGTGGTATTGGTACCATTAGTGGTGCCAATAGTGATGCTTGGTTCCATAAACATAAATTATTATGACTTAAGTGGCCAATGTCAATTGAATTATTCATTCTCCCTATAACCAAAACCAAGTCCCTTCAAAATGGGGATTATGTGACTTCTTTTCAGCACATCAACTCCAATGGTGGTTGCCACATTTTGATTTGTTTTTTTAAATCTGCTTAAGAGTTTTTTTGAGCAGTTGTATACCAGTGACAAATAGGAAGGTAATCTTTTTTAAACAACAATCATCTGCTCAGCTTTTGCTATTGTTGAGGGCTAGCTAATTGATCCCTATCATTTCCTTTATGTCAGTAAACAACTTAAATAATGCATTATCTTCATGCCATACTCTTTATAGTTCTCCAATAAACAGATAAAAAGTTGGGTGTAATCTTCATAATCATGAAAAACAAACCCTTTCTCCAGCTAACCAGTTTGTTAAGGCTCAAAATTGATATGAACTAAGTGGAGCAAGAGGGGATAGCCATGTCTAAAACATACAGCAATAAAAAATGGTGGTTTGTTCGCATGGGCATAACGGCTCCACCCTGCAATTTCTTTTATTAGTGTCCACTAAACAGCGCTGTGGCTTGCTGCACGGCCCTTGAGCAAACATGAGATATGTGAATTTCCACTACTGGTGCATGCAGAGCGGACCTAACAACATGTGTCAGAAGAGACAGAGGGCAGATTTATGCAGCTGTCCAGATACCTACTGAAGCAGAGCAAGGCATGTTACATTTTTGGGTTCTGTTTTGGAAGTGAAGGTCAGAAGTGTTGCAGAAAGCAGAAGGCAAGGCCATACTATCATTGATGTCTCCACCTTTTCATCTCATTACACAGGGTAGAATGCAGTCATCAAGTTCACTCACCTCATCCCAGTTGACCACAATATAAAAAGGAGGGAGTGGAAAGAGGAATCACAAATTCCATCCTCAATTGGCCCATGAGTATGTGACCTATCTTCCCTTAGGCATCAGGTGTACATTTTGGCCTCAAATTCATTCACTGTCTCTCCCCTGAGTCACCTACTCCTTGTCTGAGCTCCATGTAGGTGGTAAGACCATTTCAAGGCTCAGGAGGATCACAGTTTCCCGCTGTAGCTCACTCTCTAGCTACTGCAGAATTTGAGGATCCCAATATTTGAGGATCTACTGCAGGCTGTAGGATAAGAACCATGTTGTGGCCAAGTTCTCTTCCCTGTTGATGAGAGGAACCCTTGCCCTGGGATGTGCTCTTCACCAGTGTTCCTCTGCATGGAATCTGCTTCTCACCTGTGTTCCTGAATCTCCAGTTGAAATTATATTCAAGCCATATATCAAGAACGTCTTCCCAGATGTGTTCTGTTGGCTAAGTTTCTTGAAAATCCTCCTACATTGTCAAAGTCAAAGACCTTTCTTGAATCCAACTGTCTCTTAGGCTTCTGAAGTGCTATACACAGATCCTGTGTGAACCTTTGTTTGTGATTGGTGTCTCAAGTGCAGAGCATAAACAACAGCTATAGGACATCACAAGACCAGTCTTACAATTGACCAGTCTCAAATGGTCAGATCAGGAAAAATGCCTCTTGCACCTTGTTGAGTCCCAGTAGCCACACAGGAGGTCAGCTGCTGACCTTGGAGTTCCATTCTTTGTCTTGGGTACAAGAGGGAGCAGTCCCAGTCCTTCAGGTCACGCAAGCAGTGTTCAGTCCTCTTCTGTTCTTCTACAGGTCTAGTAGATGTTATGAGGAAGGTGACTTTGGTGCACATTTGTGGCTGGCACTGGCTAGTTGGTGGGGTTAATCCTGACTCCTCCCTAACCAATAATGTAAAGGTTCCCTGGGGCAACCCTGACCACCTTGCACGAGTTCCTGATTACCCTACCGCAAGTAACCTTACAGTGTTCCTTAATCCTAAAATTCAAGATGGAGAAACCCTTCCTCCATTGTACAGAGCCTGTTTGCCCACCTAGACATGTGACCAGGGAAATGAGCAGTACTCTCCTCTCTGGTCGCTCTAAACTTGTTTGTGGTAGCTTCCCTCCCAATAGGGTTGGTGCCAGCTGTCTGGTGATACAATGGTTTGCTGGCGGGCCCAAGATTTGCCCTCTCTAGGTCTCACCTTACATTTACTCATGAAAGGGCATGCTCTTTTACCAGTCAATAAAGAATCTTCTGCATGGGGAAGAAAAACATCTCTCCACAACCCAGACCAGTGTTCCTGCTCTGAAGCAGTTTTCCCACCTCATTAAGGTCAAGCACTTGGTAGACAGCTGTCCCAAGCTAATGCAAAATAGCCCCAAAGAGCTTAAGGCAAAGAAAAGGTAACATTTATAAAAGTTACTTATCCTAAATATTTATTAAAACTCCAACTCTACCAATGAATTTGACTTTTAATACATTTGAAAAATAGTCCATTAATGACTATTTTACTCACTTATTGTTGCATGTTATAGATGAAAGTTTATGATCTGTGCTTTGACATTTTTTAGGATCCTGCTACAGCCCTGCAGGTGAAATACCTTTTGGGGTCTAGTCCCTGGACAAACATGCCAATTCTTATTGCGCACATGTTACACTTTTAAATATTAGGCCCCCTGCCTTATGGGCAGCAAGATGTTCTTAGAGGCAATTTATTAATATTTAAAAGCAGGGTTTCCCGAAAAGCAGCAGTAACATTTCTCAGTGGAATATGCTTGCCATTGTCACATAAATGTCACACTCAGTGCCCAATGGTAGCAAGGTTGTTAATGATGACAGGCACTGCAGGAGGAAGTCTGAACTGTGGACTTTGGACAACACCGTCTTGACTTGTCCTACTGAGTGACAGGGACCCCACTTGAGGCGTACAATCAACAGCTTAGAAATATCTATGCCTGAAAGTTTTAGAGGCTGTTCAGAGTTTGGTAAATGTAGAACAACCAACAATTGGCATCATTGGCAGATTTTGTGTCTGCCCAACCTATTGTGTATATATATATATATATATATATATATATATATATATATATATATATATATCCCAAAAGTCCAAGTTACCTTGCATAGAGACGCCAACTCAGGTGGAAATATAGCCATCGTTTATTGCAGGTAATATGCACAGCGCGTTTAAACTCCACAAGCTAAGCGCCAAACATGTTTCGAGCTACATGCCCTTGTTCACTGGCTGCATGCGCAAAGTCCCAGCAGCTGTGTGGACTCATACCTTTAACCCCGCCCTAATGGGACCTCCTTCAGCACAATGGCATTATGGGGTAAGTAGTCCGTAACTGAGCCAAATTGGTTGCTGCCAGGGCTCTGTACTTTGAAAATTTACAATCCCAAGTGGGTGCTGTGAGGAAAAACAGCCACGGTGCTTATCAATGTCCATCCTGACAATACAGGCATTTCCATCTCCTCACGTTGCACACAGTCTCCACGCACCGAAGGTACCGCTCTCTGCGCGGCGGGGCGTCTCTGCTGCGAGGCACGCCGCTATTAAACATCCCAAAAGTCAAAGTTACCTTGCATAGAGATGCCAACTCAGGTGGAAATATAGCCATCGTTTATTGCAGGTAATATGCACAGCGCGTTTAAACTCCACAAGCTAAGCGCCAAACATGTTTCGAGCTACATGCCCTTGTTCACTGGCTGCATGCGCAAAGTCCCAGCAGCTGTGTGGACTCATACCTTTAACCCCGCCCTAATGGGACCTCCTTCAGCACAATGGCATTATGGGGTAAGTAGTCCGTAACTGAGCCAAATTGGTTGCTGCCAGGGCTCTGTACATTGAAAATTTACAATCCAAAGTGGGTGCTGTGAGGAAAAACTGCCACAGTGCTTATCAATGTCCACCCTGACAATACAGGCATTTCCAGCTCCTCACGGTGCACACAGTCTCCACGCACCGAAGGTACCGCTCTCTGCGCGGCGGGGCGTCTCTGCGGCGAGGCACGCCGCTATTAAACATCCCAAAAGTCCAAGTTACCTTGCATAGAGACGCCAACTCAGGTGGAAATATAGCCATCGTTTATTGCAGGTAATATGCACAGCGCGTTTAAACTCCACAAGCTAAGCGCCAAACATGTTTCGAGCTACATGCCCTTGTTCACTGGCTGCATGCGCAAAGTCCCAGCAGCTGTGTGGACTCATACCTTTAACCCCGCCCTAATGGGACCTCCTTCAGCACAATGGCATTATGGGGTAAGTAGTCCGTAACTGAGCCAAATTGGTTGCTGCTAGGGCTCTGTACATTGAAAATTTACAATCCCAAGTGGGTGCTGTGAGGAAAAACTGCCACGGTGCTTATCAATGTCCATCCTGACAATACAGGCATTT
Organism: Calotriton arnoldi; assembly: GCA_963921515.1. Classification (NCBI taxonomy): domain Eukaryota; kingdom Metazoa; phylum Chordata; class Amphibia; order Caudata; family Salamandridae; genus Calotriton; species Calotriton arnoldi. Next base: position 32,485 of record CAWUFW010013194.1, read on the forward strand.
CCAGCTCCTCACGGTGCACACAGTCTCCACGCACCGAAGGTACCGCTCTCTGCGCGGCGGGGCGTCTCTGCTGCGAGGCACGCCGCTATTAAACATCCCAAAAGTCCAAGTTACCTTGCATAGAGACGCCAACTCAGGTGGAAATATAGCCATCGTTTATTGCAGGTAATATGCACAGCGCGTTTAAACTCCACAAGCTAAGCGCCAAACATGTTTCGAGCTACATGCCCTTGTTCACTGGCTGCATGCGCAAAGTCCCAGCAGCTGTGTGGACTCATACCTTTAACCCCGCCCTAATGGGACCTCCTTCAGCACAATGGCATTATGGGGTAAGTAGTCCGTAACTGAGCCAAATTGGTTGCTGCCAGGGCTCTGTACATTGAAAATTTACAATCCCAAGTGGGTGCTGTGAGGAAAAACTGCCACGGTGCTTATCAATGTCCATCCTGACAATACAGGCATTTCCAGCTCCTCACGGTGCACACAGTCTCCACGCACCGAAGGTACCGCTCTCTGCGCGACGGGGCGTCTCTGCGGCGAGGCACGCCGCTATTAAACATCCCAAAAGTCCAAGTTACCTTGGAGGTACATGGTGGGCTAGTTGGACTCCAGGGACCCTCAGTATTCAAGGGGACTTAATCCCCCAACTTAAAACGCGCCACAGGGCACGTTTGCACAGTGGTGAAGGGAGGGGGCGGGGCTTCAGGTGACATGTGTGCAAACAGGCCCCGTGGCGCATTTTAAGATGGGGAATGAAATCCCCTTCAATCCTGAGGGTCCCTGGGGGCGAACTAGCCCACCAGGTACGTCCAGAAAGTGCCACAGAGCTGCGTTGCAGAGAGGTGCAAAAAGGGGCATGGCCTCTGAACACCTCTCTGCAACGCAGCTCCCTGGCGCATACTGGAGGTACAGGATGGGCTAGTTGGACCCCAGGGACCCTCATGATTCAAGGGGACTTAATCCCCCAACTTAAAACGCGCCACGGGGCGCGTTTGCATAGATGTCACCTCAGGCCCCGCCCCCTCCCTTCACCATTGTGCAAATATTCCTCTAAAATCAGCCGAACTACGAATTCCGATTTACTCACCTGTTATCAGGAGAGACCTCAGTCCTGCATCTTTCAGCCCAGTACTGATCCTGAAAAGTAATTTTAACCGTACTTACCAGTAACTTGAATTTCCTTCCATAGGATATCATTGACTGGTTTCACTTGGAAATTCTTCTAAGTGTGGAGTTTTGGAACTTTATAATATTCCTCTAAAATCAGCCGAAATACGAATTCCGATTTACTCACCTGTTATCAGGAGAGACCTCAGTGCTGCATCTTTCAGCCCAGTACTGATCCTGAAAAGTAATTTTAACCGTACTTACCAGTAACTTGAATTTCCTTCCATAGGATATCATTGACTGGTTTCACTTGGAAATTCTTCTAAGTGTGGAGTTTTGGAACTTTATAATATTCCTCTAAAATCAGCCGAAATACGAATTCCGATTTACTCACCTGTTATCAGGAGAGACCTCAGTGCTGCATCTTTCAGCCCAGTACTGATCCTGAAAAGTAATTTTAACCGTACTTACCAGTAACTTGAATTTCCTTCCATAGGATATCATTGACTGGTTTCACTTGGAAATTCTTCTAAGTGTGGAGTTTTGGAACTTTATAATATTCCTCTAAAATCAGCCGAAATACGAATTCCGATTTACTCCCCTGTTATCAGGAGAGACCTCAGTGCTGCATCTTTCAGCCCAGTACTGATCCTGAAAAGTAATTTTAACCGTACTTACCAGTAACTTGAATTTCCTTCCATAGGATATCATTGACTGGTTTCACTTGGAAATTCTTCTAAGTGTGGAGTTTTGGAACTTTATAATATTCCTCTAAAATCAGCCGAAATACGAATTCCGATTTACTCACCTGTTATCAGGAGAGACCTCAGTGCTGCATCTTTCAGCCCAGTACTGATCCTGAAAAGTAATTTTAACCGTACTTACCAGTAACTTGAATTTCCTTCCATAGGCTAACATTGACTGGTTTCACGTGGAATTCTTCAAAGTGTGGAGTTTTGGAACTTTATAATATTCCTCTAAAATCAGCCAAACTACGAATTCCGATTTACTCACCTGTTATCAGGAGAGACCTCAGTGCTGCATCTTTGAGCCCAGTACTGATCCTGAAAAGTAATTTTAACCGTACTTACCAGTAACTTGAATTTCCCTCCATAGGATATCATTGCCTGCTTTTTGCTGAAAAAGTTTCTAAGTGTCGATTTTGAAACATACAAATATTCCTCTAAAATCAGCAGAACTACGAATTCCGATTTACTCACCTGTTATCAGGAGAGACCTCAGTGCTGCATCTTTGAGCCCAGTACTGATCCTGAAAAGTAATTTTAACCGTACTTACCAGTAACTTGAATTTCCTTCCATAGGCTAACATTGACTGGTTTCACTTGGAAATTCTTCAAAGTGTGGAGTTTTGGAACTTTATAATATTCCTCTAAAATCAGCCGAACTACGAATTCCAATTTACTCACCTGTTATCAGGAGAGAACCCAGTGCTGCATCTTTTAGCCCAGCACTGACCCTGAAAAGTAATTCTAACCGTACTTACCAGTAACTTGTATTTCCTTCCATAGGAATACATTGTCTGGTTTTCTTCAGAAAAGTTTCAAAGTGTCGATTTTCACAAACTACAAATATTCCTTAAAAATCGCCTGTATGACTTAAACGCATTCTTTCAACTGTTTACAGGAGATGCACCAGTGCTGGATCCAGGATCCACCACTGAGTAAGAAAAAGTAACGATAACACTACTTACCTGGTAAGTGAATTTCCTCCTATAGGATAACATTGGTGATTCTATGTGAAAAAGTTTCTAAGTGTCAACTTTTAAAATACAATAATATTCCTTAAAAATCACTACTGTAACCAAAACGCTTTTACTCAACTGTTGACAGGAGATGTCCCAGGACTGAATCTAGGATCCAGTCTTTTGGTTAGAAAAGTAATCCATAAAGTAACTAATTGCATTTAACTAGAAATTCACTTTGAGCTCAATGTTGCATTGTGTTTGAAATTGTGTTGCCCATTGCAACAACTGTAACTACTGTACTTAAAAGTCTTTTGCCTATTTGCAAAGTATTTAAACTAAAGTAATTCATTCTGAGAAAGTATATTTTGTAATGTAATGTATAATGTAATTACAATGTAATTTAAAAAGTAAAATATCTAAAAATAAATAGTTTAAAAAAATGTAGTAAATCAGTATCAAAAAAATAAATATAACAATTAATACATTTAAAAATTGTCATTTACAAAACCTTTGAAATTCACTGAAAAAACCATAGGTTTCAGGCACGTTATAGTTAGAAATTAGCATTTAAAAACCTTACAAATTCACTGAAAAAACCATAGGTTTTAGGGACAGTTATAGTTAGTTGGACATTGCACTCGTACAAAACCCATGAAATTCCCCCGTTATAGTTAGTTCAGCTAACTATTACTCGCGCCCCGCAATGCACTGCTGATGACGTCACATATTACATCACTCATGACATGGTCAGTGACATCACTGATGACATCACTGATGACATCTCAAATGACATCACTGATGACATCACTGATGACATCATCCACGTGATAATCTGATGCACCTCCTCACACCCTAATATAACCTTTGATACACCCACTCTAAATTACAGACTGCCATTCGCAAAACCATAGACACTCCAACACCAATAACTACATACCCACTCACTAATTCTTAGGTCTACACACACATCCACTCACTCACCCGTACAGTCACTCATACTTACGGTCACTCAGTACAGGACTATCATATGCACTCATACTCCTATATAGACACTCAAACACCGCCACTCATCCATAGAGGTACTCACACACCTAGTCAGTCATGCAAATAATTAAACACACTGCCATTTACTCACCTATACAGTTATACACACACCAGCTCACTTACTCATACAAATACTAGCACATTCTTACACTCTCATACAATCACTGATACAAGCACACACTCATCCATACAGTCACTCTCACAATCACACACTCTCGACTTATAGCTATTTATATACTCCAACACACATATATACTGCCTTTCACATATGTAGTTACTCACACATGTACCACTGGGACATACATTCACTCACTAACACACTCTTACACACACTTACCCACCCATACAGTCTATCACAGATGCACTCTTGAAACCATCCACCCAGTGAATCACCCACTCACACATCTATGCACAGAGTCGCACACACCCCACCCACACAAACACTCAGGCACCCATACAGATACTCAGACAACCAATCAATAACTCATATAGACACTCATGTAGCTATTCACAAACCCATGCAGCCACTTACACAGCAACAGACAGACGGATACAGACAATCACCCAGTTTAGTCACTAACCCATGCATTCAGTAAGATACGTTTAATCACTCACTTATAGAGTTAGTCACGCACCTACTAAATCATCCATACAGACACTTATACACCCACTCATTCTTCAATACGCCTTTCCCTATATATATTAAAAATATTTAAACTTTACAGAAACACACAGTCACTGGATGATGTCATCAGTGATGTCATTTGAGATGTCATCAGTGATGTCATCAGTGATGTCACTGACCATGTCATGAGTGATGTAATATGTGACGTCATCAGCAGTGCATTGCGGGGGCGCGAGTTATAGTTAGCTGAACTAACTATAACGGGGGAATTTCATGGGTTTTGTACGAGTGCAATGTCCAACTAACTATAACTGTCCCTAAAACCTATGGTTTTTTCAGTGAATATATATATATACATCATAGCTCCGTACCCTGCTGAGTGCCTCCGCACTCATTAGCGGGTGCGCCGTCACGCGAGGACAGGCTCGCGGTTATCTTAATGCTGCAAATAAATGATCAGCATTCACGGGAGAGTCAAATCCGTTTAGGATTTATTCGTACTTCACTTCAAAACGCGTTTCGGCAGTTTGCCTTCGTCAGTTTCGGCAGCTCCCACATTTGTGCCTCTTTTATTTCCATCACTTCAAATCGCCATTAATAGAAGGACAAAGCAAACTGTTGCGCCATCTTGTAACACTATTGGTATTCTACATTGTTACGTTAAATTCATGAATTCATTATTATTCATGAACCCAATTTTTTAAAATGATGTAATTCAAAACAGCACAATTTTAAATCAATTTCAGATTTCAGATTTCATGACTCTGACGCTTATTACGATTCATAAATAAACATTTCATTACGCAACATTATTTTTGATAATGAAACCTCATCTAATTTCATTTGATTGTGGCAATGCTCATTTGTTATATTTTCGCTTTTGATCAATGTCAAGATTACTGTGATTTAACCGTACATATTATCAGAGTTATCGAGGATACTTCACCTGAAAGAGAGAGCAATCGACCATCTTCAGTGATGAGCGGGCAATCCTGTAATATAAGATCGCATGTCAGTTAGTGTTCGGGACTGAGCCGATCGGTCCGCATCTCTAGTTTCAGCAGGTTGTCTTCACATGCAGACTGTTTGGTCCTCGGGAGGGTAGGACCCATGGGGGACAACAGTGTGTGGGCACTTGCCGCTGAGCTAGGACAAGAGTCAAGTAAGCAAACTTAGTGTTGGTTATCTTGGTTTTGGGTTTAGGGAACAGCCCCAGAAGACAGACCATCTGAGTCCTATCCAAATTCTGTCTTGAGGCAACATTAATGAGGTGTAGGATCATGTCCAGTAAGGCATAAGGGTCAGCAGTCCCATACCATATGATGAAAATCTGCCCCTTCCAACTGACATCTTTTTCAGGCCTCTTGTGCTCTCGATAACATGTTAGTGATGCTCCTGGGGGTCAGGTATACTTCATGGAGGTAATAATACTGAATCAGCTTGTATTGGGCATTGCGGGAGATGCAATGGGTGTTAATCCAGTCATCGGCGATGAGTTCCAGGCTCATGTCAGAGGTCCAATGCTCTAGAGGAGAGTGATCACCCGCTCTTGTCCGGACGTGGCGCAAATATTCCTTAGGCAGTTGTGTTCAGGAGATTTCAGTCCCTCACCACCCGATGCTTGCTGAAGAGCATCTGCCACTGGGCTGCAGAGCAAGAAGCAGTGCAGGGTGAGGGCATAGACATCTGTCAGGTCTTAAATGAGCCACAGGGGACGGGTATAGCAGGAACATCCAGCCAAGGAATCTGCTGCCCAACCCCATGCTAGCCATTTTAATGTATAGGTAGGACCAGCTTAAAGAATTGAAGGCTTTCTCGATATCCATGGCGATTGTGAGGGCCTTCAGGTAATCAACAAACAGGGTATGTTTTACGTGGATCAGTTGTCGGATATTGGGTACTATACTGCAGGTGGGATTCAAGCCTGATTGATCCTTAAGGATGAAGTTAGCTATATGGGAGAGTTGTTAGCGTGGCGGTGCGCGGTCTAGGGCCCGCCCCAACCACCGCTTCTGCTTCACTGAGCACAGACCCAACTACCCCTTTTGCTCCCCGGTACCCAGGATCATGGGTTTCCGTTAGGACACCAATTCTAAGTTGCACTAGGCACCAGATGCAGGGTGTACCATGTGGGAAGATCCATTCCCCCTTCAAACTGTCACGCTGGTGGTGGTGCTGTAATAGGCAATTGGGGTCTTGATATGGTGATGTCTGTATTTTTTAAGACTGTAAATGTTTTGAGTTCAGGGAGGACATAATGCTACATTATGTACATGTTGTCTCTTTGTTTTCTTTTGTAGCCTTTTGTGTTTTTCCCTCCTTTTCTTGAAGGGGACTATAAGTCCCAGAAGCCTCGGGCGGCGGTCATCTTGGATGGAGGCTGAGCCTATAATAGGACGTCAGCCCGTACACAAGTGCTGACTATTCAGGATCACTTCTGCCGTGAGGTCGGGTTCTGGTGTCGGCTGTCTGCTGGGCAGCGCAGTGCTTGTGGTTGACAAGGAAGTGTCTTGCTGTTGCCTGCTTCTTGACAATTTCACGCGCGGCAATTAAGACCGGCCCGGTCTTAGCAGTAAGCCTTTTACTTTCGGAGATTCGGCCTGCACGTGCATACTGCTGGCTGCGCGGTCGAGCGCTCTCACTCGGTGAGTTAAAAAGATGTTGTTTGGTGGTACGAGTGTGCGAGTGTTATTGCCTTGCTGAAAAAAAGCTGCATGTTTGTTTTCTTTTATTCTACGTTAAATGTGAGATATTTGTGGTTGTGATTTAAACAACCTTCCGGTGATGACAGTTATCGTTTTTGGTGACGCACTCTATTGTTCCTATTTCCGGTGTTGTTAACCGGCAGGAAATACACAAGGAGCATTATCCAGCATAGTCCTCATTTTAAGACACAGTGTTTTATCAGGTCTACGACCTTATCCTTTGAATTATCAAATTAGCATACGTTTTCTCTATTATCACACCAATTGTGTATTCCCTGGTTCATAAGAGTAACTTTAGAAATTATTAAGTTCCATATTTAAGGGTATGATTTATATGTGTGTGTGTTTTAACTTTCTTTTTCAGGTATCCCTCCCCGCAGTTCCCTTCCTACCCTTCCCTCACCTGGCCACTCCAACACCCAGTGCTGTTATAGCTTTCTGAGTTGGAGCAGCCTGGAGGTGGAATAAGCAATCTTCAAGCAGATCCCGAAAAAGGAGCTCAAGTTGACAGAAGTGATCTACTAACCAATATGTGGCTTAGTTCCTTATAGTCTGCATTAAGGATGGAAAGGAGTCTATAGGATGTGACCTTGGTCAGTATCTTATACTCTGTATTGAGGATGGAAATGGGTCTATAAGAGGTTACTTGATTATCTGCTTTATCTATCTTTAGGAGGGGATTGAGTAATCAAGCAATCAATCAATCAGGATTTATAAAGCGTGTCTAGTTTTCCGTGAGGGTATCCAGGCACTACGGGCCATGCTGCATAAGTCCGTCTGCAGTGTTGAAGAGAGACAACTGGAGCACCTAGCCTCATTTAATAATTTAGCAAGGGTATCAACATATATTGAGTAGAAATTGATGATTAGACCATCTGTGCCAGGTATTTTGCCTTTGGGCAACGCCTTGATGCCTCCCTCACTTCCTTAATCATTATTTCTTCTCCCAGGAGGCCTATTTGTCCCAGCAGTAATAACATAGTGATATAGGGCCTGAGCGTGGTTCAGCCCCTATCATGGATAGGGTTGAGGCTAATAAGCTAAAACAAATCCCATTGATATCAGTTTGCATATACACCAACCTGTCATTAAGGTCGCACATCTGGATTATCCAGGAAGCCCGGTCTGCGAGCGTCAGCTAGCCAAGTCAACAATCTCCCAGCCTTGTCCCTCTCACCATGAGCCTTTACAGTGTAAACTCAATAATATTAGGTTTTGAGCCGCTCTTGGCAGAAGTTTTTTCCTCTCTAACCTCAGGCTATCCAGGCGGAATTGGGGGACTGGGAAGCCAGTGCTATTCAGCTCCAGCTCTGTTAAGAGGTCCTCCTATTGGGTGATCTCAGTATGCAGTTGAGCTCTGACCCATAGCCATTTTGGTGATTCAATGCCCCAGCATAGCCAGGGTCATCCAGGGTGGCAACTTTCCAAGTTGAGACGCAGGGCCTAGTAACACCCCAGGTGCAGGTCAAAAGTAGTGGATTATGGTCTGAGTGGGTTTTCACAAGGTATTCAGTTCTTACCATCCAGTCAGGGAGTTGCACAGAGCATAGTTATGTATCAACGCTGACAGACAGGTCAGGCATTCCAGAGTAGTAGGAGTATTCTATGACCCTTAGTTTGTGAGTCCTCCAGGAATCAATGAGAACCTACTCTGCTATCCAATGATGAAAGAATATAAAGCTCTTATTAGAGAAGTAGTGAGGGGGTATGAACTATTGAGATTAACATGAGCTTTGAAATTGAAGTCTCCGCTCCCTAGCAGTGGATAATGCAGTATGGTGGTGATGTGTGGTGATATGGAGCAGCTGATCTGTGTTTAGGGTGTACACATTAATGAAATCTATATCTTTACCATCCAGTTTGCCCTCTAGCACGATGTATCGACCCTCCAGCTCAGCGATCTCAATTTGGGATAGAAAAGAAGTCCCGGGGAACACCTAAATTAACACCCCTCTAGCGAATGATAAAAAAGTAGAAGTGCAAATTTTCCCCCACCAGCGCTTCTGTATTGCCTTGCTTTCTACTTTAGAGAGGTGGATTACCTGGTGGAGTTTTGTCTGGACCTTACATTTCTAAGAAATGTTTGTAATCTGTACCTTTTGTTCAGGTAATTGAGACCATGCACATTCCAAGTCATTACCTTCAGGGTAGGAGCAGTGCTGGCCATGGGAAAAAAGAGAGAGCCCAAACCAGTGAGTCCTCTCCACTGCCACCCAGTCCATGCAGTCATATGGAATAATGCACGTGGGAAAAGTGGACCCCAGTGGAAAAAATAATCAACAACCCACTCCGGTGGGTAAACAACAAGAAAGCACCCCAACAGAACCCCCCAAGGACAGTTGTATTAAGCACTTCATACTAACCGTGTTGACTCATAACAAAATTTCATCTTCAGTGAGGTCGCAGTGGTTAGTGATCACTCAAGGTTAGTGGGAGGGGAGAAACACACAGTGCGGATATCGAGCTCCCCTACCCCAGAGTCTCCCAACAAAAACAATGAACACATCAAAGGATAAGTGGGCACTTAAGCCCTGTCCACTAAGTGAGCAGAAAAACGGTCGAGGGCTGGATCCTCTCCAAGTGGATGCAGGTGAGGGGTGAAGTTTCTTGATAATGTCATTAGCAGTTCCATGTGTGACCTGAGGGGGTACAATACTAGTTGGAGCTTCGGAAGCTCTCAGTGCCAGAGCCAGAATCCTCAGCAGAGGAAGCACCATGGTCCTTACCTCCAATATGGTGCCCCACGAGTGCACCGCAGCCAGGGCCTGAACCCTGTGAGCCCATGCTTGTCATTTTGTGGGGAGAGTCCCCCTGTGTCTCTTCAAATGAGTTTGTTTGTGCCTCATAGGTGCAGGAGGGTCCTGCGATTGATCCAGACAATCACAGATATCATAAGCATCAAGCCAGTTCCAGACCTCATTTGGGGGTGTTAAAAAACATGGACTTTCCATCAAGCTGCACATGAAATGTGGCTGGAAACAGTATAGCATAAAGGATAGATAGTTAACACAGTTTTCACATCGAGGAAAGTTGCCCTATGCCGTTGCACAGCTACAGAATTATTAGGGAAAAATTTAGACCTTCTCATTTTCCACTTGGAAGGGGCCTGCTGTCGGAGCAGGAAATCCCGGTCACGGAAATGGAGGATGCATATGAAGCGGGCCATGGGGGTGTGCCAGGCGCTGAGGAATGAGCCAGCACCCTATGTGCTCTTTCAAGGTAGAAGAACTTGGACAGGCCCTCGGGGTGCCACCTCCTGCAGTCAATCCTCAAGGAAAACGACCATAGAGGCCCCTTTGATGTTCTCTGGCACGTCCAACAAGTCTAATATTGTTGCGCCTGATTCTGCCCTCCTGAACCTCAATCCTGGTTTCAAGGACTTTAATGTTTTCAGCTATGGTACTGAGCTATATGTGCGCTCTTTTGTCACTGAAGCCATATCAGACACCGCAGTTTCTAGCGGGCGCACCCGGTCAGTCATTTTACGGTGATTGTCTCTTAAGATGCTGAGGTCCACCACCAAAGAATCAATTTTGTTCTCTAAGACTTCCCTCGTGGAGCCAATGGCAGCCAGAAAAATGTCCAATTTGTCTCTGGTTTCAGGGCTCACCCCAGCAGCCATAGAGGAGGCCTGTGAAGTTGGAATACTTCCTCCAGTTGGGGCAAGCTTGGGTAGTGCTCCATTAGCTGCTGTGTGCACCCTACTTTGCAGAAAGAAGAGCGTAGCCCAATAGGGTAGCAGAAAGTTTGCCAGGTGGTGAGCCTGGTGTGGTGATTTGTGTGCCCTGGTCTGGAAAGAGCAGGAGCCACAGGAGACACTCAGTAGGGCTTGGCAGGAGGGTGGGCCATCGAGTAGAGCCCATGTAGGCCCAGGCATTGTAGTCACAAACACCAGCTCTTTTTCCCCCCAAAGAGGGGCAACAGGCCAGGTGGTCAATGGTCTCGAAGCATCAGGGGGAGTCGGAAAACGTTGCAGTTCAAAAGGGAAGGCACACTTACAAGCACCACCCAGCCCTGCCACTGTCCCGCAGTGTGGACCCCTATGTTGCAGAGGTGGGAGCCACTCTCCTCTCCAAGGGGGTGATCAGGCTCCGAGTTGATCATGCCTGTGCTCTAATAAAAGGCCACAATCAACGCTGACTGTAGGAAGTTGGGGTACTGATTCCCTAACAAGGTAGAGCCTCAGTCCCACAGCGGGGAGCAGCAGGAAGCCGGTGGGTTAAGAGATGCAGTAGCCCACGAGTGGTTCCTCAGCCCAAGCTGCGAGTCTGCCGCCACAGCCCGTGGGCCATGCCCAACTCCCACTGTAGCAGCGCACTGGTCACGGCATTCACAGGGCAACTGGGATGGGCACGCAGACCCCCCTCTGTCTGACAAAAATTCCACGCAGGACCTCATTGACTGCCACAGTCGTCTCTTTAGCCTCTCCAGGCTCCGTTAAGGTAGCAGCTGCCATATTGGCATGCTCTGCCCATGAGCGTCCACGGACCTCAAATGGTGAAGCATGGGCAGCAATGAAGTCCCCAGATTCTCAGCAGCAGCCCGCCAGCTCCTCAGCGAAGGGCAGGGCAACCCTTATGCGCAAAGGGAGAGTCCAAGCAGCAGAACGGGCCAGAAGACTCTCGGGGAAGCAGAGCGCTCCGAACAACCATTCCTCACAGCAGTTAGCTCAGCCGTCACCTTTTTAAAAACTTCATGACATTTTGACATGCCTAGCATGGAAGGAAAAGAAGGCTTATGCTAGACACACACAAGAAACTGTCAGATGGTAGGTTCAATGAAACCAGACTGAGTACATTTATTTTTTATAGATTGTGAATTAAGAGTACGCCTTTTGTTGTCACTTGCTTTGCTGCAATGATATCAGTTCACTCAAATGATTAGGACTCATCCACCCTCCTAGTTGCTCCCTTGGTCAGGACCTCCCAGTTTCAAGAAACTGTTCGTTGACGGAAATTATTTGTGCTGGCAACTTGGTAATCTTAACATGCTGGGCAACTTGTTTTTGTAATGATAAGTTCCTTGAATCTTCATGAGGCACAACACTTGTTTGCAATAACAAACACCAAATTTTTGAAATGCACAAGGTTTGTATGTTAGTATATGAGGGCGAGAAAGCAAAAGACGTACAGATGATGGACGGAATGCAGAGCAAATCAAACATTTAGCCCCAGTCAAGAGATCTGGGTTAAATCCATTGTTCTTTTGCTCACCATGCCACCCAAGTTTGGACCCAGCCATATGGAAATCAGCCTTGAGCCTTTGCCTCATGGGAACAGTGCAGCCCGAACTGCCAAGCCAGGTCCTCCATGGACCGGAAACAAGCATCCTGGGACCGGGTTCAGGGCATCACCCCTCGTCAGCCAGGCTAGCTTGAATCCAGTGACACAGTGAGCCCGGGACCCACATCTGGGCATACCCGGTGCACTTAGGGCGAAAAAGCAAAAGACTTACAGATGATGGACAGAATGAAGATCAAATCAAACATTCACCCCCAGTCAAGAGATCTAGGTTAAACCCATTGTTCTTTTGCTCACCATGCCACCCCAGTTTGGACTCAGCCATATGCAAATCAGTCTTGACCCTGTGTCTCATGGAAACAGTCCAGCCCAAACTGCCAAGCCAGGTCCTCCCTGTACCAGAAACAAGCATCCTGGGACCAGTTTCGGGGCATCACCCTCATCAGCCAGGCTAGCTTGAATCCAGTGACTCAGCGAGCCCGGGACCCACGTCTGGGCATACCCGGCGCACTTAGGGCGAAAAGCAAAAGACGTACAAATGATGGACAGAATGCAGAGAAAATCAAACATTCACCCCTAGTCAAGAGTTCTAGGTTAAATCCATTGTTCTTTTGCTCACCATGCCACCCCAGTTTGGACCCAGCCATATGCAAATCAGTCTTGACCCTGTGCCTCATGGGAAAAGTCCAGCCCGAACTGGCAAGCCAGGTCCTCCCTGGACCGAAAACAAGCATCCTGGGACTGGTTTCTGGGCATCAAACCTCATCAGCCAGGCTAGCTTGAATCCAGTGACACAGTGAGCCTGGGACCCACGCCTGGGCATACCCAGCGCACTTAGGGTGAGAAAGCAAAAGACGTACAGATGATGGACGGAGTGCAGAGCAAATCAATCATTCACCCCCAGTCAAGAGATCTGGGTTAAATCTATCGTTCTTTTGATCACCATGCCACCCCAGTTTGGACCCAGCCAGATGCAAATCCGTCTTGACCCTGTGCCTCATGGGAACAGTCCAGCCCAAACTGCCAAGCCAGGTCCTCCCTGTACCGGAAACAAGCATCCTGGGACCGGTTACGGGGCATCACCCCTCATCAGCCAGGCTAGCTTGAATGCAGTGACACAGTGAGCCCGGGACCCACGTCTGGGAATACCCGGCGCACTTAGGGCAAGAAAGCAATAGACGTACAGATGATGGATGGAATGTAGAGCAAATCAAATATTTGCCCCCGTCAAGAGAACTGGGCTAAATCCATTGTTCTTTTGCTCACAATGCCACCCCAGTTTGGACCCAGCCATATGCAAATCAGTCTTGACCCTGTGCCTCATGGGAACAGTCCAGCCAAAACTGCCAAGCCAGGTCCTCCTTGGACCAGAAACAAGCATCCTGGGACAGTTTCGGGGCATCACCCCTCATCAGCCAGGCTAGCTTGAATCCAGTGACACAGTGAGCCTGAGACACACGTCTGGGCATACCCGGGGCTCTTAGGGCGAGAAAGCAAAAGACGTACAGATAATGGACGGAATGCAGAGCAAATCAAACATTTATCCTCAGTCAAGAGATCTGGGTTAAATTAATTGTTCTTGTAGATGTTCTACTTGAGCGGCAGCTTCCTCAATGCGAGCAGAAGGTTTCTCACCGTGAGCTATAGTGACCAGCCGCGCCGGCCCGCGTTGAGAAATATCACCAGGAGGTGGTCTGGAGTAAAATTTTCCTCACTGGCGCTAGCCAACTTAACATTGGCAAGCCGCAGGAGAGGGAAAACTTGGCTCCGCGACTCTACGTGGAGTTTTTCAGAACTTCGTGCTCTACGCGGAGCGCCAAGTGGGAAAAACCCCACAAACTCCGCGAGCAGAGCAGAATTTTACGGTCAGGCCTAATCTTAAGGTAATCTTCTAAAAATGCCACTTTTAAATAGTTGGTATTTCTGAGCCTAGACCAAATATGCCTATCTGCCAGCGTCCAGGGTCACATGGCTGTAAAGGGCTCTCCTGTGGTGTAATGTGTATTCCTTCTAGACAGGGGATAAAAGGACCTTGGGTGTGGGGTAGGGTGTAACTTTCCTGAGCAGGGTGTTCTGGTGGCTGTACTCAGCCCTTCCTGAGCTACAAAAGGAAAGCCTCTATGGAGATATTTTTGTCCTCATATACTAATATAGAAACCTTGTGCATTTCAAAAATTTGGTGTTCGTTATTGAAAACAAGTGTTGTGCCTCATGAAGATTCAAGGAACTTATCATTACCAAAACAAGTTTCCCACCATGTGAAGATTACCCAGTTGCCAGCACACTTTTCGTCAACGAACAGTTTCTTGAAAATGGGAGGTCCTGACAAAGGAAGCAACTAGAGAGGAGGGTGGATGACTCCTAATCATTTGAGTCAACTGATATCATTGTAGCAAAGCAAGTGGCAACAAAAGGCGTACTCTTAGTTTAAAATCTATAAAAGCAAATGTACTCAGTCTGGTTTCATTGAATCTACCATCTGACAGTTTCTTGTGTGTGTCTAGCATAAGCCTTCATTACTCTTGTGTTTTCAGAGAGTACTGCAATGCCCTTTATTTGGGCATGCAGCAAGGGCTGTTACAAAATTTGCAAAGGATTCAGAATGCAGCAACTCTGCTGCGCAATAATATTAAGAAATTTGATTCCGTCCCACTACTTTAGCTGAACTTCACTGGTTCCCTGTTAAGAAAAGGGTAGCCTTTAAAGCTCCTTTCACAGCCCATTAAGCTCTTTATCTGGCAGGTCCTGAATTTTTTAAGAAAATACTGTCTTGGTACTTAACTAGGAGGGACCTGCGATCTGCTGCCTTAAAGAAAGTAATAGTACCAAGGATTTATAGAGCCTCTTGGGGCACCAGAGGTTTTGTGTGCCATACCTCGAAGCTCTGGAATTCCATACCTGAGATGCTGAGAGGACAAGCCAATCTGCAGACGTTTTGGAAACA
Organism: Calotriton arnoldi; assembly: GCA_963921515.1. Classification (NCBI taxonomy): domain Eukaryota; kingdom Metazoa; phylum Chordata; class Amphibia; order Caudata; family Salamandridae; genus Calotriton; species Calotriton arnoldi. The sequence continues at coordinate 47,855 of CAWUFW010013194.1, forward strand.
GATGAAAACGTGTCTTTTTACTCTCTCATTTTAATTTTCGACTAGGCCTGGTGTAGAGGATCCATAGCAGATATACAGTGCCAAGACACCTTCGTCGCGTTTTATAAATTAAAATCAAATCAATTTTTTTTAGATATGCGGCAAAACATAATGTACTTACTGGCATTCCTATCATGCTTCAAAATCTAGTGGAGGATCAATAGAGTGCTATAAATTGTATTAGGGGCAATATAGGAACTGTCAGACAAAGGAAAAAAATCACATAGGCATGCAAGTAGTTACAATGTGGAGCGCCAGCAGTGGGAGGCACTGTTGAAGGTTACCTCCTAAGAGAGCTTTTGGGTACTGTCACTTATTATTATTTTTTTTAAGTATGTACTGTGGCCTAGCCAGACCACAAATATTGCACTCACCATTTATGACTGACCTGATTCACCAAGATTATTTAAAATATGCATTTTTTCCCCTCTCAATTATTCTGTAATTTATATGTACTGTTTAAAATCATCTTTGGCTAATGTCCTGGGACTTGAAACATGGATTTACAATTAGTAAATGTGTCAATATTTACAATATTTCCTGTTGTCTATTGTGCACTACTGCTCTATTTACTTTCACTGCTTTTTATAACTCAGTCCAAAGTATTTAACAAGATGCCGAATAAATTCTAAACATGAAATGGGAAGAACTTGAATGTCTAGATGTCCTATCAAGTAGTGACAAGTTCCCTGGGATCAGAGTTTTTTTATAACACCATATAGTTGCTTCTGACAACTCAAGATCAAGCTCCACTTTAGGGAAACAGTCTCATAAGTCCATGATCTCAAAGAGTAACATCCTGCACAGCCTTATCTAGGTGGCAACTAGATGTTCACTGGGAGGTCACTCGTTAAGGAGTGATTAAGCATGGCTACAGGCACCCATAGCTGTCCGCCAGATTTTTATCAGGACTACTATAAATATATAGATGGACGTGCTTTATGTCATCCCCCAAGAGTATGTTTTTCCCACTGACATGCCATTGGGTATATTTCTGCCACCTATGGAATGCTTCCAATACAATGCTTGAGGTGTTTTGCTTCTGGAGCAGCAGGAGCAGACAGGGACTATTTGCTGAACAGTGAAGCCATCTTCAAAAGAAAGCTATCCCCACTAACAGCAATATAATATGCCCATACAGGGTTTTCCTGAATCAGAGCGAGCTGGCAATACTTTTCAGAAAAGTATGTACGCATTTAACCTGCACAAACAAACATTAAGCATAAATTATTTGCATAATCGATTGTTTTTAGTATTAGTGCTTCGTTGCACATATGTGCATTTTTAACAGTAGTTCATTTTTGATTTTAGTGTAACACAAGCTGAATTGCACAGGCTCTGGTAGAGTAGTGCATGCTGCCTCTCCAGACCCGTGCTTCTTATATAAACAATTGACTGACCTGCATCCATCATGCTGGGCTATTAGATGCACAGCAAAAAGAACAATTGATGGACAGAATGCAGAACGATGTCATACATTCACCCCAGTACAGAGATCTGGGCCTAAATCCATCGTTTTTTTGCTCACCATGCCATTCCAGTTTAGACCCAGCCATATGCAAATCAGTCTTGACCCTGCACCCAATGGGAACAGTCCAGCCTGAACTGCCAGGCCAGGTCCTCCCTGGACTGGAAACAAGCATCCTAGGACCGGTTTCGGGCTTTCAGCCCTCATCAGATAGGATCGCTTGACTCCAGTAGCATGGAGAGCACGGGACCCACGTCTGGGCATACCCATCCCACTCGGGGTGACAAATGCAAAAAGAACAATTGATGGACAGAATGCAGAACAATGTCATACATTCACCCCAGTACAAAGATCTGGGCCTAAATCCATCGTTTTTTTGCTCACCATGCCATTCCAGTTTAGACCCAGCCATATGCAAATCAGTCTTGACCCTGCGCCCAATGGGAAAAGTCCAGCCCGAACTGCCAGGCCAGGTCCTCCCTGGACTGGAAACAAGCATCCTAGGACCGGTTTCGGGTTTCCGGTCCAGGGAAGACATGGCTTGGTAGTTCGGGCTGGACTGTTCCCATGAGGCACAGGGTCATACTGATTTGCATATGGCCATGTCTGAACTGGGGTGGCGGAGTGAGCTAAAGAATGTTGATGTATTAAACCCAGATCAGTTGACTGGGGGTGAGTGCTTGCAATGTTCAACACTCCGTCCATCATCCCCTTTGGTTTTGCATTGTTTGCCCTAAGTTGGCGGGGGTATGCCCAGACGTGGGTCCCTTGCTCACTTTGCCACTGGATTCAAGCAAGCCTGGCTGATGAGGGCTGTGAGCCCGAAACCGGTCACAGGATGCTTGTTTCCGGTCCAGGGAAGACATGGCTTGGTAGTTCGGGCTGGACTGTTCACATGAGGCACAGGGTCAGACTGATTTGCATATGGCCATGTCTGAACTGGGGTGGCGGAGTGAGCTAAAGAATGATGATGGATTAAACCCAGATCAGTTGACTGGGGGTGAGTGTTTGATTGGCTCAAGCGTTCCATCCATCATCCCCTTTTGTATCGTTTCAAAGTTTCTGTGTACAGGCGTTCTTAACACCACCATTTTATGGCAAGGGCATTAATCTAGGGGAGTGCCAAAAACGTTGGCCTAATGCATCTCTGAAGCAGGGACTTGGAAGAACATTTAAGCCAAAGATGATCGGTATTGATGTTTTAATAAAAAGGCTTGTTATTATAGCAAGATTTTCTGCTGGAAAATACAGGAAATGTCTTTTCTATTCTGCAAATTATAGTTCCCTTTTATAAATGCAATCTAAATATAATGTTGTGCTGTATTACCGATTTCGTCCTCGGAGTGCAATTTCTATTCAAATACTTTTCGTTAAATGTGCACACCTTCATATTGCCCTGCACATATAAGGCATTTCTGTATGTGAATTCATTATGAATTTTATCTTTACTGAAACCGATACACATAGAATCAAGTGCTGCATTTCAAACATTTCTGTTGCGGCTCAAGTTATACATAGAATATTTGGGGGCATGGCTTCTGCGCCAAGCAAGATGGTGGCGGACCCCTGAGCTCTGTTGTGATGCGGAGCTTTGCCGAATGAATATGCCGTTCCTGACAGCTGCATTTTCTTGCAAACGTGCTCTTGGAGCTTTCTGACACTGCCCACTTTCAGGCGATATCGCTAGCATCTATGGCGGTGCCATTTTTTTCTGACCGGCAACACAGCAGTAAATCTCCAACATGCAGAGCGACCATTTTGCGAGTGCGTCACATGGAATATCTTCGTCATTGGCTGGCAAGCATTCTTTTTACTTCCTCCTCCATGTGCCTTGCTAGCCTAATATTGGTTAGCTTGTATGAGACTCTGGAGGTCATATGCCTTTTCACCTGCCTTTACTATTCTAACTGACCTGGAGCCTCGGCAGTGAAGTAATTTTCCTACTTAAATGGTGCAATTTTGAATTGTATTTGAACTGTATTGAACGAGTGGCTCATCTCTAATTCTTGCATCTCAATGCCCAAATCTTTCTACCACAAACGAGCATGATTGCTTGTTTGCCCATAAATTCTTTCAACTAAAGCTCTCTACTCAGCCAGTTATTGTTGCATGTACCTATTGAATTGTAATGTGGCGAGTCTTTCTCATTTCTTCTATTTCAACATAATATCTTTTATTTTCTCATGCTGGTGTACTCTAAATAGAGACTTTTGTTAATGTTTCTGTCTCTGTGCACCTTACTGATGACCCTTCTTTGAGTGGAAAGGGTGAAATTATTGAAATTATTCTCTCCATCATTCTGTTACATTCTTCAAGATGGTGTGTGAACCTTATACTTCTGCAAAGACCTCTTCCTCCACTACTAAATCTAAAAGGGCAAAAAATGATGCCTATCACCTATTCTATCCTCGCAGAATCCTATGTTAGATACTGTTTTAGATGAGGTGAGGGGTTAAAACCCTTTAGGTGTGCCACTAATCAAAAATGAAAGCACATTGAGGATCATTGGATTGTTATGGAGAGCAAGATGAACTAAATGCAACAACGCATTAGTAACTTGCAGGAAATGGCTACAAAAATTGCCACTCTCAAACAGGAAATTCGTAATCTTAAAATACATGCTGAAGACCTTGAGAATAGAAATAGACAAAATAATCTTTGTATATATGGATTACCGGAGAACATTGAGGGTCCTGATCTGCGATTTCTAAAGAAATTTCTTTCTGGTCTTCTTGGTCACCCATACCCCCCTGCTTTGAACATTCAATGTGCACATCGCCTTGGTCATCCTTACCTTCATACTGCCAAACCAAGAGGGCTCATCTTGCTGTTCCTGGAATTTACGGACCTTTTGCATGTTCTGAAAGCTGCTAAACTAAAACATCGTCTCATTTGGTCTGGTCACAACATCTTTATTTCTCAGGATCTTTCAAATACAACTAATGCTAGAAGAAAGGAATTTCTCGCTCTTTGTCCTCAGATGAGACCATTAAATATTTGTTATGGCATCCTGCCTCCTTGCATATGCAAATTACTCAAGAAGGCACCTCAAGATCTTTTAATGATCCTATGAAGTTGAAAACATTTCTTCAGACTCTTTCTCCTCCCACTATGGATATAAATGTTCAACAATCTTTATGAAGTTTGTTATAGTGCTTGTCATCTCCTTTTTCTCTATACCCTAAGCTATATGGCATATGTTTCATCACTTTTTCTTTATCTCTCTGCTGTACTTCTTGTTCTGGTGTTGACTCATTCCACAATGCATCTTCATATTGTTCTTTTCAGATCAGTTTCTTTCTCTTTGATCTAGTACTTTTTCTAAATCTTCATCCTTTTTCTTTCACTCTTTTTCTATTCCCTCTCTTTTCCAATATGTGAGTGTTTTTATGTTCCTTCATATCATTACGTTTATATTCTATGTGTTATGTACTGGTTGATCAATGGTGTCTTTTTGTTTTCCTTTTTGTGTTTGCAGCTTACCATCTGTGGTTATGTTCCCCTATCCTAATTCCCAAATATGTTTAACAATGTCTCGTGGAACGTTCATGGTCTGGGACATCCAATTAAAAGACAGAAGGTACTTTCTCATTTATCAAAATTGAATTCACATGTTGCCTTTATACAGGAAACCCATTGTAATTATGATGAATCTCTTAAATTGAAACGCCAATGGACAGATCAGGTTTTTTTCTCCCCACCTATTAATCATAAAGGGGAGTTACCATTTTATGTAATTAATCATTGCAAATACTAATTTTATCGCCTAAATGTGATACTAATGGGTGATGGGTATTGGTTACTGCTAATATTCATAACAAACACATTTCTTCATTCAATATTTATGGCCCAGTTAAACCTGATCCTGACTTTTGGCATACTATTAAAGTGAAACTGACATCTATTGATAATCCCAATATAATTATGGCGGGTGATTTCAACCAGTGGTTGGATCCATTTTCGGACAGAAAATCTAAGTGTAAATTTACCCCGGACAAATCTCATAAAGCTTTCCAATCCGCCATTACCACTCATTTATTGTTTGATGTCTGATAAACGTGTAACCCTGACATTTCTGAATTTATGTTTTTCTCTAATGTTCATCATGCCATGTCCAGGATTGATTATATTTTAGTTACCAAATCACTGTTATCATCTATACAAGCATCAGAAATTGGCTCTATTTTTATTTCAGAACATGCCCCTGTTTTGTCTACTTTTGATTTTTCCCTTAGTAATTCTAAAACTGGTTGTTGGAGATTTAATAATCTCCTGTTATCTGATCCTAATTTTATAATAGCAGCCACTGCTTTTATTACAACATTTTTTCAAACTAATAAATCCGCTGACACCTCTATTCCTAATAATTAGGATGCTTTTAAGACTTCTTTTCGGGCCTTCACCATTGCTTTTTCTGCTTCAAAGAAAAAGAAGCTTAACTCCCAATACCTTGCTTTACTTCAACAAATTAAAGCACTGGAACACACATATTTTACCTCCAAATCCTCTACTGTTTTGCATGAAATAATTACAATCAAATCTAAACTTAACAATATTGCAACTACAGCTGCTTCTAACATTCTACTTAAAGTTAAATCTAAGTATCATGGAGGTCAAAATAAGGCTAGTAAAATGTTAGCTAGTTATTCAAAAATTGAATCAGAGCGTAAAACTATTGGTCCCATTCACAATGAGTCTACTAATGTCACTGCACCTTCTGACTCTAATATTTCCTCTTGTTTCCAATCCTTTTTTCAATCATTATATACGGAGGACACTACTCTATCAAACCCTGATATACAGATGTTTTCAGCACTCTTCCTAAACCCCCCTCCCTTTCTAATGTTTTTACAGAACTAGAGACTGATATAACCCTTCAAGGTAGTACAGATGCCATTAAATCCCTTAAGCGTGCTGAGGCACATGGTCAGGATAGTATTTCTATTGAATTTATTTCTTCTCTTTCATCTTTTTTGCTCCTAAATTATTGGAGCTTTTTACCTCTTTTCTTACAACTGCAAAGGCTAGTGGTTCCTTTATGGAGGCCCTAACTGTCATTATAGCCAAACCTGATAAAGACCATACCCTTTGCAAGAAATTATGGGCCTATTTTGTTAATTAACTATGACTGCAAAATCTTTGATAAAATTCTTGCTACTCACCTTAAATCTGTTATACCCCTGCTTATTAAACCTGATCAATCTAGTTTTGTTAAGGGTAAACTCACTACAGATAATGCCAGAATGTTTTCTAATATTCTTGCATTAGCCAAAAAGTATAAGGACTCCCTTGCAGTTATCCCTGGATGCTAAAAAAAGGCATTTGACCACATTAACTGCCACCTCATGTTTACTACTCTTCAGTGGTTTGGTTTTGGTCCTAAATGTATTCCTTTTATAAGACTATTATATTCAGACCCTTGTGCTAGTGTCTTTGTTAATGGTCATTGTCCCCCTTATTTCAGCTTACAGAGGGGTACTAGACAAGAATGTCCCCTTTCCTTTTTATCCTTTGTCTAGAGCCCTTCCTTGAACGTATTTGCTGAAATACCCTGATTTCTCATTTTAAATATAACTCTATTGAAACTAAACTCTCAGCGTATGCTGATGATGTTCTTACAAGACATTGATTTATATTCCCACATTTTGGGGTATAAACTCAACTCTTCTTGCTATCAATATATGTTTGCTACTACTAATTTCATTTGGTGCCCATCTAAAATGAAGTATCGTGGGGTTTGGTTTTCACCTAATATTAATAATATTATCAAAACATAATTTGGATGTTTTAAACCTCAAATTACAAACATTACTTTCATCCTGTACTCCGTTGTTTTTATCATGGTAGAGTGGCTAAATACTCTTAAAATGATGATTGTACCACATGTCCTTTATACACTTTCGATGTTACTTTTAAGATTCCAAATTATTATTGTATACAAATTAACTCTATTTGTACAAAATTTCTTCGGAACAACAAACGTCCACGTATCGCACTAAATGGAAGCACGCAAGAATGAAGGTGGTGTCCAATTTCCTGATTTCAAGTTGTATCATTCTGCTTTTTTAATCAAATAGTTTTATGCCTTAACTAATGAATTTCATGATTCTCCCATATGATTATGGATTATACATGAATGATCCTTCTTGAGGGATTTTTCTTTCAAGGATGTAATCTATATGTTTAATAGTACCTTTATTTCTAAGCATACTATTTTAAAATATCCCCAGCATTTAGTACAGAGAGTGTTCACTGCCCATTATGACTTCCAACAATGTTTTCTATCCACTTATACTTGGTTTAATACGTTTTTTCAAATTTCAATATCAATCCGTTTATTTTAAACAATGGAAAGCAAGGGGGTTATGTTTGTTCACCAACTGATACAAGATAATTTAATCATACCCTTCTTGCAATTGCAAATACAATATAATTTACCAAATACTTTTGTTAAAGTATATGACTTAATATTCTCTGCTTTTCATTCTTTTTTAACGTTTAATAATCGTCTACCTTTATCAGTCTCACCCCTTCCCTCGACACCTCTTGAAACTCTTCCACATCACTCTATCCCCAGAGCTGCTTCTATCTGCAAACTTTTACTACTACCATCCACTGAACGAAATAAAACTTCCATTGAAATGTTCTGGGAATTTGCACTATCCTAAAATGTATCTGTTCAATATTGGGACGGATTTTGGCTTAAAGTTTTTAATGCATCCAAAGCGGCTCGTATTGCACAATCTTTATTTTTTATTTATAATAGAATACTTATTACTCCAGAATGCATTTCTAAATTTGAGTTATCTGTTTCACCATTATGTTGGTCCTCTTCCTCCTCCCGTGGCAATTTAACTCATTTACTTTATTACTGCTCTCAGGTAACTATCTTTTAGAAAGCTATTTGGTCTAAATGTTAAAAGATATTCCAATGTACCAAACCATTCACATTTCAGAATGTTATTTTAGGATCTATGTCCTCAGACCTGGAACATTTTTCCCATAAACCCTTATTATTGGATCTTTTTGTTGCACTAGCTTTTAAATTCATAGTTTCCTGTTGGAAGGATGCTTACAAGTTATCTGAATAAAAATGGTGCCATTTTATTTGTGATGAACATAGAATATCTACTATTTCATCTCTATCTGTACGCCATAAAATCAAATCAGATTTATAATAGTTACCCTTTATTACATATTTATTTTTGCACTCAATGTTATCTTAATTGATTTCCCTTCCATCTGTTTTTGACTTTCATCACTATCTTTTCTCATTTTCTCTTCCTTCTCTCTTTTCTTTCTTGTTTCCTCCTACTCCTGTTTTTTTATATAAAATAATATTCTCTTTTACTGCAATGGTTTTTTACTGTCTCTCACATACTTTACAAATTTTAATATCTTTGATTGCAATATTGTATTGTCTGTTATATCTACTATTTGAATGTTCATTATTCCATATATGTAAAAAAAAACTACTCACCAATAAAATACATAAAATATTTGAATAGTTGGGGATATGTGTTTTTTAGCGCATCCGGAAGTTATTTTCCCCTTAGCTGCACTGTGGGATTTCAGTGCAATAGCAGTGCTTAATTTGAGCCAGTGGTTGCAGGTGGGGCCCACCAGTACTAATGTTTGGGCACCAAAACTTAATTTTAATTATCAGACTTTCACCCAGACCAAGACAGAAGTGAAAAAAGAGAAAGAGAATGATGGAAAAACAGTGACAATAGTAGAAAACAGAGGTGAAAACTAAACAGTAAGAGTGTAATCAAGAGCAAGAAGTGTAGGGTGACGAAAGGCATGAGGTTGAATCTGCAAACTAGTTTTTTCAACATCAGCATCAGTTTAAATACTGTCGCAAAACAGTGTCTTTATTACGGAGAACAGTACACAATACAATGATTAAATAAAAACAAAACCAAATGCAAGAAGTATTCCTTTGTACAGTAGGCATAGTATTTATCACACACAACTATCATCGTAATAACTAACATGATATAATTTTTGTGATGATCAAGTAACAGGACATTTACAAACATTTTTTACAATCAGCTTCAAATCTTAACTTACTAAAAATCCAATGTACATACCATAAAATATTGTGAACAGTATTACTGATAAAGACTTAAAAAAGCTCTATTATATTCTCAAGCAATCTGTTCTCTTACACCCAAGCAAGACCGACTGGCTTTACCAATGCATGTTTATTATTTGGCAGCGGCCATGAGAAAGAACATGGCCTATGCCTGGCGTACTGTAAAGACTATTGTCACGTGCATTTCATGTATTTTCCATGTATATTAAATTAAACAAAACCAAGGCCATATAATATTAATCATTATTCATTACTGGAGCAGCACATATTAGGCTCAACCCTTACACGTCACAGAAATGCAATTATATACTTATATCTGACATTATATTCACTGTGTGCCTTAACTTAATTAACATGTGTGAAGCATTTAAACATATTGATGAAATGTATTCATTGTAGGGATTAAAGATTTATATATGTGTACACTAATGTTCACTTTAAACATGTACTCTTTTACTCATGTGTTACACTTATTCTTAAAGTTACACATGTGCATATAACCACATATTTGAGGTCATATTAAATACTCAGCTAAACTTAGCCTGACTATTGGCCTCAATTAAAATGCATTTTGATTTGCCATCATATTTTTTTTTTTCTTTGCTGTTGTATTATCATGATTCTCTTTAGTTAGAGAAAGGCTTTTCGTTTGTATTAGACTGCTGATAGTGAGGCCTGGAGAGAAGAATTTGGCAGTGAACATGGAGAATTAATGGCCGAAAGAGGCCTTCTGTTCATTGTGTACCAGGACGGAAAGATGTTCAAGGTTAAGAACTATAGTCCAAGTTTCAATGAGATGGGAAACTGAAGGGATGTTGCAGACGCACTTGAGTAATGATTTGCTTGGTTCCTGGTGGTGTGAAAGGAGATAAGGGCGTTTCTGTATCTCCTGGTACTTTTAAATTGGTGTTCTCTCAGTTTGGAAAGAGAGATTCCCTTTAGAGTTCGAGACCTCTAAGCCTCTCTACTTACTTTATTCATGCAAGTGTGAAGCTTTATGCAAAACACGCATTTCCCTTTTCCAAGACTTCTACTGAGGTCTGATCATGCTGACACTTTCTATGCTCTCAAAATAGAGACCCTTGATAGATGATCCTATATTTGATTTATGTTTAGAAGAGATAAGGAAAGTTTCTTTATGGAACACCTGTTTGATTTAATTTGTTTCTTTATAGTTATGGCTTTCACAATTCTGTATCTCACTTTATTGCCACTCAGTCTACTGAGATATTTCAGCTTATCTGCTGTATTACTGTACCTACTGAACTTATTTTTGGTAAGCATATATACTGGATTGATTGGTAATACAAAATAAAACCCTTTAGCCATATTTGGTGATTCCTGGTCCTTATTGTGGAGTCACATTGGCTTCACAAGCTAGAAATGTATTATTGAAGTTTTCTCCCTTTAAATGCTACACGTCAACCAACTAAGGTCTACACAACTAAAGGTGAAATTCTTTGACGACTTTACTAAGAGATTGCATTGTAAGTTCCTGCGTGCTGTCATCACCATCAAATGGCATTGCTTGAATCAGATGTAATTGGTAGTGCACTTGCACATGATCCGAGTGGAAGTCTGAAATGAGGGACCCAAGTGCAAATGTAGCTCTCACAGATCAGCAACATACGTTCTGCTGACTATAGCCCTTCTCTCACAAATCTACTGAAATCTGCTTCACTGGAAAGATCATAGTCATCCCAGGTTGTCTCCCATATCAATGCCATATTGCAATGAGACTGTCAGGAGGGAGCTTGGTGTTGTGCTCCTTGGTTGGAAAAGAGTTAAAAAATATAATCTCACAAATTGCAATAGATATGTGTACACCTTTCACATTACAGCCCACCTGTTACATGCGGCATGTTTTTTTCTTTATGCATACCTTTTTTATGTCTCCTCTGATAATGCTATATAATTCTCTCTATGACGCGCAAACAACTGGGAGCTACCAAGTGACAGAGTGTGCGACTAAGGCCCTCATTAGGACTTGCACAGGACTTGACGGAGTGCTAACTTCGCACCCGTAATGACAAGTACTGTATGATAACACCCCATCATTACCATACAATTACGAGTCAGCCCCCATGGAATTGGGAATACCTGCCAGACCCAGATTTACTGGGCATAAAACGGCACTGAATTACTAATTCCATGGTGTTTAACACTCCCATTTGCTCTAAAATGGTGGTAAATGGGAGCAGGTGTTTCCATGCAGGGTGGATGTCAAGTGAGGGACAAGGTAGGAAAGAGAAGTATATGAAGTCTCCTGACAGGAGGGGGGCATTGTATGCTGACCCCATGACAGAAAAGGTAGTCCGGCAGGCCAGGTGATGAGGCTTGGCTGGTGTTACAGTTTACCAAAATGTTATTCTGGTCAGTAAAATCATTTCCAATATTCCTGCTTGGGTTTAAAACTGGGTGTGAAAACAGCAGGCCATTCGTGATCATGCCGAGCGGAATTCCATATGGCAATTCTGCTTCACCCATCTAGTAATAGGGCTTAATGCAAGTAATCTGTATGGTCGCAGCTGTAAAGAAATTGTGTTTTGTGGATTCCTCATTCAACCATCAAGAAGCAATTAGTTGCTTCACCACATGAGATCTAGATACTTCCAAAACGAGATGCAAAGAGGAATTTTGTCTAGCATCTAGGAAACAGTGGTCACCAGTATATCACCTCTTTTAGTTGTTAGTGCTCTATCCTTTCCTTCAATATTTTTGTCCTAATTTTCTTGCCTTGTGAAATTGCTGAGCATCACTGGTCATTGACAGTGGCAAATGGTGAATGATTTATGTGGGAATCTCACTGGCATACATTTCACCCTTGGTTCCTCTGCTTCTACTGGCATAGAACAATGTTCTATTCCTGTTGATCTTCAGTTTAATATTTCTGGTCTGTCATAGACACATGAGATACAAAATTAAGAGAGGGAAAGCACCCATACATATACATGAGATGCAGGCAAGATGCAACTCTCACACCTAGTAGGAGACATGTCAGTCACCAACCTCACCTGCTCCAAGATGAAACAGGCTGAGAAGGATGTTCTGATCCTAAATATATATTAGCTGGAAAAATCCTGTGTCTGGCAATGGCAGCAGCCACTAGTGAATCCTCAATGTTTTAAGGCTATCCAACAAATATAATGGGCCACTATTGTGTGGGAATTTGCATTGTTGTTGGCTAAGTTTAGCTTGTCCCTTGATTATGAGTGCCTTGTCTTCCTCAATATGTACTTGTTTTCAATTCATGATACTGATCATATTACAATACTTACTTTGCCCTCATTCACCTGCTAGACCAACACTCTCTAATGGATACTTCGAGAGATAACTCTCGTAATGAGATCTAAAATATGCAAATAATGTAAATCATTCTGTCAGATTAAATAAACATATATCGAACCCAGTACTGCCTGCCTTAAACTACTCACAGCATTGGTTTCACTTTAAACCTGATTATCTCAAATCCAGATGCCCTCCATATCCAAAGTTTCTTTCCAGTGGACTAGTTTGGCAACTGATGTATCCCTTTCTTTCTGTACACTGATAAAAATTAGACAAAGGGCTAGCAAGAGAGTAAAAAAGTGTTAGTACGGGAGGTCAAAAATATTGATCTGACTAATCTTCGTGATCCCCCTTTGCTGGCAAAAGGATCATTATGATGTATGTTCAGTTGTTGCCCATTATCAGTTGCATGCCACTTAAAAAGGAAAATGCTAAACAGGTCTTCTCAATGATATTCAATAAAGTTTATCACATAATGAAAGGCTCTGTAGGAATTTGAATGAGATGATGTAAAATCCTGTACCGTCTCTGCTAAAGACCATTTAAGTAAGCTAAGAGCTAATAAAGGCAATTATATGACTTATATCCACAGCTCCATAGCAGCTATCTTCTGTACTCTTAGGGCATCTAGGGATCTACCATAAATATGCCTTTAAAAAGCTCCTTCCGCTTGTAAAACATACAACCCAAACATGTTAGCCGTTCCCCCAATTATGAACTACTCACCTCAAACACCAAATCCCTCCCATGTCGGGCATCAGAGAGCCAATACTATTAACTCAGAAAAGCATCTGCTTCCTGGTGATCCTTGGAAAAAACCTTGTTTAAATCAGTGGACTGATTTATAAATGCTGTATGTAAATCCCTCCACTTACTCGGATGACCGTATCCCAGAGTCCTCATGCAAAAAATAGGAAAAACACTTACACCCTTACTATCTTCCCATGATAACCCTTTTCCTGTCTCATATGAATATACCTAAAAAATGAATGCAGTGCCAGGGAAAAATTATCTTGAAGAGACAAAATGTTGACCCAACAAGCTGCAGTTTTTCACTGATCGTCCCTTCTGATTAAAACAAAAAAAATGCATTGCTATTAAACTCATTGCTTTTCTCCCTGAATATGACTTACTGATCAACTACCAGGAAGGCTTTAGTGCCAGGAATATTATGGAGACTCACACTTTAAAAGTAGTGAATGATGCACTTTGAATGCTGGAAAAGGGACTTATGAAATTATTTAGTTAAATAATTTTATTGGGGTTTTCAACAAAAAGAACACAAAAAACAATACTGTTTATACATAGTAAACAAATGCAATAACAATAGACAGATCTCTTGTACGGGTTTGGTTCATGGGTAATGAGCAGTAAAGTGAAAAAGAAGGAAGGGAAGAAGACCAAATCAAATCCAATCAAAATCATACTAGAAGGAGAAACAGATGAGGTGATAAATAAACAGGTAGTGGGCTCATGGGGTTTCCATCAATGGGCACTAAAGGCCTACGATCTGGTACATATTGCCACTAAGGGCCATATGTATCAATGTTAGGTTTTGCGATTCTCAAATAGCAATTTTTGCGAATCACTATTTGAGAATCGCAAAACGAGATGTATGTAGGATTTACAAAAAAATTGCAAATCCTACATATTCCTTAATTGCGAATCGCAAATTGCGATTCGCAATTAAGGAAACCCTCCCCATTCATTCCTATGGGCCTAGAGGCCCATAGGAATGAATGGGAAGACATTCTCAATTTGCGATTAGCAATTAGAGAATCGCAAATTGAGAATGCAATTTCAAGGTTGCAAGGGTGTCAAAAGGACACCCTGTTGCACCCCTGAATTATGCATGGGAGCACATGTGGCGCACATACATGCCCTAAGGGCATGTATGTGCGCCACATTGCACTTTGAAAAATGCAAAAAAGTGAATTTTTCAAAGAAATCGCAAATTACCACCAACTTGAAGTTGGTGGTAATTTGCGATTCCTTAAGGCCAAATTGCACTTTTTTTGTGCCTCTTACATTGCATTTAAGGAATCGCAATTTGCGATTCCTTAATGCATTCGCAGAATGGGGAATCGCAAATTTTGCGATTTCTTATTTTGCAAGGCAGTTTTTCATTCATACATACCACTAAGCCAAATTGCGATCGCAAACGCTGAAATTCTGCGAATTTCAGCGTTTGCGATCGCAATTTTGTTTGATACATATGGCCCTAAAGCTCCAATAAAATACATATTGAGAAATCTCCAGATACCTTTCATCAGACAAATAATTTGCAACTCATAAAACATATATAGGGGGTTTATGGAGGTTTGGTAATGGCAAAGTAGTTGTCAAGTGATTTCCATATAGAGTTGTTATGAGATCTCCATGCAGAGCTTTGAAAGGAGACGTTACCTGCCCCTCTTAGGTAAGCAACCCAATTCAACCAGGGTCAAAACAAGGTAGCTGCTGTGTTTTTCCAAATTGCAAGCACAGACTTACAGGCCGCGGTCAGTAGAATGTCTACCAGAAGTCTATCACTATGTGATTTGATTTGTGGGTCTAGGAATCCCTGAATTGGGGAAAGAAAAAATATTTTCAGATGAACTCAGAGCAGAGTATGGATGAAGTCAAATGTGCAATCCCAGAATGGGGAGACCGCGCTGCAGTGGAAAAGTAGGTGGGGGAGGTCCCCCATATCTTTTTTACAGTTCCAACATGTTGGATTCTCTCTAAGGGACAGTTTATGGAGATGGGAAAGAATCCAAAATGTCCCACGAAGGAGCCAGAATTTTGTTTGGGAGAGGGAGGGCAACATTTTGTGGGTGACAACTGACTTTCAAATTAGCTGCCATGAGTCTGGAGGGATAGACTCTGTGGAATCACATTTTGTTTGAAGTTTCAAGGTCAGGTAAGTAGACATTGGTTTTAAGAGGTGATAGAACTTAGAAGCTTGGTGGCCAGTTTTGTTAAAGGACAGTATGGTCCTGAGGAGAGAGGGATCTCTTACAGAGCACTTGATCTTAGATGAGCTGACTTTAAGTTTAAGGAAGTCGTAAAGGTCTATGTCTAGCAGGTTGTAATGTTGCCGTAATTCTCAGAATTAGAGAGGTGTCTTTGGGGAGCCAGGGTGTTTTAAAAACTGGATGCCCTTAGTTGCCCAAGTGCTCCAAAATACAGGTTCCCCATGGATTTAGATTTTGGGGTTTTCCCAGAGTGAGATCATGTTAGATTTGGTAATCAGGGTCTCAAGGAGCCTGTCAATTTTCAGCAGAGCACTTTTGGTATTGTTAACAATATATTTGGCCTACAAAGGGGGTTTTGTTTTGCTAGTCAACAGAGTTATTGGGTGGACATCTCCTAGAATTTCCTTTTCAATTAATAACCATCTGGTGGTATAACCCGGTGGCAGGGAAAACCAAAGAGAACCTTGTCTTGCCAGAAAGGCAGTTTGGTATTTATTGAAGTCTGCTAGATTAACACCTCCTAGCTGTACAGGTAAGCATAATTTTTTTAATTGAGATTCTAGGTCATTTATTTTGCCAAATAAACTTGTTTAGCAGCCTGTCGAGTTTCTGGTGGAATTCTTTGGATAATACTAGAGGTAACATATAAACGAGGTAGTTGACTATCAGGGTAAACATCATCTTGATAGTCTCGATACGACCCCGACAAGTGACGAATTTGGGACTCCAACCCTCTAATAAAGACCCTATTTTTCTCAGAGTTAGGTCTTTGTTATTGTGGAGTGATAATAATAAATCTGAGTTAAACTCAAGACATAAATACTTTATAAAATGTGGTTGCCAGGACAGCCCAGTGGTTTTGAAGAGATCGCTGGTACAGAGATTGTTTAGGCCCAAGATTTCCGATTCTTCCCTATTAACGTTATAGCTCGCAACCCGGGTGTATCCGTCTATTGTCTGTAGTAAGGGGGGAATAGATTGGGATGCATTTTCATTCATAATTAAAATATCGTCGGAGAAGCCTCTAACTTTACAATGTTGTTATTAACAGATATGCTGACGATTGAAGGATTAGTTCTAATCTTGTGGAGTAAAGGTTCATGGCTCAGGATAAATAGAGAAGGGGAGAGGGAACAACCATGCCTAGTACCTCTTTCCATATTAAAGGCAGGCAATAGTAGACCACCAGGTTTCCCTTTTGGCTGAGGGACCATTATACATAGCCATGACCATTTTAGTGAAGGTCTCACCTAAGTTATATCTCATATGGGATTCACAGAGAAATGTCCAGGAGACCCTATTGAATGCTTTTTCAGCATCTAGGGTAACCACAACTGTTTCAGTGGTTGCAGGTTTGGCTATCTCCATGATTTTATTTTGATTGAATCTGTTTTTTTTATTTTTGATTAACAACATAGAAGTATACAGCATAACACACTGTCTGCCCCAGACATATGGGGTAAGTAGCATTGATGGATAGCAAAGAGTGATACAGATATGAAGGAGACATGTCAACAAGTGTCTATGTCCAACAGCATGCAATAGTGAGCAACATGAAAGTAGAATCATATCACAGTTGACTACAGAAGGTAACTTCAATTTTAAACATAATGTAGGGTTTGCATATGGAACTGGAGCGCTTTCTTATTACCCTTGCCGCCCTCCCACCCTGGCCCATCTATGCACTGTCGGTGTAAGTTATTCAGTGCTTACTCTAAGATCTGCACAGTCATGACAAAGCATGTACTCCCGCCAGCGCACCGCACCATGGCTGCACCAAGTGTTGGATCAGCCCGTACGTGCATATTCAGGGGTGGCATCGTCTTTCAAACTGACACATCCACCTCAACATTGTGTATGTTTTGTAATTCAACCATTATTGTATCCCAATTTGTCACTATGGGGAGTCTGCGAATGGCCAGCATGTCCTCCCGATGCAGGGCAATGCTTTCTGCTTTAGCCCATATCAGTAGGGAGCGCCGCCAAGCTAGCACATGCGGGGGCTCGGGGTCCTTCCATCTCCTAGTGATCTGTCTTTTAGCTGTTGCCAGGCCTAAGTCTAGGAAATGAGATGTTTGTTTGTGCTTCTTGTTTCTACTATAAAGGTGTAGGATGTAAGTCTCCCATTTGAAAGGGATGTCACGTTCTGTGCATCGGGAGAGGGCATCCGCAATCGTGCTCCAATATTCCTGAAGGGATGGACATTCCCACAACATGTGTGAAAGGTCTGCATCAACAAAGTTGCAACGAGGGCAAACAGCCTCGATATGATGGAAATATCTGTTGATCTTAGCTGGGGGATAGGTATGCTCTATGTGTAATATAATACTGAATCTGGCGGAATCACATGTTTCGGGGATGTGTGTGGGCCTCTCTAGTACTGCTACCCATTCGGGGTCAGTGAATGGGCAATCTAGGTCCCCTTCCCAGCAGAGCCGTAGCGATGCCATTGTGATCGCAGAGTGTTGTCTAAGGGAAGCGGCAAACCCCTGAGTGAGGTGCCCTCCACGTCCCATCACATGCAAGTACTGGATAGTCAAGTGTGTAGGGGGATCGTTACTCATATCTCCCCATCGGGTTGTGAGGGCTGCCAGGAGTGCATGATGAAGTAGGAATCGGCCGTGGTGTATCCCATCCTCCTCAACTAACGTAGCATATGGTATCAAGGCTCCATCTCGGTACAGGTCTCCTATGTCTTGGATACCTGCTTCACCACAGCTGTGTAGTTTGACTGCTGTAGTGACTACGTGACCCCTGGGTGTTCCTTGGAGCGGTATGGAGGGTGCATATGGTGCCGTGTTTCAGGTAATGGATAAGCATCTGCTGTAGCCTCTGTACGCCACTCTAAGAAGTAAAGGCTCAAGTGCAATGGGTTTTGGACAAGGGTGGAATAAGTGGAGCTGAAAGGCAAGAGACAGGGATGGACATGTGGTTGCCGTGTCACAAAGTTGGCGGGAAGCTAGCCATCTGGTCACCTACTGTAGCTGCGCTGCGAGATAGTAATGTTCCATATTAGGTGCCGCAAGGTAGCCACGGTCTGTAGGTAGGTAGAGTTTTTTAATGGCCACTCGATGGCGAGAGTTGCCCCAGCTAAAATCTCCGGCTGTCTTATCAAGGGTGTTAAAAAGGGCAGAGAGAAGTATAGAGGCAAGATTGTAAAGTAATATAAAAATCGCAGCAGGATAACCATTTTGGTGAGGGCAATCCGGCTGGTCACAGATAATGGGAGTGTGCTCCAGAAGGAGATTTGAGAGGGGATGGCAGTCAATGCTCTACCAGGGTTGCCATCTAAGAGGTCCGCTTCCTGGTGTCAAATGCAGATGCCAAGGTAGCAGAAGGTTTTGGCATTCCATTGTCCCCATTCAGGACATATACTGGGTCCTGGCGGGCGGCGCTAAAGGGGTATAGGCAGGTTTCGTCACATTGACCCTTAGCCCAGACAGGTCAGCAAATTCTCCTAGGAAATGTGCTAGCGATGAGGGAATAGATCAGATGTCTCTCACATACATCAGGATATCATCTGTGTATAGTGAGACTGTGTGCTCTCTGTCCCCGAGGGGAATACCAACATCCACCTTAGTGCGAATGGCCTCCGCCAGGGGCTCCATGGCTAGGGAAAAGAGAAGCTGGGATAATAGGCCTCCCTGTCTGGTTCTCCGT
Organism: Calotriton arnoldi; assembly: GCA_963921515.1. Classification (NCBI taxonomy): domain Eukaryota; kingdom Metazoa; phylum Chordata; class Amphibia; order Caudata; family Salamandridae; genus Calotriton; species Calotriton arnoldi. Next base: position 67,365 of record CAWUFW010013194.1, read on the forward strand.
CCCACTAAAATGATGTATGGGCCTGTCTTCACCCGGGCCATCAGGTGTTTGTAAAGCAATTTAACCATGCCAATGAACGTTCCGCCAAGGCCATATTTGGCCAATGCAGCGAACAGATACTCCCATTCAAGGGAGTCGAAGGCTTTCTCCAGGTCTATGATTAAACATCCGGAGTGTGGCCAGTGATATATCGCATATGTGGCGACCCTGAAGAAAGGCCAGAGATTTAGGGAGGTGCTGCGGGAGGGAACAAACCCATTTTGGTCTGAGTGAACTAGGATGGGGATGAGAGGTGCCAGCCGGTCTGCGAGGATTTTTGCCAGTACTTTGTAGTCCAGGTTCAGTATAGCCAGTGGTATATAGGAGCTTAGGTCTTTGGGGTCGCTATCAGTTTTCAACAGGGATACTAAGCTTGCTTCACGCATCGATGCGGGTAGTATCGATTCTTCTAATGCGCAGTATAGAGGGCGTGCAGGCAAGAAGTCAGTGTGGTGACATATGTTTTATAATATTCAGCTGGAGCCCATCGGGTCCAGGTGTCTTACCTGTCACCAGTGCAGTGACTGTGTTGCGTATTTCATCGGTTTGATTGGGGGCATTGAGTGCCATGTACTGGTTCTTGGGTTATAGTGGGCAGGTTCACCGAATCCAGAAAGGCTCTCAGCCGCCTATTGTCACTACAACCTGAGGATTTGTAAAATGCTGCATAGTGTCTTCTCATTGCTGCGTGAATTTTGTGTTGCATGTACAGCATGTGTCCTGTGCCATCCCCTATGGCGTGTATGGGCCGGTGAGGAGGCTCTTGGCACAGCAGCCAAGCCAACAATCTACCTGCTCTGTCAGATGTGGTGTCTGTGCGCCCAGAATGTGCCAGATAGTTATGACACGGAAGCCTGTCTAGTAATGTTACATAGTCACTGTGTAATTGATCTAATCGTATTATGTCCCCATGATGTGTGGCAACATCTGTTTCGTGCCATAGGAGCTTGCGTTCTATGGCACTGAGTGAGTCGTTCAGTTGTTTGCAAATATTCCATGTGAGTCTTTGGCAGTGCCCCCTGATAGTCACCTTGAAAGCTTCCCACTCTAGTAGTGTGACACCAGTGGAGTTGTTATTTATTTCAAAGAATTCCGCAGTCGCGACTCCCATGGACACCCGGAATGCCTGATCTTCTAATGCCACTGGTTGCAGGCGCCAAGTAGGAACTGTTGATAGTCCTACTTCCCAGTTAAGCTGTAGAAGTTGTGGGTTATGATCAGAGTGTGTCCATCCCAGGTATTCAATCCCGCTGATTAGGGGGAACAGGGAGGGAGACCCTATGATGTGATTTAATCGTACATGGAGTTCATAGACTGAGGAGTAGTAGGAGTATATACATGTGTTGCGATTGCGAGCACGCCATATGTCAATCAGGGACCAGTGGGTGAGCCATTATGTTAATGTTTGTGCGTTGGAGGCAGCCAAGGTGCGTGACAGGGGTTTGGAATGAACGGTCCAGCGATACATCAATTATTGAATTGAAGTCACCGCCTAATAGCCAGGAGCTACCGCTCCAGTGCGCTAGTATCTCAGTCAACTTACAAAGAAATGAGCTTTGCTCCACGTTAGGGGCATATAGGGAGCCCACGAGGAGGGTTTGGCCATTCAGCCTACCTCTAATGAACATGTACCTACCCTCTGCATCAATTTCTACCTCCTCTACTTCGTAAGGAACTCCTGCCTTCACCCATATCAGGGTCCCTCTAGCTTGGGAGGAGTAATTAATGCTGTATACTTGCCCTCTCCAGTGTCAGTGGAGACAGTCCGCCTCCAAGAGAGTCAGGTGAGTTTCCTGGAGAAGAGCAATGCTAGTGGCCCTGCGACTCAGGTAGGAGTAAATAGAGTAACTGTGCACCAGAGAATGTAGGCCCCTCAGATTCCATGTGATAACATTTGCGTGCGCCATGTTAGATAGTAGCGGTGTCTGTGGTCGACAGGTGATGCAAATATGTAGTGGGGGAACAGGTGATTGAGCGGTGCTCCTTGGGGATATGAAAGAAAAATGGGGGTCAAAAGTAACCCTGGGCAAAGCACTACGCTACGCTCGCGTAGTTTGCGAAGTTTGCGCTACTTCGCACAACGCGAATTGCACGTAGCACAGTGCAAACATGCGTAGCGTAGCGTAGTGCAGCGGTCATTTTTTGCTTGCTCGCAGTCCTCAACGTCAAGTTGGCGACCGCGAGCAAGCAAAATGACATCCCGGCGAGATTCTCAAAGCGGGGAGGTCAGGTTTCTCATTGCGAGTGGTCGCGTATGCTCGCGACCGCTCGCGATGAGAAACTACCAGTCCGCGTTGAGAAAGCTGCTGCTCGAGTAAAAATCTACTCGAGCGGCAGTAAAAGACAGCTCGCACTGTGCAAGATGCCGTTTTCAATGATTGCACAGTGCGGACAAGCATCCGGCACTGTGCAATCATTGCGAACAGTGCACTACGCAGTTCGCGTAGTGCTACGCGTAGCTCGCGTAGTGCGAACTGCACTTTGCGTAGCTTCGCGTAGCGCTACTTCGCGAACTACGCCCAGGCTTAGTCAAAAGTGTGTCGTGGGTAACTTCATAAGAGCAAACTTGCAGCGGGACTTTGCCCTGATTATAGCGCTTAACCATGGCAGCTATTACATGTATCAGCATCTGATTGGGGGGGTGGTGCACTGCATAGTATAGTTGTTTGTCCACCCCTTTAATGCCTGGGATAAATACCAAGGGTACCCAGTAACGGAAATGAACATGGCCTACATCAGATAGGAGGGTAGTGCCAGGGTTAGTTCCCTACATGTACTAGCCCGCCTAATAGAGTGGCCCACCATTCCCCACTTGCACAACATTTAGGGGGTCCGGCTGACAGTCGCCCCCTTAAGAAATACATAGGAGTACTCTTCAGGGCAGGGTATTGATAGTTTGCATTTTACAGTTTTTTAGATTATATCGTCAGATGTCCGAGGAGTGACGGCCAGAGGGCGGGGTGAGTCCAGGTCCCCGGACCACACGGGGGTAGAGTCATCTTTGCTGAGTGACTTGAGGGACTCCACCACTTGGTCAGATGAATGCATTGTGAAGAGGAGCGTTGCTGCCGTGTGAAGGGGCACTCGTCTTTCCATAAGAATGTATTCCTGGTCAGGAGCTGATAACGACAGGGTGTGATCCACCTCCTCTGCTCCTGCGCTGGCCTTTTTGTTTCATTTCAGTGCCAGAGAGTCACTGTGTGATTTAGGGGCGGTCGCCAAGCCCGCTCCTTGCAACCAATCCCTGACATCTGATGGTGCGTTGAAGAAACAGGTGGGGCTGTTTGCTACCACCCGTAGGCAGGCTGGGAACAGCAGGGAGGAACACGTATTCAGTTCACTGAGCTGACGCTTCACAGCACTGAAAGAGTCTGACGTTTATGTACCTGGGTGGTATAGTCAGGAAACAGCATAACTGGGGCATTTTGAACTTTGAGGTCATTTAGTTTGCAAGCTTCTCTCAGGATAGTGTCCCTGTCTCTAAAGTTCAATAGCTTGAATAAGAGAGGGCACGGGTTAGCTCCAGGCACCCTGTGTGCATGTTCCACCACAAATTGAGGCGAAAGCGCCCCCAAGGGGAGAAGTTCCGTCAACCATCGCTCCACATATGCTACCAGGTCCTGCCCCTCCACGCCCAGGGTAGGCCTACCACTCTCATATTGTTGTGGCAGGAACATCCTTCCTCATCTTCCAGCCTGTCTTCCAATGTGCAGACACGTTCCAGCAGGTCTTGTAGATTAGCTGTGTGGGTGTGAGTCGTGGGTTGTAAATCTAATAAAACAAGTTCATTGGCATGGACTTTCTCAGCAAGCTTCCGATGGTCAGCCTTCAGGAGCATGAAGTCTGATGCGACTTTATCAATTTTTGACTCCAGTGACGTGCACGTTTGGTCTAATGTCTAGGTCTGGGCGATGAACTCTGCTTGCGCAGTTTGCAGAGTTTTCCTTACTTTGCGTTACGTGGAGCTCGCGGAGTTCCAAAAAACTCCGCATTCACGTAGTGGAGCGGAGTTTTTTTCCTCGCTCACGTTTGTCAACGTCAAGTTGGCGAGCGAGGAAAATCCAACTCCCGGCGAGATTTTTCCTTGTTCGTGATCGTCAACATCAAGTTGGTGAGCGCGAGCGTGGAAAATCAACATCCAGGCGAGATTTCTCAACGCGGGTGGTCAGATTTCTCATTGCGAGCGGTCACGTATGCTCGCGCTCCATTGCATTGAGAAACCATCCGTTCGCGTTGAGAAAGCTGCCGCTCGAGTAAAAATCTACTCGAACGGCAGAAAGGAAGCAGCGCCTGCTTGCGCTGTGCATGGTGCCGTTTGTGATGATTGCACAGTGTGGACAAGCACCTGGCACTGAAAATCACCGCGAACGGCATTTATCTACCGCACTCCGCTGCTCGCGGAGCTTCGCGTAGTGCGGCAGAGGTTTTTTTGCACTTCTCCACCCAGGCTTACTAATGTCATGCCTATTTTTTCAACAGCTGCCAAGACTGTGTCCAGCTTGGTAGCCAGTGTTGAGTGATGGGGCTTCTGGGGTCTGTCACCATCTGTCTGCGGTGCATCACCTGGCTCAGGGTGCACCGCTGCATGCAGATTGTTAGATCGTAGGTGACCCATGACGAGTTTTTGTGCAGAGGGCTTTAGCAAGTGGGCACAGCGATGTTCCAGGGGGACCAGCAGGGTTGTCAGCAAACAGGCAATGCAGATAATCGGGTTAAAGGGGTGGCTATGACCCCTCTAATTACTGGGGAGGCAGAGAATGGCTAAATGTCTGCAAGTAGCTCCTGCAGCGCCGTGGTGTAGATCTGGGGGCTGGTTCGATGTGGAGATCTACAGGGGAGTGCAATCCAGTGTGGCCCCTTAAGTCAATGCGCCTGGGGCATGCCACAGGCCAAGATACTCAGGCACTGTCCTGCTCTGGATGTCGCAAGTTGCTGCAGTTGTGTGTACCCAGGATTGGAAGAGTGTGAGTTGTCCCAGTAGGTTGCTGCAGAAGGGGGGAAGCAAGAAGGAGAATAGGAAGGGCGGTATGCACATTCAGGGCCGGATCCGGTGCCAGCAGATAATGGATGGCGCGCCCTAGGCCAGACACAACCCCCGGATCACCCCTGGACCAACCAAGGCCAGTACCCAAGGAGGCAGTCTATGTGTGGCATGAGTCGTGGCATCCTCCATTGTAGGATGTGTTGTTGAGTGGGCCGCTTCTGTCTAAGGTAACGGTTGGTTCTAGAGGGGCCTAGCAGCCCCAGGCGTAGGTGAAAGAGGGCCCTGCTGGTGCATCCGTGGCACACGTAGGCATTAGGTGCAGGGGCCTAGGCCTGAACTGACCACTGGGCCCCCGCCCGCCACCCCCGGGTCTCAAGCAGGAGCCACGCAGCAGGTGACTCACCTCAGGGTGACAGGAATGTCACCAGGCTATCGATCTCAGCAACGAGCGCCACTGCTTCCGCTGCCGGCTACGGCCGTTGGTAAGCTGCGTCACTGCCCCCGACCAGGGGCACTGAGCGGGGCTGCAGGTGAAGTCCCAGGCGCAGCCCTCAGGCGCACTCCAGCTGCATGCCTCGATCTGCCAACCGTCGGGCAGCGAGCCAGCGCTGCACATGCTACCACCTCGCAAGGCCTAGGAATGGCCCTGAGTGATCATGCCCCACCAGCCCTTGAATTCAGTGCTGCTGAATCTCCCCAGGCACCAGACCTCATTGTGCAGGCAAGTCCCTGACAGTGCGGTGCAGCCGCACTCCGTCCACTACAGAACTGGCCCGCGGCTTGAACATGGCAACCCCAGGCCTCAGGAGTCTGGTTAGAGCTGGTGTTGCATCATTGGCAGTGCCATCTTGGGCGGTACTGTAGACGCGATCTGCCACGGTTTCAAGGAGGGTAGCTTCAGAGTAGCTCCCACAGCTGCTGATAAACTAGCATTGTCATGATTCCAGGAGTTAATTCGCGTCCGCCATCTTGGCTGGCAAGCCACGCCCCCCCTTTAGCTATCTCCATGATGTGACAAATGAGGCTGGTGTTATCATTCAATAGCCTATTCTTCAGGAATCCCACTTGTATTTGGTCAATCAGGCGTGGGAGTAGTGGTTCAAGTCTCCTACACAGTATTTTGGTGTATATCTTTGCATCCAAATTAAATAATGAGATTGGTTTATAATTTTTCACCTGCTTTGGGTCCTTGCTGTCTTCTGGGATTACCACTATGGTGGCCTCACTGGTTTTGCCAGATATAACTCCAGAGTCAGCAAAGTGTTGGTATAGGTCCAATAGGGTTGTTTTAAGGTAGCTTTGTAAAAATCCGGGCCCAGTGTCTTATGTGGTTTTAGTTAATTAATGGCTGAATCCAGTTCCTCTGCTGTAACCGGGGCGCAGATATCCATCTTCTCCTGGTCCATGATAGTAGGATAGGTTTTTTTTGTAAATAGGCTTTGCAGGTCGCTGCAGAAGCATCGGAGTCATCTTTGTATAGGAATGGTAAACGTCTGGGCCTACCCTGCCAACTTAGGGCGAACAATGCAAACATAATAAGATGATGGACAGAGCGTTGACATTTTTCAGACACTCACCCCAGTCACTATAAGTTTGGGCTGGACTGTTCCCATGAGGAACAGGGTCAAGACTGATTTGCATAGGCAGGGTCTGAACTGCGGTGGCGAAGTGAGCTAAAGAACGATGATGGATGCAACCCAGATCTAATAGTGGCTGGGGGTGAGTGTCTGTAAAGTTTCAGCCCTCTGTCCATCATCTCCTTGTGTTTGCTTTGTTCGGCCTAGGTTGGCAGGGTGTGCCCAGAAGTGGGTCCCTTGCTCACTTTGCCACTGAATTCAAGCTAGCCTGGCTGATGAGGAGTGTTACCCCAAAACCTGTCCCAGGATGCTTGTTTCCGGTCCAGGGAAGACCTGGCTTGGCAGTTCGGACTGGACTGTTCCCATAAGGAACAGGGTCAAGACTGATTTGCATATGGCTGGGTCAGAACTGGGGGGGCAAAGTGAGCTAAAAAACGATGATGGATTCAACCCAGATCTAATAGTGACTGGGGGTGAGTGTCTGAAAAGTTTCAGCGCTCTGTCCATCATCTCCTTGTGTTTGCTTAGTTCTCATACTTGAGCCAGTGAGAGATAGAGTAATGGCAGAGTGGTCAGACACTAATCTTGACAGTATATATGTCTGGTCAGTTGAGATCAGAAGGTAGTCAATCCTGGAGTAGGAATTGTGAGGGTTGTAGAAAAAGGTATAATCCCTAGTGTCAGGATATTGTAATCTCCAAGTATCAAGGAGACAGAATCTGGTGCATAGTTAGTGAATTGATTTGTGAGACCTAGAGGGCTGTAGAGGAGATCTGGACTGTCTGTCAATGGTTATATCCAAAGGGAGATTGAGGTCGCCGCCCAAGATAATAAGGTTGTTGCTTGGGATCTGACCTAAGGAAAGGATCAAGGAGTCCCAGAATTCAGGGACATCCGAGTTTGGACCATACACATTAAGAACGTGGAGGGAATTTGCATTTTTGGAGAGTTTTGACAAAACCCATCTTCCTTTATCGTCAGTTATGTTCGAGTCAATGGTCAAGCCTGAGTGTTTCGAGAGCAACATGACTAGGCCTCCCTTTTTAGGTCTCGCCTAGCAGTGCAGCGCATGCGCTGCTCGCTTTGCGAGGCATGCAGTATACACTATAGGTGAGGGAAGCCCCGCCCACTCCTCCGCCCACTTTTTCATTGGCTTATGGCTTTGTCATTTCTAAATGCTGCCTTCTGCTGCCTTCTGATTGGTTTAGAGGCTGCTAGTCCCGCCTTATGACGGCCATGTCTCCTTCCACGGCTATTGGCCCCTTTACTGCGTGTTGTCTGAGCACTACTTTGTTCCCGTGCCACCCCTCCCGCTGTCCGAGCCTTCTCTCCCGCCCCCCCCATCTCATCGTGAGATCACCGCCACGGGCCGGGGGATCGCCTCTGCTTGTGACTGTGTGGGAACTGTGAGGGCACTGCGTGTTATCACCACCGCAGGCTTGTGTTCACGCCATTTAAACTTGCCCCGAGATCACCGCCGCGGCCCCGAGCTAAAGCGACACTCCAATCGCCCCTGGGATCACCGCCGCCAGCTCAGGAGCCTCGGGAACCCTGTGCGCTGCCTGCACCGCTGCCCGGCAATAAGGGGCTTGTCCCGGAGAGGAGCTGCGGTGAATTCCAGGAAGAGCAAGGCGTCGCCAAGCAACCCGACCTCCTCTCCCGTTCAACTGCTGCCTGCCAGGAGGGACGGAAGAGACCTCACTGCCCCAGTAAACGCCCGGACCGGAGTCCAGGGAGCGGCAGTGTGTGATCGCCTGGGGTGGGGGCAAGAGTCTGGGTAAGTCGGCTCTCGGACATTGGCAGTGAGAGCCGGCTCGTAGGAGCTTGTTTATATACTTGTTGAACCATACATGCATAAAATGCTTATATCTACGCCAGTTGCAATCATGATAAATGTAAACCTAGTGTGTCTTCGTTTGAGGTGAACACTTAGTGCAGGGGATTTTGTAAGAATACCACCATTTTAAAATGCTGTGATTAATCGCGGTGTTTCCCAAAAGGACAGGTCGCGGTTGTTACGCACACCAAGTTGTGACCATGTCTAGCTGCATCGTAAAACTCACTTGCGCTTCAAACACCTTGGAAGAAAATTATTATAATTAAATATACTTTACGATCTATGCGTTGTCTCGTGAAAAGCAGTGTAACAGCTGAGCGCGTCGTGAGTGTGGCCATCACTCCCTAAGTTAGCAGCAGCTAACAAACATTGTAAATCTTGCAAAAGACACAAAGCAATTGCTGGAAAAACGTACTTTGCCATCTTGCTGAGCTCTTAGTCTCACACCATGGCTTCCGTGCTTGCCGGGTTGCAAGTGAAGAACCGCCTTCTCTGAACCGATTTAATCCCGATCAGGTTTTTTTTTACTTCCGGGTCACTGAGTGTAATGTAAGAGGATATTTTGCAAAGGATGTGCATTTAAAGCACCATCTACCATTAGCGTTTAATTCAAAATACGATCCTTTTGGAACCTTGTGAGTACGAGATTGTGATGTAGAGAAAATTTATACGTGTGCGGCCTCATCATTCAAGGGCCGATCCTTCACCACAGAGATGCCTAGTATTTGATGAATTCTGCTCCGTTTTCTTTGAGAACCATCGAGGGGACTGCTGGGAGTTGTAGTTTACTCGCAAAATGGTCTAAGGTTACACAACTACGTGGTTCCTGCAAATTAATAAAAGAGATATCCCAAATTGCGTTGGAAGGCTGTTCAGAACAATCTGTTTATTCTGCAACAACTGCTCATGACGTTTGTATTAAAGATCGATTTTTTGGCTACTGCTTAAGTGTGAAGTGCAGATTGTCTCGTTATTGCCACTCATTGTTGACACAAGGCCAGCAGAAGGACTGCTGGAAATTGTAATTACATCAAAAGATGGTATGCAGTTGCGCAATTTGAAAACGTTTGCGATTTGTTAGTGGGAGAATACCGTAACAGAAGATGCATTATACAATCTATAGGCTCCTGGAGCCGTTCTGTTTTGACTACGTGTTGATGGCATGCGCCACAATGATTGGAGACTCACTCAATGCCAATACATCTGTAGGCATTGTCGTTTAAAAACTTGTTATTTCTTTCTTTTCTGTTGTGCTCTTGAAATATAACAGGACTCTGTGTGTGAAGCTCTGACATTTTCAAAATTTCGTGCTGTGTGGGTTGCAGGTTTGTGCTATGTGCACCCGTACATCAATTACTAAGCAGATGACAGATTTTTTTTATCCCATATCTAACTCTTTGATGGACATTTCCTGTTGTTGCTTTGAATATGAACTGAGATTCACCAAACTCACCAACACCGTCTCCATCTTGTTTGCCTGTGCATCTCAGGAAGTGTTGATTATACCAAGTTTTAGCAGCGCCTTTGTTGAATGTGCACCCAGGCCACATGGTGGAGCATGCAGCATCAACATGTCAGGGATATCGGATGGTGGATTCTGGTGATAATATCGCCTCCAGCTTCCGGTAACTCCTTCTGGTCGAGGATCACAGGTTTATAGTGCGGGATGCAGAAAATCGCCAGATGGATTCCCTTTACATAAAACTGTTGCTTTCTTTTTTATTTCCTCTGTGCAATTGGAAAAAAGGCATCTGAAAGTGACATAAGTAAAACGATATCATCAACACAAATTAAACTAACTATTGGAAATTTGGAAGCCAGGTAAACTGAGCTGCTTCTCTGCTCGTTTTAATAGCATCATGGTGTTTGAGGCCGCGTGATATCTAAGACTAGAGTTTCATAATTGCACTGAACCACTTACGGCATCCGTTGGCATTCTAAAATATGCTGATTTATGAATTTATACTCATTGTTTCCTTTATTTACTGCATAGCTAAATACTTATAAGGTCCCAAAGACGAGACCGTTTGCATTGCAAATGCTTGTTATTATTGGCATGGGAGTAGAGCACGTCACTGATCCAACTCTTCCCAAATGTAGTCAGCTCTTTATGGGTGACTTTCATTTCCTGTAGCAGGATTATATCTGTCTTGAGTCTAATTAGATAGTTTTCAATTTTTTACATTTAATGGGGTGGTTAAGCACTTTAACATTTAGAGAGACAAGTTTTAGGTTGGTATCCAAGGGACTGGTATTCATGTTGTTGATGCATCTGCTTGATTAATTGATGAATGCACGTGGGGTTTGTTATGTGTCCTCGAAGAGGATTGACAGATCAAACATGAGCATGAGCTTGTATTGGGTCATATGGCGTGCAAGTGATATCAGTAAATCCCATCCACCAGTAGGGGTATAAAATTCTGAAAATCTGATTTAGATCTTGGAGGAACTAGTCCTACTGTCACTTTTTTGACGGTCTTCCTGCCCGCTGACTTAGCGGTCTTCCCACTTGATTTAGATCAGTGGTCTTCACACTTTTTAATGCCGCGCCCACCAGTGGAGAAAAAAAATCACCGGGCCCCCCCTTTCCCAATTATCCAATTAAACTGCCAATGTTTAAATATGTATAGGCTTATTTAAACATTACAGTTAAGTTCTGTTACCATTTTACAAATGCAATCAAATACATGCTTGCCAAACATACCATTCTGGTCAGGCAGGCCTTTTTAACGCGTAAAAGTATCCACAATATGATTATTAGAAATGGGGGTGGGGGTTTAGAAGAATATTTGGAGTCCTTTTCCTTTTGACACCTTCTCACAGCCAGGATATAAATGAGAAATGGTGCTAATGATCGCTCATTACTGCCGCTCATTTATTTTCTGCTGAAAACAAAGGGCTGTTATCAGCATAATGCTTCTTTTGGCCAGAGTCTGGCGCCCCCCTGGGATCACTTGAGGCCCTCCTAGGGGGGCCGCCCCCCAGTTTGAAGACCCCTGATTTAGATGTTGGCTGGTCACTGGAGGGAAGACCGCCGCTGTCCTGTCTCCTTCACCAGGATCTTCCTCCTGCATTGAAGTCGTCAGAGGCAGGAGCGGCTTTCTTAGGAAGTCCCACCAAGATTCCCGCCATCCAGATTATAATGTGCCTTTCTGTTGAGGCAACTGTGGTGGGGAAACTTCCAAGCTTGAGTTGGCGGAATCGAAGAAAAAGATGTAAAAACTAACCTTTTTGTGGGGTCCCTCCACTGATTCCATCTTGAACACCATTGTCCAGGTCGTTCGTCTGCTGCTGGTACTTGACTTCGACGCTCCGCCCCCCCCCTTTGTCGCCGGGATCTAAGGTAGGCTTTTGTGGTGGGTTTGGGTGTACATTCACTGGTGTGTGTATGTTTTTGGTGTACAATGCTATATATGTTAAAAAATATGGGCAGTACACATTACCTACATATACATATTGTCAGATTCACAACATATATCTGTATTGAGATGAATATAAGTAGTACTTACCTGTCTCCACACCACCATGGCCTCACTCAGTCAGGACTCCGTGGCCAGTGCACTGCCAGCACAATGGGAACATCTAAATCGGCTCGGCGCAAGCCCAACATCCCAACAGTGATGGGGTACTGTTAGACAGGAGAGAAGACCGGCGCAGGACCCTGTCTATTGCTGCAGCATTTAAAATGGCCGGTGAACCGCCGTAGGCTCGACGGAGTAACTTGGAACTGCGGCTCAGGCAGGATGACGGTAATACCACCAAGATCTAATTGTTTTCGACTACCATTTTGACAATAAGATATTGCCATTAGGACCACCTTGGTGTTTATATTACATTGTACCCAGGTCCGCTTAGTTTATAATGGGTGCTCCTTCAAGATCATGTGAGAGATTTACAATGTGGTACACTAAGCCTCCCCTGGAAACCTGTCCCAAAAAGTATATATCTCAGGTCATCAAGGCTAACATAGGTGTAAAACTATCTGAATGTGCACCCCTAGGCCTGAGAAGCAAATAAATGTCCCAATACTTCCCAGATAGGCTCCACGATAAGGGAATTGCCTTACTCCTACACTGTACCAATCACCCCGTACCGACTCTTCAAGAACGATCAGTAGATATTGTTCAAACTTTTCACTAATTTGAATTCCAAACCATGTAAACTTCTCTCGATCACTGTTGCAACTTCCTGGCCTCCACAAATCAGGTGCATACAACAAACTCCAGACTAAAATGAAACTCTACTGCCTCTTCAATGATGAGTTCTGGAAACTACAACGCCTTTTTCTGTGACGTACCAAATACATTGCTAATTGCCTCTTCTTTGGGTATGCTGACAATACTGATTTCACATGGTTACAACTCTTTTTTACCCCAAACATCAGAAAACCTGCTAACCTACTTATTTACTTGCCTTTCAGTAGCACATGCAACATTATAAATCTGTTTGTCCTTGCAAATGATTTTATATGTAGTTAGGTTGAATTGCTTTTACAGTCACATGCCACAATTTCAAGTTTATACCTCAAATTTGACTAAATCACATCCATGTAGTTGTCTGCTCATATTTTAGATTTTCCCTATAACAATAACTTTTAAGTGGCCAATTGGTCTTTTCTATGATATATACAACCCAAAAAAACAAAAACTAATGTTTGCTTTTTAGTAAATATCTTTTTATGTATTACTTTTGTTTTAGTCTTGATAGAGCGCCATGCTCTCGTAAAAATTGTAGGGGTGCATCATAATCATCGTTAGTTCGCACCCGCATATATCTCGACATATATAAATGAGTGGCTGGTAAAATGTAGTTTTAACTTGCATTATTACAGTGAATAAGAGAGTAGTTGTGTTATTAGAATTACGAAATTGTAATGCTTAATTGAAATGTGTTTAAAAATGATGCATAGATGATTTAGTTCATGTGTAGTTAAAGATGCAGTAGTTAACGTGTATGATATTACATTGCACGTGTAGTTTACGTTTTGCATATGAAATATATGAACCTTTGCTTAAAGAAGTAATAAGAATCGTGTCTTTAAATTGTGTAAAGGCCTGACTGCATATACGTAAAGGGAAGGCCTGATTCGTTCTTATGTTAGCTTATTTTGTAGGCAGAGAAGGTTCTCTTGGAAAGGCTCTCTGGGCACAGTTGGTAGATTCGTGCAGAGGGAAAGTTGTTGAAACGTATCTTCTGTTGCAGGTGCAAGGACACATGCCTCGTTAGCGAAAGACTGGCTCTTTGTTTCACGAGTTAGGGTGGTGGGAGGCATTGAGATGGGAGTATACTGGAATGTAGGGATGATACTTTCAGCGGAGAAGGTGCCTGGGACTCAAGGTCATCGTAACCGTCCTGGATGAAGTAAGAGTTCGATGGAAAAGTACGAGAAGGAAGACCTGGCCGAAGAGGCGTGACAAGGGCGTGTTCAATTGTATGTGTATTTTCTATTAGGGACAGTGCCCCGAGCTAATGGTTTTATGCTTATTTAGGTAAATGGAGAATAATATAGAGATCGGAGCAGTTATCGCTTGTCTAATACTTCTGGAGCTAACGATTCTTCTTATCCTGAGTCGGATGAGACTTCTGTGTAGGATGATGTTTGTATTAGTGCCCATCTATTTCTTTAACCTCGTGTTGAGGTGCTTGCATGTGCAGTTATTCTTGGCTGTAATAAACCCACAAAATTGAATTCGGAGTCAGTGGTCTTTTATGGTAAACAGGATTCTAAATTTGTCGCATAGATGAAAAGGATTTTCTTCCCTTCACACTATTCAGCAGGTAAAAAGATCCTGGCGACCTGAAGATTCTTAAAGGTGATAAGATAAGAATCAGCGTTATCAGTTGGTAGCAGAGTAGGATGGTTTCCTCTGATAGTAAGGGGAGATCTAGATTAGGATAAGAGATTATTTGCCCCATAGAGCCCGAGTGATGGTGATCCAGTGGATCGTAAGAGGAGGACGACGGCGGTTGATGAGAACTGACGGAGAGTGACGGTGCGGAGGAAGTAGCAGTTCGTGGTAAAGTGAGTATGAACAGGGTGATGCTTGTTAGATTGCGGTGTTTAATGGTTGTGTGATGTCTTGCGGAGTTTGAATGAGAGTCGTGTGATTGAGGATCGGACCGTGAGCGCGCGCGGGACCGAGAGATTTGATTCAATATCCTGGGATAAAAGATTGTGGTGTAGAAGACACCCAGAGCTGAGATTGGTGACCAGAGGTCGTGGGGGTCATGAGACGTCGTTGATTAACCCACTGAAGATAGGGAGCATATGTGTGAGTGTGTGAATAACCAACGCTGGTCATGGGTTGTTGCGTGCAGAACATTGAGCGTTTGGATCCTATCGATTGTGTCAGAGGTGACTGTCCGGTCGTTCGCGGACAGACAGTTGCCAGATTGAGGTCAACAATTTCAAGAGGCTGGTCGGTCATCGGTGGACCGACAATCAGAGAGGTAATTGTTCGGTAGGACGGACAATTGCTGCAGAGTGTGACTGGGACACGTGCGAGCGAGAACGAGCGAATTAGGAAGGAGGGGAACTGCTGCAAGCGGAGGAAGAGTGACGTCAGACAGTGCCGCGCTGCGATAGGCCGGTTGGTGTGAGCCGCGCTGGCATTGGTGGATCGAAGTCGGGAAGTAGAAACGAAATATTGGGTGCGAACAGAATTCTGCTTTATCATGAAATGTTTTAAAGTTTTACGAGAACTCTGTAGAGGTGATAGACATGTGGTTACTCGGGGAGGAGAGGAAGCCCCTCCCGAGGATACGCCAGCACATTACATGACCAAGAATGTAGGATTACATACTATAATTTGGCTTGAGAATTGGCATAAAATGACAGAAGGAGAAGAAGAATTGACTTTCCCACGCTATGGTACTTTCAGGTTGGAAGTGTTATATCAGTTGAAATCTGTGATGTCGTCCTTGCGACCGCTAGCTAGACCTAAACAGTTTGAAGCGTTACATGCATGGATTAGAGCAGCGTACGACAGGAAGAGAGACAAAAGCCAGGAAAGGGTGAAGAAGTCGATCAGGGCATTCCAAAATGCGAGATGGGATGCACTGGAGAAAAGATGGAGAGTGGAGACAATTGAGGGGGACAGATTATATCCGTTGCTAGAGAAAATGGGAGGTACGCAGGGAAAAAGCATCGAGGAAGATGACAGTGATACGGATGACAGCTTGTTAGACAGGCTGCTGGCAAAGAGACCACCTCCATTAAACCCAGAATATAGCGAAGGAAATTCGATTGTGGCAGGAGGGATGGACGAGTCACACAATCAGACAAAAATGAGAGTAGTGGGAACAATCTCCACAGGAACGGAGGGGGTCGGAGCCCAGTCTTCCATGGGGAATATGCGGTTGCCGGACTCCCTAACGGTACCTGTTACCGTTGGTCCTATAGTGTCAGTGTATGACCCAGATCAAGTAAGTGAGGGAAGTCCAATGCAGACTATAGGGAAAGAGGGGATCAGCGCTGGAAGGAATGGCATAGAGGTACAATTGGTCCATTCTCCGAAGCCCATAGAAGCGAGCACGCCACTGCCAACCACCGCAGACTTCTCCAGTGGACAGGTAGACGAGAGACCGGCAAGACCAGGGTCTTTAGTCGAGTCCAAGTCAGCTTTGAGAATGTGGGTACCACCTGTAAGGAATCAGAGCGATAGAATGCCAGGAGATATGGAACAAGACAACTTAGGAAACAGACCAGGCTCCAGGAATATGATAGAAGAGAGCAAGTCACGAGAACAAAGCAATGATTATGACGAGCGGAATGGTGCGGCTTGTCGAGAAATACTGAGGAGTGCAGTGAAGGCGAGGTTGTTGGATGTAGTGAGACTGAAGGCAGAGGTAGATGAAATGATTAGTGGGAACCTGCCTTTGGAGAGAGTAGAGATCTATGAGCCAGATGAGCTGCTTTTTGTGGCAAAGGACGTGACTCGTAAAGCAAGGGCCGCACATGAGAAATTGGCAGAATTGGCTAAGAAATATGAGGTGGATCTGAATAAAACAAAATTGTTGCAAGGATCACATAGGTTGCCATATAGTGATCAAGAACTGGAGGAGAAAAGGGTCACAGGATTAAGGATGCATACTAAAGACCTGATTGTAGGAATGCGTATATGGATAATGTTGAATAAATGGGAGGAAAGGTGGTCAAGGAAGAAGATTGCCAAAAAGACTGTAGGAGAAACGCCGCCTCCGGGGGGAGGGGTGACGGGCGTAGGGAACTATCCTTTACGGGAAGTACAGAACGGAGGGTACATGCATGTGCCGTGGAGTAGAGGTGACTTGTCTGCATTTACAAATGATTTTCCTCGGCTGAGGGAAAAACCTGTAGAGTGGTACAAACAGGTTGAGCATTTTGTTAAAATTTCGAAGGTACTATGGACTGATTTGAACACTTTGTTTGATATAGTGGTACCAGGAGATTTGTGGACAGCTTGTAAAATTGCAGTTGAGTGGCCGACCTTTGAACCTGAAAGGGATGCTGTTACAAATGGTCCGTCACCCATTGTCATGAAAAAATTTGAGCAAGTGATTACATTGTTGAAGCTGAAGATTTCACCTCAAGACATCGATTGGGTTAAGATAGATCGAACTGTGCAGGAACCAAAGGAGACAGTGCATGAGTATTATGAAAGACTCTTGCAAGCTTTTAAACAGTATAGCGGATTAGATGCCTTAGACCCCAAGGATATGGGACAGTTTGTCTCAAAGTTCGTCTTGGGATTGAGACCAGAGGTCAGCCTCATGATACAGCACCATTTGATCTGTTGGCAAAACAAGCCGGTAGATGAAATCTTGCGGTATGCGAGGTACTGTAGCGATGAAGTAGACTCGAAGCACCGGAAGCTAAAGGACAAGCTGATTCTCGTTCAGATGCAGACAGCTCAGGTCCAGCCTAGTGGAGGGACGCTGGGAAGGAGACAGGGAAATTATCAAGGGAACCAAAATGGGCAAGGTCAGGGAAAAGGGAAACCTATAGATCCCAAGACGGGGGTGGATGTGGCGACATTGAAGAAGACCACTGCGTGTCATCTTTGTCATCAGATTGGACATTGGAAGCGCGAGTGTCCCTTGAACCCAGCCAACTAGGTGCAGCAGGAGGTAGAAATGGTTCAGGCACCTGTGCCGGAGGTAGTTAATACTGTGATGAGGCCCAGATCGATGAAAGGGGGGACGTATAACCCACAAGTGCAGGTCTCCCAGCCACCAAGAATTTCGCAAGGAATGTGGACCTACCAGCAGATGCCCCTTTTCGAAGGGTATGACGAGTATAGTCCAGACCCGTTGGCCTGACGGTGCCTTAGGGGGGAGGAAGATTGCATGCTTGGAGCAGTCTTGGAGGTAGACCAGAGAGGACCTTTTGTGGAGGCGGACATTGATGGTCATCCTACCACACTGTTGGTCGATATTGGTGCTACCCGGTCCACTATAAGATCAGCAGTGGTCCCCAACCTACCCCTCTCGGGACAATCGATCCAAGTTGTTGGAGTGGCGAACAAAAGGATAACTAGCCCATTGACCGAACCGATTCCAGTGAGGATAGGCTCCTTCCAAGCTAGACACCAGTTTGTGGTGTGCGATACGAGTCCAGTTTGTCTTTTGGGAAGAGATCTGTTATGTAAATTAAACTGCACTATTTATTGCACACCTAGGGGAGTGGAGGTTCAGACGAAGAATGACGATGCCAGCTTCAAAGTTGCCGATCAGCACTTGTGTATAGAAATGTACCCAGTGGTGACAGTGGAGGAACTTCCACTGGACTTGAGAGATTCTGTGTCCCAAGAAGTGTGGGATTTCACGGGAGAAGAGATCGAACTAATCAAGGGGGTTGAACCTGTGCAGATCCAGGTGAAACAGAATGTTGAATTCCCTAGAACGCCCCAGTACAATCTGTCGCCTGAAACGATCGCAGGGATTAGGCCTGTAATCGAGTCTATGATCAAGCAAGGCATTCTGAAGGAGATAAGAGGTAGCCCATGTAATTCACCCATCATGGGACTACAGAAACCGAGCGGGAAGTTCAGGATCGTGCAAGACCTGCGAAGGGTTAACACGATAGTTATCCCATGTTGTCCAGTGGTACCGAATCCATCAGTGATACTGTTTCAGATCCCATGTGAAGCCGAGTGGTTCACTGTCATTGATTTGTGTCAAGCATTCTTCTCGATACCGCTCCACGAGGAAAGCCAATTTCTTTTTGCTTTCCGGCTGGAAAATCGCGAGTTAACATGGTGTCGTATCCCTCAAGGGTATACAGAGAGCCCATCGATCTTTAATCAGATCTTGAAAAAGAATCTTGAGAGTCTCGTATTGCCACAGAACTCAGTTCTTGTGCAGTACATAGATGATCTACTTGTGGCATCAGAAACAGAAGATGCTTGCAGGATAGATGCGATAGCCCTACTGAATCATTTGGCAGAGAATGGACACAAGGTGTCCCCGAACAAATTGCAATACTGTCTGAACGAAGTACAGTACTTGGGTCACAGATTAGAAAAAGGCAAGAGGAAGGTGTCACCAGATCGAATTGAGGCAATAATGAACATGGCAGTGCCCACCACTCAGAGGGAAGTCAGGATGCTTTTGGGAATGGTCGGCTATTGTCATCAGTGGATTCCCAGTTTTTCCTTGAGAGCAAAGCCTTTGCAGAGGCTTACGCACAAGGATGTGAGTGATCCGGTACCATGGGATGAGGAGGGCTTGGTGTCATTCCTAAGACTGAGAGACGATTTGTGCAGCGCACCAGCTTTGGGAATGCCTGATTACAACAAGGCTTTCTCACTGTTCTGTTGCGAGAGGGAGGGTTGTGCATTAGCGGTCTTAGCTCAGAATCATGGAAGTGTCCGTAGACCAGTTGCCTACTTTTCAGCTACTCTAGATCCAGTAGCTTCTGCGTTGCCCGGATGTCTAAGGTCCGTTGCTGCAACAGGTGTCAGCATTGAAAGATGTGAAAGCATTGTAATGGGTCATCCTTTGACAGTTTATGTGCCACACTCGGTTGAATTGTTGATGACCAGGACTAAGACTCAGCACCTAACGAATAACAGGTTAACAAGGTAAGAGCAAGTCATACTTGCCGCAGAGAATGTGACTCTGAAAAGGTGCTCTGTCTTAAACCCTGCGACATTAATGCCCATACCGAATACAGATGATGAAGATTGTGCGGACCATGATTGTCTTGATGTCACTGAACTATGCACCAAACCGAGACCTGACATTGTCGACGAACCACTGACTGACCCAGATGAAATTTTCTTTGTCGATGGTTCATGCCTAAGAGACAGTGTTGGTCAACTGAGAGCAGCGTTTGCTGTAGGTACCATTTCAGGAGTGGTTGAGGCTGCTTGCCTAGAAGGAGTACACTCCGCGCAGTTAGCTGAGATCATTGCCTTGACTCGTGCCTGTTTGGCCGCTGATCAAATCCGAATCACGATCTACACGGACTGCCAGTATGGGTTCGGTGTGGTTCATGACTTCGGACAGTTATGGTCACAGAGGGGATTCTTGACATCATCTGGTTCACCCATTAGGAATGGAGAACATGTAAGTCAGCTGCTAGATGCATTGCAATATCCGAAGGAAATCGCAGTTGTCAAGTGCACTGCGCATGGAAAGGGAGAGGATTTTGTGTCTTTGGGAAACAATTATGCGGACGAAGTCGCCCGCTTCTGTGCAGAACAAGGATGTATATTTACAGAGGGTTACACAGGAGAGAGCCAAGAAAGAACCAAGCTCAACATGATGTTGGCCATGGCAGACACTTGGGAGGAACTCAAGCGACTGCAGGATGAGGTGACAGATCAAGAACGGAATGGTTGGGTCAAAGCAGGATGTGAAAGAGGGGATGTGGATGTTTGGGTTTCCAGTGATGAGAGAGCTGTACTGCCAGAGAATATGCTGAGCCCCATGGCGAGACTAATACATGGACCGGTACATCTTGGTAGAGATGCAATGATGCGCGTGTTTAGACAAACGTGGTATAACTCAAGATTTCGTGCGATTGCTGAAGCAGTTTGTCAGAGGTGTGTTACGTGTCAACAGATGAATGCTGGAAAGAAAACTGTAGTCACCTTGAGTCACATTGGGAGGTCAGGAGGACCCTTCAATAGGATACAGCTAGATTTTGTAGAAATGCCTAAGTGCAATAGGTTGAGGTACATTTTGGTGGTGGTGTGAGTATTCTCACGGTGGGTGGAGGCTTACCCAACACGCAGGTGTGACACCCTCACAGTGGCTAAGTTATTGTTGAGGGAACTCATCCCGAGGTTTGGTTTTCCGACCTCTTTGGAATCAGATAGAGGAACACACTTCCACAGTGAAATTATGAGGCTGCTTTGTGCGGCACTGAATGTGGATCAAAGATTGCATTGCAGTTATCGACCAGAGGCTTCTGGGATAGTGGAACAGGTTAATGGAACCTTGAAGGCAAGAATGGCAAAAATGTGTTCATCAACGTCTCTGAAGTGGCCTGACGCACTGCCACTTGTGCTAATGAGTATTCGCAGTGTCCCCGACAGGAGAACTGGGTTGTCCCCTTATGAGATTTTGATGGGAAGGGCAATGCGGTTGCCAGCAGTACCGGCTACAGCATTGATAAACATCACTGATGACTTGATTCTCGATTACTGTAAAGGACTATCTGATGTGGTCCGTTCTGTGTCCCAGCAGGTACAAGCTGCAGTTGTTCCGGCCTCGAGTGATCTGTGCCACGACCTATGTCCAGGCGACTGGGTGCTTGTCCGAAAGCACGTGAGGAAGAGCTGTCTGGATGTTCGGTGGCGAGGCCCATACCAGGTGATACTGGTAATGAACACAGCAGTGAAGTGTGGAGGATTGCCGAACTGGGTGCATGCTTCCCATACCCGCAGAGTTTCAGCACCCTCAGAAGAAACAGCTCCTCTCGTAAATGAAAATCCAGCTGATGTGGCAGGGCCACATGAGAGGACAAGTCAAGCTGTGAGGGCCGCTGATGCAGCTGGTTGTGCACCAGAGCAAGCTGAAGGGGGTTCCGACAACCAGAACCTCGACTCTGACTCAGAAGACAGAGGTGGTGCAGTGGGTGGAGTGGAGTCAAATTCAGCAGAAGAAGGAAGTGGTGCACAGGGTACAGAAGGGGAAGGCGGAAGAACGATCAGAATTGAGGAGGCTTGGCCTGAGAGACAGAGGCGACTGAACCTGAGGTTGGCAACCAAAAGAGATCTTGCTCCAGTGTCTGAAACGTCTGAATCGGAAGTGAGTGACGGAGAGCAGGCTCAAGAGGGTCGAAGAAGGTCAAAAAGAACGAGAGTGCCTTGCCAGAGATACACTACTCCTGAGTGGACTTACGCAGTGACTGATGCAGGGGGTAGTGAGTTCGAGGAGGCTGAGGTCGTGCAGGTGGTCAGCAAGAGCCCGAACGTGGTGCTGAAGGTGGTGCTGTTAATACCAGGGCTCGAAGTCGAAGGAATACTGACCCTCACGGTTCCGAATCCCCCGCTTCTGAGTAAGGTCCGAGAATTGGTTCTGCATCGACTCGAATTTCCATCTTTTGGATTTGAGCCGTCTTCACATGAAATGATAATTCTTCGCCTTGAACTTTTGTATCATGTTTTAGAAGCGCTTGCAGATGATCTTATCGTGGATGAAATATAACCTGTTGTAAATAAAAAGTCTAAAGAAGAAGGTAACCTAGATCCGAGTGGAAGAAGAATAAACTTAGGGACTTTCCACCAAAGAGGAACGAAAACTTAGGGAAGTCTTTTTCTGGACTATGTAAATAAGACACTGTTGTTGAAAAGGGGATTTCCAGACGTTTCGAAGTGTTTCTTGAACTGGTTAAGCAAGTCACATGAGGAGAAGACGGAGACTTTTGAGTGTTCATTGCTGAAACTAAAGACTTTTGAGAACTTTCGGGATCATGGAGGCTGGAGATCCACGTCGTAGATCCAAGTTGATTGTAGGCACATTTATAGGGGGTGTGATAGTTTCTATAATCATAGTAGTTGTAGTTTCATATGTAGTTCCACACGAGCTAGCAGTGGAGCGGGTGCCAGGAACTCCTACTCCTACTACACCTAGCAAAAAGGAGGGAAACATAGGAGCTGACAGAGCTTTGCTAATAGAAGAGAGTCGTAGGTTGCATGTAGATTTGTCTAGAAGTGATTTTAAGCTTAATGCATATGCCAAGCTGCTATATGAGTATGTAGATGCAATGGTTGCGAAAGATTGCTATGTGTGTATGCAGTTGCCAGCTTCAGTGGATGAGGGTATTAGATATCACCATCTTCCACTGACGTATGGGATTTCATGTAGTCTGTTGCTTAGTATATTTTATGGAAGAGGTCAGTTTGAGTATTTCTTTTCCAATTACGATGCAGTGCTTCCTGAAGTTCCAGCTTACAAACATTTGAATAATTACGACTATTATAAGTCAGAAGATAGGCTTAGAAAGTATTTCATACCGTGTTTGGAATTAGATACAGCATATGCTCACCGACATAACTTGACGTGCTCATTGTCAGATCTAGAGAAGAAGTTTGTAGATTAGGTAGAAGATAGATATAGAAAATTAAAACAGACACGAGACACAGGAGATAGTCCAGTAGATTGGACCGAAGAGGAAAGATTGCACCGAACAAAAGGAAGTTATGGTCCTATAGCACTGGATATGGGCCAAAGGGGAAAGCTGTGTGTGAGACGTTATCAGACCTATCATGAAAAGGTCCCGGTGGGACAGAGTACGTGTGATCATGTTTTCATCATGGAAGATTCAGCAAAGAATTTTCTGCAAGGCCCTGTACAAGTGATACCTACGGTGTATTTTGTGTGCGGAAGGAATGCTTATGTGAGGTTGCCAGCGAACTGGTATGGTACATGTTACTTGGGAATAATATTTCCAAAGATTTAGCATGCAGAGGATTTGGAGCTTTTGGAAGGTGGAAAGCATTCAAGAGTGAGGAGAGGTGCGAGTGCAGGAGTTGTAGTGGGAGATATCTTTGGAGCAATGATACCAAGTTTGGGAGTAATCTTGAATGATGTAAAGATCTGGAGATTGGCGACTGTGATAGATGAACTATCAATGAATACAGCAAAGTCGTTGATACTTGTGGATGGAGAGATGTTATCGATAAGGACAATGGTTTTGCAGAATCGCCTTGCTTTGGATGTCCTATTGGCAAAAGAGGGCGGAGTCTGTAAAATGTTGAAGGTTCAAGAGTGCTGCACTTATATCCCAGACCACAGCAAGGATCTGGAGAAATATATAAGTAACATCACTACGATCCATACGAAAATAGCGGATTTGACTGAAGAGGGAGTTTGGGAGAAAGTTGGCAAAGGATTTGGTCAAGTAGGGAGCTGGTTTGCGAATTTGGGAAAGGGATTCCTTGGCTATGTTCTGAGACCTCTCATTATTGTGGTGGTTGGTGTGGTTTGTCTGTGGGGTCTGATCAGAGCATACAAGTGGTATCGAGCAGGCAGAGCTGAGAGGGCCTTGAGAGAAAATGAGACGAGAATGGCTAGACTGCAGGACAGTCACTATCGAAACATTAAGAGTTTGGAGAGATTCTGACAGGGAAGAATGGCAACAAGTTCTGTTTAGGTCGGTTCTTTCTCCAAGGGAGTTGAAAGGATGTGATGACAGGAGTCATCAAAGGGGGGAACTGATAGAGCGCCATGCTCTCGTAAAAATTGTAGGGGTGCATCATAATCATCGTTAGTTCGCATCCGCATATATCTCGACATATATAAATGAGTGGCTGGTAAAATGTAGTTTTAACTTGCATTATTAGAGTGAATAAGAGAGTAGTTATGTTATTAGAATTACGAAAATGTAATGCGTAATTGAAATGTGTTAAAAAATGATGCATAGATGATTTAGTTCATGTGTAGTTAAAGATGCAGTAGTTAACGTGTATGATATTACATTGCACGTGTAGTTTACGTTTTGCATATGAAATATATGAACCTTTGCTTAAAGAAGTAATAAGAATCGTGTGTTTAAATTGTGTAAAGGCCTGACTGCATATACGTAAAGGGAAGGCCTGATTCGTTCTTATGTTAGTTTATTTTGTAGGCAGAGAAGGTTCTCTTGGAAAGGCTCTCTGGGCACAGTTTGTAGATTCGTGCAGAGGGAAAGTTGTTGAAACATATCTTCTGTTGCAGGTGCAAGGACACATGCCTCGTTAGCGAAAGACTGGCTCTTTGTTTCACGAGTTAGGGTGGTGGGAGGCATTGAGAAGGGAGTATACTGGAATGTAGGGATGATACTTTCAGCGGAGAAGGTGCCTGGGACTCAAGGTCATCGTAACCGTCCTGGATGAAGTAAGAGTTCGATGGAAAAGTACGAGAAGGAAGACCTGGCCGAAGAGGCGTGACAAGGGCGTGTTCAATTGTATGTGGATTTTCTATTAGGGACAGTGCCCCGAGGGGGGAGACTGAGAGGAGATAGAGGAGACCAGAGAGTGGGGCAAGAGAGAGAGATCTATTATGAAGGAGCATCTTAGAACGAGCTCGAAATGCTAAGTGAGTGCACTTCTTAGGAAGTCTTCACAGCTGACACCTTTTCTTTTACTCTAGCCTGGGAAGTTCGTTAAGTAGGTATGCCACCTTAGTGATAGAGTAGGGACAGCTAATGGTTTTATGCTTATTTAGGTAAATGGAGAATAATATAGAGATCGGAGCAGTTATCGCTTGTCTAATACTTCTAGAGCTAACGATTCTTCTTATCCTGAGTCGGATGAGACTTCTGCGTAGGATGATGTTTGTATTAGTGCCCATCTATTTCTTTAACCTCGTGTTGAGGTGCTTGCATGTGTAGTTATTCTTGGCTGTAATAAACCCACAAAATTGAATTCGGAGTCAGTGGTCTTTTATGGTAAACAGGATTCTAAATTTGTCGCATAGATGAAAAGGATTTTCTTCCCTTCACACTATTCAGCAGGTAAAAAGATCCTGGCGACCTGAAGATTCTTAAAGGTGATAAGATAAGAATCAGTGTTATCAGTCTCATCATAGATTTCAAATACAACCTTACTTCAAACAAACAATATGTGTGCTTTTGACCCACAGAATCAGCATTTACCTATTTCTTACGCTCTTCGTATCATTACAGACTGCATTAAGTACTATCAGCAACCGTATGTTTCAGCATTTTATATTTTTGGCAAATAGACATAGTTATCGATTAATTAATATTATTTAGATTTTATTGAGGAGTGAGTGAGTTAATTAATTGCCTCCAAGTCTGCAGATCTTTGTCTAGTTTGTGTTCTGTCCCGGACAGCTTTCATTCAGACTTCCTCTGCTTTAATCGATTCTGCCATGTCTATCATTCATAGTGTATATTTTGGATCCTTAGGGCTGTTTCAATGCATCACAATTCGTGTAATTCCAAATCCCAGTGCCCCCAGTCGGCACTGCATCCGTTTTGCCAAGTTTTCTGGTGTAGTCCTTGTATTCGTTGTTTTTGTTCTAATGCCACCATGAGACCCACTTCCCAGACTGTAGTGTGCTGATAATGTGGCCCAGAAGCAGCTAGCGATCGGGCATTGGCATTGCCATATCGTGTGTATGAAGTCTTCTTCCTCTGCTACACCTCTAGGGCAATTTTTGTTAGCTTCTTGGCAGTTTTTTCTGAGAATTACAGCTGTGAGATATGCCTTATGTATGTATTTTATGTTTATTATAAGATGAAATTGTGGGGTTCTCCCGATTCTCGGGTATAAATTATTACGGAGCAAGTGCGAGTCCTTACCGATCTCCTACATGACTGCCAAAGCAAGCCTGTCTGTTTATGATATTAAATGGAGGCCAAAAGGTCTAAACTATTTGTGAATTTAATTAAATCCTGGAATGGAGAATATGGTGCTAGATAATCAGGAACGAACCCCTTATGTTCAAAACGCAAAATTACATATTCCATTCGTAACAGTGTGTTCCCTATGGGAGAGAATACAAATGATTAAAATAACTTGGGGATAGGAGATGGCCTAACAGCTAGGGCTGTCGACCTCGCATCTGAGGAGCTGGGTTCGAGTCTCGGCAATGACGCTGAACATCCTGTGTTTCTGGTCAAATCACTTAATCTCCCGGTGCCTAACAAAAATGAATGTGTCCTCAAGTAATGCAACTGGTGCTATGTAAAGCGCTCTGATACCCCAATCGGGTCAAGTTCGCGCTATATAAAACTTTGTAAAAAAAAAAAAACTTTAGTGCTGTATTATAACCATCTTTTCTGGTATGCTACCTCCCCTGGTCCACAGGACAATTTTGAACCGCACAGAGAAAGAAGTAAAAAGGGGGCCTGAAACTGAGGCTAAAACCGACCAAGCTGCATGCACATACAGAAGCAAGGGTGGGGGTGGGGTAGTCTGAGGCTACCAGCCATGAAAAGCTAATACATGGCACATCAACAGTCACAGCTGAGAAATTCGCTGTCCCACCAAGAAACCCCATGGGCCTGGGTACGATGGGAAAGGGCTATACTAGGCTTCCTCACCGGTCCAGATCTACAGTATAAACCTAAAATGACACCCGCTGCTGAGAAAAACCCATTAATATCTGCTCTGTTCATTAATTGCAAAAAGAACAATTGATGGACAGAATGCAGAACAATGTCATACATTCACCCCAGTACAGAGATCTGGGCCTAAATCCATCGTTTTTTTTGCTCACCATGCCATTCCAGTTTGGACCCAGCCATATGCAAATCAGTCTTGACCCTGCACCCCAATGGGAACAGTCCAGCCCAAACTGCCATGCCAGGTCATCCCTGGACTAGAAACAAGCATCCTAGGACCGGTTTCGGGCTTTCAGCCCTCATCAGACAGGATAGCTTGACTCCAGTGGCATGGAGAGCACTGGACCCACGTCTGGGCATACCCATCCCTCTCGGGGTGACAAATGCAAAAAGAACAATTGATGGACAGAATGCAGAACAATGTCATACATTCAACCCAGTACAGAGATCTGGGCCTAAATCCATCGTTTTTTTGCTCACCATGCCATTCCAGTTTGGACCCAGCCATATGCAAATCAGTCTTGACCCTGCGCCCCAATGGGAACAGTCCAGCCCGAACTGCCATGCCAGGTCCTCCCTGGACTAGAAACAAGCATCCTAGGACCGGTTTCGGGCTTTCAGCCCTCATCAGCCAGGATAGCTTGACTCCAGTGGCATGGAGAGCACGGGACCCACGTCTGGGCATACCCGTCCCACTCGGGGTGACAAATGCAAAAAGAACAATTGATGGACAGAATGCAGAACAATGTCATACATTCACCCCAGTACAGATTTAGGCCCAGATCTCTGTACTGGGGTGAATGTATGACATTGTTCTGCATTCTGTCCATCAATTGTTCTTTTTGCATTAGTCACCCCGAGTGGGACGGGTATGCCCAGACGTGGGTCCTGTGCTGTCCATGCCACTGGAGTCAAGCTATCGTGGCTGATGAGGGCTGAAAGCCCGAAACCAGTCCTAGGATGCTTGTTTCTAGTCCAGGGAGGACCTGGCATGGCAGTTCGGGCTGGACTGTTCCCATTGGGGCGCAGGGTCAAGACTTATTCAACCCAGATCTGTGACTGGGGGTGAGTGTTTGAAAAGTTTCAGCACTCCGTCCATCATCTCCTTGTGTTTGCTTTGTTCGCCCTAAGTTGGCAGGGTATGCCCTGACGTGGGTCCCTTGCTCACTTTGCCACTGGATTCAAGCTAGCCTGGCTGATGAGGGCTGTTAGCCCGAAACCGGTCCCAGGATGCTTGATTCCGATCCAGGGAAGACATGGCTTGGCAGTTTGGGCTGGACTGTTCCCATGAGGCACAGGGTCAAGACTGATTTGCATATAGCTGTGTCTGAACTGGGGTGGCAAAATGAGCTAAAGAATGATGATGGATTCAACCCAGATCTGTGACTGGGGGTGAGTGTTTGAAAAGTTTCAGCACTCCGTCCATCATCTCCTTGTGTTTGCTTTGTTCGCCAAAAGTTGGCAGGGTATGCCCAGACGTGGGTCCCTTGCTCACTTTGCCACTGGATTCAAGCTAGCCTGGCTGATGAGGGCTGTTAGCCCGAAACCGGTCCCAGGATGCTTGATTCCGGTCCAGGGAAGACATGGCTTGGCAGTTCGGGCTGGACTGTTCCCATGAGGAACAGGGTCAAGACTGATTTGCATATAGCTGTGTCTGAACTGGGGTGGCAAAGTGAGCTTAAGAATGATGATGGATTCAACCCAGATCTGTGACTGGGGGTGAGTGTTTGAAAAGTTTCAGCACTCCGTCCATCATCTCCTTGTGTTTGCTCTGTTCATTAATTGGTCTCCTGCTTACAAGTTGTTGGTCAACTCCGAGTCTACTATATAGAATAACACTAACATTCATATTGGAAGGAGAGAGATGGATTAGAAACATTGGGTAGATAAGGGCATACTAGATCAGGTGTTTGGGACCAAATTAAAACCTTTCAAAATATCTAAGGGCAAAATAGATTAGATAACAAATGTCTTTGGCAATACAGAATGGAGGTTCGAGCCATTCCAACGCAGGGTTAAGGGACAAGAAATTCACATTCCCTTGCAACTTCTCTGGAATGTGGAAGGCCTAAAAAGAAAAAGCCTATAAGGCCAAGAATCAACGGAGAACCTTAGGGTTCCAGTTTTTATGCAAGGCCAACCAGGTGAGGGGAGCATGAAGTACTCCTAACAAATAATATTGAAGGGTCTCCATAGCCCACTTGATGGTGAGACATTCCTACTCGATGGCGGCATAATGGACCACCTTTGGAAACAGGTTTTGGCTAAGGAACAGTACAGGGCACAGTTCACCTTGCTGATCGGGCTTTGACAAAACGTCCCCCATTCCAATTGCAGAGGCGTCGGTCTGCAGCACAAAAGTGTTGTCAAAGTTGGGACACATGAGTACAGGGGCTTGACACAAAGCATCTTTCAAGTGCTGGTAACTACGCTTCTGCAGTCTGGTCCATGGCACGCAGTTTCCCGAATGCTTATGGGACAGGAGGTCCATGAGGGGCCTCGCAATCTCCGGATGCCCGGGTGAAGGGAATATTCCAGTAGCCCTTCGTGAGGTTAGTTGTGAACAGGACGACTGCCCCCTCCAACCTCTCTACCAACTCATCCACCCAGGATATAGGGTATGTATCAAAATGTGAGATGGCCTTCAATTGGTGGAAGTCTATTCAAAAGCGTGGACTACCATCTCCTTTTGGCATTAGAACTACAGGTGAGCACCAAGCGCTTTGGGATGGTTCTGTTATGTCAGCCCTGAGCATGACCTCCACTTCTTGTTCTACAGCCTGCCTTCTGGTGGCTGGGATGTGATACGATTTCAGAATAATCACCTGGTTTCCCTCAGTGATAATGTCATGTGCTGCTAGTGATGTACGTCCAGAAGTACTCAAGATAAGACCTGGGTAATGGTCTAACAAGTTGGATAGCTGTTGTATTTGCCCGGTAGTCAGGGCGTCCCCCCTTTTAACTGTCTTTACTTGTGCGTCCATAAGCAGTAGTATGGGTATGTCTAGGGGGTTACTGATGTTACTATACTGAGACTAATGGGTCCGCTGGAGTGGATGGGAGCTCTTCCCAGCGCTCGATAAATTCACATAATATAGTCATCCCATTTGTCCTCGATGTGGGATAGCTACCCTGTAAGTTACTAGGGATACTTCTCTCGTACTTGATAAGGACCTTGCCAAGTAGCTAGGAGCTTCTTCTCTGTTGTGGGGAGTAATATCAATACCTTCTCACCAACAGTAAGCTCCAGTAGCTTTGTCGCCTGATTGTATGCCTGCTCTTGTGTTAGATGGGCCTTTTCCATGTTAGTGTGTACCTCCTCCTTCCACAGGTGGATAGGGTCTCTTTTGGTATGGTGCTGTGCCCCAATACAGGTTTCCCCCTGTCCACTTCCTCCGTTCATTGTTCTACAGCCATATCCATGAGGGTACAAGGCTTCCTGCCAAAACAGCAGCTCAAAGGTTGAGAACCCTGCTGACTTCTATTCGTGGGTACATATGGGGAACAAAACCAATGGCATTTTCCCTGTCTCTCCCTGTCTGGTTTATAATCTTTTTCAACATTGTCTTGATGGTCCTATTGGATTTACTAGCTGATATCTGGGACAGGCTTACCAGTACTTTGCTACTTTCGGATACACTCCAGGCCAATAAATGTTCAAATAAGTATTTCAAGGTATTTTCCTGTCCATATGTGCCCACCCCCTGTTTGACTGTGAGTGAGATGCATGGTCTGTTCTTGGAAGGTTAGGGGAACTAGTAATTTTTCTGTTTGGTTTGTGTGTCCCTGAGTGACCCTGTACTACAGACATCGTTTAACACAAAAGAAAGGGTCTACCGGATCATGCTCATCCGCCTTCCATGTGTATCAGGGTGCTATCATCTTTCTCGGCTGTCTGAAAATTCCTTGAAGGAGTCTGGCTCACCTCTGGAGAAGAAAGAGCGCAAGCAACAGACTGTTGGGATGCCATTCTATACCATGTCCGTTTCCTACTTTTCTCGCTTTGTGTTTTTACCGCCTTCACCAGCGGGTTTTTATTTCTGTCATGCAGAAGGGAGCCTCCCGGAGCCATCCTGACATAGATTTATGGGATGTCAATTCGGACAAATACTCATCAAACCGAGGCAGGTCTGATCCCAGGAGCACTTTCTTGTTCAGGGAGTGGATTATACCTACTTTGTGTACTTGGGGGTCGCCGTACATCTCAATCAGAACTTCAGCCAAGGGGTAGGACTTTACATCTCCATGTACACAGGACACATGTACAAATTCCCTATTCCTGATTTGGGTTAAGGATACTAACTCTTTGCTGACCACTGTATAATGGCATCCTGTATCTAGAAGGGGAGAAGTGTGGCCAGTGGCCAGAGTGGATGACTCTGGAGCGTGGGGCTCATGGTTTGAACCCCAGCACCGGCATCAACTCAGCTCATCATCATGCGACTCTGGGAAATACCTCAATTAATCTCCCCGACAGCCCCCAGTGCCTTGAAACCCTTATGGGGGTGATATGTTCGCGCTTTACAAAATAGAAAAGTGTCAATCGGTCATCCGTTCAGATGGATCCTCTTTTTATAGTGCTAAGGCTCCCCACCAGTAACCAAGATCCTACCCCTGGTGTACCCAACCTCAATGGGCTCAATAGAGGTAGTTTGAAGTGAACAGTGATGGGCTATGTGTCCCCCATTCAGCCCAATAGAAGCATTGGGGTCCCTGATGTTGCCCAGCCCCCCCATAGGTGTTGTTACTGGTAGCCTCAAATGAGTAGGCACCCTGTTCTCCCCTAGAGATCCCTCACCCCTTGACAGTGTTTTGGTAGGAACTACAGGAGCTCTGGGGGGATGTGTTCTAATCTCAGGGGAACAGTGATATGTACAGGCTAGTTCAATCAATCAATCAATCAATCAATCATGTCACTTATAAAGCGCACTACATACCCGCGAGGGTCTCAAGGCGCTGGGGGAAGAGGGGGGGTGGTGCTGCTACTGATCGAAGAGCCAGGTCTTGAGGAGTCTTCTGAAGGCCAGTAGGTCTTGGGTCTGTCGGAGGTTGGTGGGGAGGGTGTTCCAGGTCTTGGCGGCGAGGTGGGAGAAGGATCTGCCGCCGGCGGTCGTTTTCCGGATGCGGGGGACTGTGGCGAGGCGAGGCTGGTCGAGCGGAGCTGGCGGGTGGGGGTGTAGAAGCTGAGTCGTCTGTTGAGGTAGGCTGGTCCGGAGTTGTGGAGTGCTTTGTGTGCGTGGGTGAGGAGCTTGAAGGTTATCCTCTTGTTGACAGGGAGCCAGTGCAGGTCTCTCAGGTGGGGTGTGATGTGGCTGCGTCGGGGGATGTCGAGGATAAGACGTGCAGAGGCGTTCTGGATGCGTTGCAGCCGTCTCAGGAGCTTAGCCGTCGTTCCTGCGTAGAGGGCGTTTCCGTAGTCCAGCCTGCTGGTGACGAGGGCCTGAGTGACTGTTTTTCTTGTTTCGGTGGGGATCCACTTGAAGATCCTGTGGAGCATTCGGAGGATGTTGAAGCAGGATGAGGAAACGGCGTTGACCTGCTTAGTCATGGAGAGGGTGGGGTCGAGGATGACCCCTAGGTTGCGTACGTGGTCGGTGGGTGGCGGGGCTGTTCCCAGTGATGTTGGCCACCAGGAGTCGTCCCAGGCTGAAGGGTTGGAACCAAGAAAGAGGACCTCCGTCTTGTCCGAGTTCAGCTTCAGGCGGCTGGTCCTCATCCATTCGGCGACGGCCTTCATTCCTTCGTGGAGGTGGGCTTTGGCGGTGTGAGGGTCTTTGGTGAGGGAGAGGATCAGCTGGGTGTCGTCGGCGTAGGAGATGATGTTGAGGTTGTGCTGTCGGGCGACGTGGGCGAGGGGTGCCATGTAGATGTTGAACAGCGTTGGGCTGAGGGAGGAGCCTTGGGGTACGCCGCAGATGATCTTGGTGGCCTTGGATCGGAAGGGGCGAGGCGGACGCTTTGTGTTCTGCCGGAAAGGAAGGATGTGGTCCAGTCCAGGGCCTTCTCTTGGATCCCGGCGTCGTGAAGGCGTGTTCGTAGTGTGTGGTGGCAGACCGTGTCAAAGGCGGCTGATAGGTCCAGGAGGATGAGGGCTGCTGTTTCTCCGTTGTCTAGCAGGGTCCTGATGTCATCGGTGGCGGCGATGAGGGCGGTTTCGGTGCTGTGGTTGCTGCGGAAGCCGGACTGGGAAGGGTCCAGGATGTTGTTCTCCTCGAGGTAGCGGGTCAGTTGTTTGTTGGCGATTTTCTCGGTGACCTTCGCGGGGAACGGGAGCAGAGAGATGGGTCGGAAGTTCTTGAGGTCCTTCGGGTCTGCCTTGGGTTTCTTGAGTAAGGCGGTGATCTCGGCGTGCTTCCAGCTTTCCGGGAAGGTTGCTGTCTCGAAGGAGATGTTGATTATTTTCCGGAGATGGGGCGCAATGGCTGTACTGGCTTTGTTGAAGATGTGGTGAGGGCACGGGTCTAGCGGTGAACCAGAGTGGATGGTGTTCATGATCTCGCTGGTGTCCTCGTCGTTGATGTTGGTCCAGGAGAGCAGGCGGTTGGTGGTTGTGGGGGCAGTGGTCTCGGTGGTTGCCGGGGCGGTCGTGGTGTTGAAGCTGTCGTGGATGTCGGCGATTTTGCGGTGGAAGAAGGTGGCCAGTGAGTCGCACAGGTCTCGCGACGGCTGGATGTCGTTGGTGTTGGAGCTGGGGTTGGAGAGTTCCTTCACGATGTTGAAGAGCTCTTTGCTGTTGTGTGCGTTGTTATCTAGGCGGTCTTTGAGTGAGGCCCTTTTGGCGGATCTGATGAGGTGATGGTGACTGTGGGTGGCGCTCTTGTGGGCGGCGTAGCTGTCCGCTGTCCGTTCGTGGAGCCAGATCTTCTCCAGTTTTCGGCATGTTCGTTTGGAGGCCTGGAGGTCTTCGGTGAACCAGGTGGCTTTCTTGCTGGTGTGGCTGTTGGGCGGATTCTTGAGCGGGGCGAGGGTGTTGGCGCAGTCGTCGATCCACTGTCTGAGGTTGCGGGCGGCGGTGTCGGGGTCGGAGGGTTCGGCGGGTGGGCTCAGGGCGAGGGTTGTGGTTAGCTGGTCTTCCGTGACTCTGCTCCAGCAGCGGCGAGGCATTTGTTCGGTGTGGTGGTGCGTGGTGGGCTTCCTGTAGGTGAAGTGGATGCAGTGGTGGTCAGTCCAGTGGGGTTCGGAGGTGTGGTTGAAGGAGACGTGTGGGCTTGCGGAAAAGATGGAGTCTAGCGTGTGGCCGGCGGCGTGGGTGGGTGTAGTCACGAGCTGTCTGAGTCCGAGGGTGGCGAGGTTGTCGATCAGGGTGGTGGAGTTGGTGTCCTTGTTGTTCTCGAGGTGGAAGTTCAGGTCCCCGAGGAGGATGTAGTCCGTGGAGGCGATGGCGTGTGTGCTGATGAAGTCAGCGATGGAATCGCTGAACTGTGGTCGGGGTCCGGGGGGTCTGTAGATGAGGGTTCCTCTGAGGGTGGTGTTGGGATCGGTGTGGATCTGGAAGTGCATGTGTTCGGCGGTGCTGAGGGTGGCAATGGCGATGTCGGGGGCTGAAGCGGGATTCAGCCAGGTCTCCGTCAGGAATGCGACATCTGGGGAGGTTGAGTCGAGAAGGTCCTAGAGTTCGATGGCGTGTTTGCGGGCGGAGCGGGTGTTGAGGAGGATGCATCTGAGGTAGTTGGGTTCTTTCCTGGGCGGTGGTTTGGCGGGGCGGGTGCTGGCGAAGCTGCAGTTCCGGCAGGTGAAGGGCCCTTGGGTGCGCTTCGGGGTGGCCTGGTAGCAGGCGTGATCTTTTCCGGGGTTGAGTGCGTGGAGGGTGCTGGCGTCGTATCGGCGTCTGTTGATGTGGCGGGCGCGGGGATGCCCGGACCAGGGGGTCTGGTGCTGGGCGCGGTCACGGCGCGGGCGGGCGCAGACGGGCTTGCCTTAGGCGCGCCTTCGGCGCGCGCCAGCGCGCGGCCGCGCTTCGGCCGCCATAAATGGGGAGGTGGGAGGGAGGAGCAGGGAATGGGGCAGCGAATGGGCAGTGAGAGGGCGGGGCCGCAGGCGCAGCGGCGGGAAACAGGCACAGAAGGGAAAACGAGCACAATCAGGGCATCAAGGGGGCACAGAAAGGAGAAAAAAACGAGCACAATCAGGGGCAGCAAGGGGGCACAGAAAGTAAAAACGAGCACAATCAGGGGCAGCAAGGGGGCACAGAAAGGAAAAACGAGCACAATCAGGGGCAGCAAAGGGGGCACAGAAAGGAAAAAGCGAGCACAATCAGGGGCAGCAAGGGGGGCACAGAAAGGAAAAACGAGCACAATCAGGGGCAGCAAGGGGGGCACAGAAAGGAAAAGCGAGCACAATCAGGGGCAGCAAGGGGGGGCACAGAAAGGAAAAACGAGCACAATCAGGGGCAGCAAGGGTGGGCACAGAAAGGAAAAACGAGCACAATGAGGGGCAGCAAGGGGGCACAGAAAGGAAAAAAGAGCACAATCAGGGGCAGCAGCAGGGCACACAGACGGAGCTGTGTGGTGGGGGAGCGACCTACCAGTCAAGGTCAGGTCAGCTGTCTACACCGTGAGATTGAGATGTTTCTTCAACCTGGACCAGATGTTGGTGGGCAAGGCCTTGAAGTGTTGTTCTAAGTACACCCTCTCAGTTATCTCCTCTATGGTTGCAGTAGTGGGTTGAAGCCATCGGTTTCTCAGGTCCCTTATTCTGTAATACAAGGCCCTCGGATTGTCCCCAGTGTTCCAAATCTCTTTTCAGAACCAGTTTCTATAATACTCTAGGTCACACTCCAAGAGCTTCAGGATAGCCTTTTTTATGTCAGCATATGCTGTCACTCCAGCAGGGTTTGCTGCCTGGCATGCGGCCTGCAGTTTACCAGACAAAAGAGGGGCTATGTACTGGCCCCATTGCTCTGGAGGCCAGGTCGCCGTAGAGGCACCTCTTTCGAATTCACAAAAAAATTGTCCGGATCATCCCCTTTCTCCAATATTTGTAACACACTCCCAGGTCATGTTGGGTTGCACTCATGCACTAGAGATTGCATCTGTAAGATGGAAATGGCTGTGTCCTGGACCTGCTGTTTGGTGGTTAACAAAATTGTCTGGTCCTTTAAAGCCACCTGAAAAGCCTCCCGTTCTTTTTGGGCGTTTTTGGGACTGCTGCTCCAGTACAAATTATAAGTGGTGTTGGCCTTTTTCTAGCTGGGTGACCATTGCCTCCATTGTTATGGGTTGTGTCATTGTTACAGCTGACACGATATCCCACTGCTGACACTACTGTAGTTACCCCACTTTCCCTACTAGAGACATGCCCAGTCATGGAAAGGTTTTAGTTTCTTTATTTGCCACTCTATTGAGCAGCTAGCACAGGCTCCGAGGTTGTTCCCTACAAAAGGGCAAGGTTCTCCTCTCTGGCTCATTCTGTTTTCCCCTCTGTAACTGTGGTTATCCTGAGTAGGTCCTGTCTGCCCTTCCAAGTCCTCCCCGTCCTCTCTATCCTTTACAGGTGCAAAGATGAGGCATCTTGTAGCCCTCAAAGCAAACCGTAAAAGGGAAACAAAATCAATGACAAAGCCAATGGCCTTTTCAGGTATCCTAACTACTGTACCATCACCATGCCTGTGAAACAAGTGGTGCCTGTCTTCTTTTATAAGTGCTCTTCCATTCCCAAGTGATCCTGCTGTGGTGTTCGTTTACTGGTCCACCACATCCTCAAAGCATATACACTAAAAACCGGGACTTGCCTGAAGCCACGGCCCTCTAGGGTCGTGGTGACTGGTGCCACAGTGTCCGCCTCCTATCTGGAACCGCAGTCCTGATACAGCTCGCGTTCTCGTTTCCCGCCTCTCCATTCTGTCCTAACTACGCCTGTCCTTGGTGTCTTTGTCCAGGTCTGCTTCACGCCCATCCTTGGTGTCTCCTTCTTCGTCCTCTCCACACCCATCCTTGGCATCTCCTACCATGTTCTCCTCCTGCAGGTATTGGTCAGCTCTCTCCATCCTCCCTCTGCAGCACACGTCGGGATATGCCACCTCCAAAATGCCCACACCACCAAAGCATGGTGCTCCTTCCTTTATGGTGCCGACTTGTTCCAGCCGCCCCATGACGTTCAGCTGAGCAACTGGAGTGCTGCAGCTCTCTTGCTTGGGGCTAAGGCGGTGGCCGTCTTAGAATCATTGGGCGCTGTGGCTGCCCGACTGACATGAGGTATGTACCCTGTCCAAGCAAGAACCACAATCCTGGTCATGGTAAGTCAGTAACACACTTTAAATTAACCTGTGCTCACCCTCTAATAGCTTGTCTCAAAACAATCAGGCTTAACTTTAAAGGAAATGTGTAAAGTATTTGTTCAACACTTCAAACAGTAATACAATGAAAACACCACAAAAAGACTCCACACCAACTTAGAAAAATAGCTTCTATTTTTATCGGAAAAAACAATATCAAAAAGAAAAAAATCCAATAAGCAGAAGGCAAGAAAAGAATTTTTAAAGAATAAATGTTTTTATAGTGCTTAGAAATAGATAGCACCAACTGGGGCTATCTGGTTGCACTTGACTGGGGCAAACCCAAAAGTTCAAGGCGACCACAATGGAGCGCGGGTCAGATACAGGGACCAGCTTTGGCCCGCTGATCAGTACCTTGGATGCATCGACATCGAGGGAGATGTGTGGAGCAAACGAGGCGATGATTTGCTGTCGATCCCTCAGATATAGACATTGAGTCAGTTCTGAGCTGCGCAAAATCGAAGCTGTGTGGAGAGTCAAGATGCGATGAGAATCGGGACAGCGCATCACCGTCGAACCCCTGGGCGGTACATGATGCAAGAAGCATAAAGCAATGCTTTGACGCTGAGCTGTGCAAAGTTGGTGATGTGTCACAAACAGGGGATGATGCAGTGTCTGCGGTTCATGCAACAGCAGCGATGTGCCAGTATCAAGGGAAATGCACCCGTTCTGATCAGCGCAATATCTTTGATGCATGGATTTTCTTAGTTGCAGCACTTGTTACTCACTTCCAAGAGCCCAGGGCTGGATTGGCACCACTTGGCAGAGCGGGACTCACAGCAGACAGAGTCCAGGTACTGGTTGCAGGATGAAGAAAGAAGCCTTTGATATCCCTGAGACTTCAGAGAACAGGAGGCAAGTCAACAAGCACTTGGAGATACTTTGGTTTCTTGGATGTAGAGATGCAGGTCCAGTCCTTCTCACTCCCAGGCAAGAAGCAGCGGGCCATCACAGCAAAGCAGTTGAGCAACGTGGCAGTCCCTTCAGCAGCACAGGAGTCTTTTGTCCTGGTAGAATATCCTCAGTTCCAGAAGTGTTCTTATTTGGTGGTGTCAGAGGTCCAGTAGGGCCTTTGAAGTGGAAAGACTTCAAAGAGATGCTTTGAAGGGCACAGAGTCCCTTTCTTTCCTACGCTGGCTTCAGACTCACTACAGAGAGGTATGCAACCATTTGTGTGGGTCTGGACACAGCCCTTTCAGGTGTAAGTGTCAGCTCCTCCTTCCCATCCTGCTCAGGATGACCCATGAGCATCCAGATGGCACTCAGTCACACCTACCCTTCCGTTGTCTGTGGCTGTCTAGAGGGAATGCAGAAAGCCAGCTGTCACCCACCCCAAGCGTGTATTAGAGAGACAAGCAGAAGGCACCAAATAGCTGCAGTTCAAAAATGGCAACTTTCTAAAAGTGGCATTTTCAGTAGTGCAATTTCAAAGCCAACTTCATCATAAGTGGTGTTTTAAAAATTGTGATTCAGGAGACACCAAATTTGGGAGTCCCACTGTCACATGGCCCATGGGGACATTGTCGTTCTCTAAGTTAGCATGAGCATGCTGCAGCTTGCCTGCTGCTTTGCGCACGTTACCACACGACTTTATTTTGACAATAATTTCTATGGCTGTTTTCACATGAGAACTCTCTGCAAGTTCCTGGGATTTTGACTGAACATTGTGAGCAAGATCGAACAACAATGCTCCTTGTTATTTTGCTCTGGCCAGGCCTTAGCCCTTGGACAAAACATACCGATGCAGCTGTTGTTTGGACAAAGTACTTTGGTCTTATTAGAATACACAAATAGGTAGCACACACTTGGAGAGGGACCTTTCCAGGGAGAAGAGCGAGACAGCACCTATGATGTAGATCTACCATCTATAAGCTAAGGTATGGGGTCTGCTGACAAAGCCCAGAGATCTTCTCTATATATAATAATACTGCTTCTTAGCAAGTGGAGGGATGTTAGGCTCTATTGTCTTTTCTCAATTGTCTTTTCATGATGACACCTCCCTTCATGATACATGGACTAGCTGCTATGCTGACTGTATTTGTACTATGCATTTTCCTGCTTGTTGTGGCATGTATACTATATGTTAGGGCACGTTAGTTAAAAAAATATTTTAAACTGCTTCGTGTCTCTGTCCGATCTTATTGTGGACAAGTACAAGAGTGCGAGCTAAAGGGTGTGTCTTGCAACCGCGATTCCTGAGAAATCTGGGAGTGTTGTGTTCTGGGGTGTCCAATCATTTGTTTCTCTGTGAGTGAGTAGGAGAGCAAGTGAGACACTATAGCCAGTCGGACTTGGGCTCATGGGTACCAAGGTGGTAGGATGACTCATTCCCTATACACCAAGGTCCCATAATCCTGCGCATAGTTCTGTGTTTGTGCAGAATCCCTGCAACATGGCACCGCCAATGTTTGGTCTAGTACTTATTCACGAGACCCCTGAGTACTGCTTGTACTTGTCCACAATACCCTCTCACCGGTTCATGGAGATGTCCGTGATGGCAAGGCTTAGCCTCCTATGTTGATATATTTATAGGTTTTTCAAGCTTGGATTTTAAAAGGTTTCTTGACCATGTTTTGCACTGCCGTTTTGTTGATTGCTTTCTTTATAAACATGGCACAACCGGTCGCTATTGCTGCACCTAACCACGCGGCGGTTACAGCCCACTTAACTCAACACGGAGTCCCCAATGCAGGGCTACCTTTATTTTTGTGGTCAAGTCGGACCCAGCTTACCGCTTCTAGGTTTTCTATTCTTGGGTAACCTTTCCCGCAGTAGATGGGAATGATAATTTGTTTCATGAATATACAAGATCTGCTGCTCCGGCAGCTTATCGTCCTTATGCATTAGTTGAAGTTCCGTTGACGTCCTGGGAGCATACTATTTGGTTTAATGGCGCCCTTCCTCACCCTCTCACTATTGTTCGTATGGGCACCTTATCTATTGATGGGGCCACTTGGCTGGTTTTGGCTGGTTTTACACCACATCCCAATTATCTCAATGTCACTGTCACAGAGCTACGTCTAATATATACGCAGTTGCTTCATATACACAGAAGTGTCATACAGTTTATGTCACATGCACTTCAAGTGGCTCCGGCTGGAGCTGTTCCTCCACCACTGGGACACGGCGGTGGACTGGTGATTAGTTCTGTCATGATTAATTCGGTAATGGGCAAAAGTCCTCAAAATCGTGATGACTTGCCGTTTTGGCTTGCACAAAAATTTGAGCAGCTTGAGGCAGTTTTTTCCCATACGACTCCTATTGAAAATCACAGGATCCTTACAAGGAGTTTGCCGAGTGGTCTGATTCCTCTTTAGCAGACTGCACCATCTGGGGGACGGTGTTTGCTTCGGTGTATACACTGTGTTTTGGCACCCCCTCCGTGAGCGTTCTGCCGAATGTTCTGAAAGAGGTACGGGATGAACACTGGGCTGGTACAGCCCTGGATTTGGGGATGAAGTTGGTGGGGATGTTTCCAATTGTCTCCGATATGATTCTGGCCAACATTAAAGGTGAAGCAGTTTGCTTACAAGTACGTCAACGTCGAGCTGCGGTGGCGGAAGTGGATCGGCAGCTACAGTTGCCGATTATTTTGTGGATGTGTATACATCTTTAGGTCGCAATAGCTTTACTCAGCCACACGTGAGACACCCCCCCCCCTGAAAATGAGGGTCGTCCAGTCTTTCCTAAAAAGGCTTGGAACAAGATGCAGCTGCAGCAACAACAGAAGCCTGGTTCACGTGCAGGTTCGGCTCCACCTGACGCTTCTGAACATAGATATGATTTGTGTGACTGCTCTAAAATTAAGACACCAGAGAGGTTCCAGGTTCCTGATCCTCTTTCTCCTCGTTCCTTTCAGGAATCGTCAGATCAACAATTTGGCGGGGGAGGGTGACAGGATCGCAGACAAGGCGAGTCTATGCAAACAAGAGGTGACGCGCAGTGCCAGTTTGATGTAAAAGTCAAGCAGGAAGAACCACCTCAATATCGTGCCCCATTTCAGAAGAAAAAAGTTGCTGCTTAGACAGCAAAGTATGCTTCAGACGGTTGGAACCCTGTGTTGTGTAGTTCCTAGGACCCCCCAGGACCTGCGCATTTTGGATGACCTAAACTGAGGGCTTGGTGTGCAGACAGACTCTGGACACCCCCACAGGATGAGTCAGCCGTTAGACCAGCTAGCTCTATGGTGCCACTACCACCCCCCTGTATTCTATGCTGGTGTATGTAGTTTCTGGCAACCACTGAACATGACATCCCTAATTCCTCAGGTATCGTGGAAACAATAAGGCATCTTTCGCTCAGTCACTCGTGCTTGCTTTTCTCAGAATACACATAGAATGATGATTGGAACGGTTTCAATAGTTATTTATTGATCAAGCGTCAGCCTAGTATGAAACATATTAGCTGCTATAATCAAAAGACAGGAGCAGACAAATGTAATTGCTAGTACCAATATCATAACAAGTAGATACATTTCTACCATAGTGCTAATAAGATGAATAAAAACATACTATATAAAACAATAGCATTGACGTAGTCCTACGATGCGTAGCCTACCTAAATGTATATAGCCTAGGTATGTGGGTGAAGCCGGTGTATGTAAATGTCAGGATAGATTCAAATGGAGCCAAGAATCCCCTGGGGAAGTACTAACCCCTCACCTGAAGATTCTGAATGAAGGACCTCATCTCTGCATCGAGGATGGCAGCCCGCAAGGGATGTCAGGTCTCTGCCTGTCGAAGGATCATCCTGCAGAGTCTCGGTCCAGCCTGGAAGGAATTCTCCTCAGTTCTGTAAGGGGGAGTGAGGATCTTTTATACTAAAGTGGTCACTCCAGGGTTTTCCCAGAATCGATATGTTTTTAAAACATTCACTAATCCTTTGCTAATCCTTGTCTAAACAAAAACACTCATGCACAGCTGGCTGTTGGCCATGGATGAAAAAAGTGGTGACCCTTATACAGAATAAATCTACCGTGCCTGGGGACATGTTTATGTACGTCAGGTACAGGGATTAAGATAGGATACAGAGAGCCTGGTTGTCAAAGAGACAGAAGTAAGCTACTAGGTAAAAGGTCACCTGTGTTTAGAGCCGTTATGTTGTGTGGATGGGACACAATGTATGTGATCAGTATGTACATGATGGGACTATCTTAAAGAACATGACACCTGCTCCTCGACAGGAGTTGGGCAGTACCTCAACAGCGCAGTGGAGGTTACCATAGTGTGGCAGACACTCCACCAGCGTCTGGAGGCAAAAGCAACTGACACTTTCATTACTGTAGAAACAGCTGACACTCGAGTTGCTCCTCCTGATAGGCTTTATTAAGTAAGCCCCCAAATTGAAGGCTAAATTAAACGCCTGATTAAAGCAGTCTTTTGGGAAAATCTCACTTCACCCTATGATATTTTATTGGTAGAGGTTGATTGGCCTCCACCTTTTGTTCTGGCTTCCTCAAGAGGGGAAGATGTTATTCTACCCAGTTTTTCACAATACGTACCTGATGAAGTTAAATTGGCTTATACCTCAAAATGGGCTTTGTCCTTAGCTCCGGCGTTATATTGCAATCAAGCAGGTTGGGACGAGGATTCCCCCGTTCATGTGATTCCTTTGCGTTCTACACCTCAGCCCCAACCACAGTATCCAATTAAATGTGATGCAAAAGTATCTGTAAGTGACATCTTGACCCAATTGGAATATCAGGGTGTGATTGAACCCTATGTTTCATCGATG
The DNA here is from genome assembly GCA_963921515.1 of Calotriton arnoldi. Taxonomy (NCBI): domain Eukaryota; kingdom Metazoa; phylum Chordata; class Amphibia; order Caudata; family Salamandridae; genus Calotriton; species Calotriton arnoldi. Next base: position 110,313 of record CAWUFW010013194.1, read on the forward strand.
AATAATCCTCTTTTTCTGATATTGAAACCGGACGGTTCATATTGTATAGTTTTAGATTACAGACATTTGAACAGTCATGTTTGTACCTTTGCGGTTCAGAACACTCACAGATCTGCGTTAGTCAATAACATTGTTCGGAAAAAGTATAAAACTACCTTGGATATCTCTAAAGGCTTCTTCAGCCATTCTTTGGCTCCTGAGAGCCGTGATTTGACCGCATTCAGTACGTTAGGCAATCAGAGATGATATACGAGATTGCCAATGGGTTATAAGACTAGCCTTGGTGTGTTTGCGGCACGCCTTGTTTCAATTTTACGTGAGATTGACCCTGATGCCTTTTTGTACGAGGATGACATTTATTTGACTGATGATGAGATGGATCCTCATCTGATGCACGTTGATCGCATTATCACTCATTTTGCGAAGTTAGGCTACAAATTTAATTTTGCAAAATCGCACCTTGCCTTTCTGGCGGTACTCTTCCTTGGTTATGAACTCAATAACAAAGGTAGAGGGTTGGCACCCCACTTTTTGGAGAAATGTGCTCAATTGCAGCCTCCCTCCACCCTTAAAAAACTGCAGTCTTTGCTGGGTTTTTTAATTTTGGCAGAACCTATATTCCTGATTATGCCCAGCGTATCAAACAGCTCTACGCGTTGATACAAACCTCTTTCTCAACTTCCAGTTGGCTTCCGGAACATACAGCAATTCTTAGGTCTTTGCAGTCTGATCTGCTTGCGACTCAGTTCTTGTTAACGAGAGACAATACTACTAATTTGGTCACAAGCATTGTACCAGGAGCTTTAGGGTTCACTTACTTGACTTTCAATGAAGGGGACACTGCCCTCATTGCTTATAAATCCCATTTGTATACTCCAGCTGAAATGTGTTTCTCATCTACTGAAAAAATTTTGACAGCAGTAGAGATGGCGATTCTGAAAGAACGCTCTTTGGCTCAGGGTAAACGCATTTTCATGGTCTCGCCCATACCTGCTTTAGAAGCAGTTATGAAGGCTTGTCTCCCAAATTCCAAAGCCGTGCATCCACATTGGATACAATTGGCTAGTTCTTTGACGTCGTCTGATGTCAACTTTGTCTTTGATTCTTCTTTGCAAACACAGGAGTTTTTACAATGTGAACATGTTCATTCTCCTCCTTTATCATTACCCCCTCTTGATCAGTACTAGTGCATTATTGACACTGATGGGTCTGCGCAGCCAGCCATTGGTTCTAAACATGCTTATTCTGCAGCCTGCTCAATTGTGGCAGGTTCGATTGTTGATGGGGATTTCAAATCCTCCTTGGTGCACACACAATCTCTTGGGGATTGCACAGCTCAATTGGCGGAGCTACGTGCTTTGGTTTTGACTCTTGAGTTTGCTGATCTGGATGTATCTACACTTATTGTGTGCAATTCTTTTTACTGTGTACAATCCTTCAATGACAACTTGTTCTTCTGGAAACTGAATGATTTTCATGATTCTAAAGGCAGCGCAATTAAGCATAAAATGTTTTGGGTCCGAGTGGCCGCTCTTAAGGAACGTTTGCCACTCACACATGTTATTCATACTTTGGGCCTTCAATGTGTGGGAGCACACGCTGTTGGTAATTCACTGGCTGATGAGGCAGCCAAATCTGCAGTAGCCACTTGTTTAGTAGCAGCAGTCACTAGATCTATGATTAAAATTGATGATGATATTCTAGCAGCTATTGCTGCGACGAAAGAGGGAACAGAGTTTCCACAAGGTTTCCCTTCATGTTATACATACCATTTTTCATCTGATCAAATTCCATTTGCAAATATTCCATGCATTGGGGATCGGCTGATTCCCAATGAGGACCGCAGACTTTGTTGATAATAGCCGCACATGAAGGCGTTGCTTCTGCAAATGCCGGAGTGACAGCGACTATTTGCCTTTTACAGCAATGTTTTTGGTGGCATGGTTTATACCAACAGGCACGAAAATATGTTCTTTCCTGTGACATTTGTCAACAGATTAAGCCTGCAACTGTTTCATGTCCACCCCACACTCAACTGTACATTTCAAATCAATGATTTGGTTGCATTTATCTTGATCACTGCAGTCCTTTAACATCTGATAATGCTTTTAAGTATATCTTGGTTGCAGTGGATTTGTGCACTAGATTCCTTTGGGTTTGGACGCAACGTAGTGCTGATGTTCGAACTGTTATAAAATATTTGCGGGTCTCTGTAGGGACATTTGCCTGTGGCGCCTTCCATTCTGACCAAGGTCTTGCTTTTGCCTTTAAGGCTTACCGGTATGCAATGAAGTCTCTGGGGGCACAGGTGCAATCCTCGCCTCCATATCGGCCTGAGGGAAATTCTGTTGTGGAGCAGATGAACTGTGACTTAAAGCAATTTTTAACATCTAGAGTATTAGGTACTGGTCAGGGCTGGTTGACTCATCTATATGGAGTTCAACGTGCACTTAACAATCTCCCAAGAAGATCTCTGGGTGGGCAGACCCCATACGAAATGCTCTTTGGCATTAAAATGTTTGTGCCAGACCTTGATGGTCTAGACGTTGTGGCGGCTGTCGCAAAGTTTGATGTAGATAACCATTGTGCTATGTTACAGGATCTACAAAAGGCTTGTGATTCACAAGCGAAAGCCCATTTACCCTTTTCCACGGATGCAGCTGTGCAGATTCCGGTTTCTGGCTGGCTTCCTAAAGTTGGAGATCTGGTCCAAGAGAAGGTGGAGCACAAGAAAGAAGTTGGTACATCATACCGTGCACCCATCAGAGTCCTTAGTTTGAAAGGCACCCGTACTGTGATTTTGCCTCCACTACCTGGTCGTAAGGAGAATTGTTACATTTCAATCGAGCATGTCAAGCTACACGATATGGCCGATTCTGAATAGTATGCTTACAAGTGTTCCACGCCAGGATATTTCACTGCATCCATTGGCTTCTGTTTCCTCGCATAATCCCCAACAAATGGAGGTGGAGATGGAATCTTCAATTGATTTGTTGCCCGGTTCAAAAAGACTTACCTGGTCCCGCCGTGGACATATGTCTGGATAGTGCTGACGATGGTGTTCCTCTTCATGTGGATTGGGTTCGTGACTGTGTTTCTCCTGTTGATTAATGGCCATTACTTACCTGAACGCTCTGCTGTGAACTTGGTTAACGTAACCGAGTTCTGGCCCCTCACACTTCATCTCATAAAATTAAAAGAGATCAAGCCCTGGTTAATATTTCAGCATTCCCAGTTGTTGATGGCATTGTTTGGGATAAAGTACCATTCGATATCCATGGCCCGACCGAAACTTTAAACATTCCATAAGTATTCCGCGTTTCTTTAGGAGATGTGGTTTTGCCTGGAATACACTCTGATGACTGGGATGTTAATGCTGTTTATTCCTTGTTTTCAGATTTAAAATATTATACTGCTCTTGACACTGAAGATTTGTATTTGAATTCGGCAAATTATGCAGATTTGTTCTGTTTCCAACATTATGGTCATCATTTTTTGCACAAAACTAATGCTCAGAGACCATTTTTCAATTATACCCAGTGGGAACATTGCCCAACCCCAATACCGGGAAGCTCGCAAACCCAACGGAGTAAAATTGTGCATTTCACCGGTTACAATCTTTCTGACCCTGTGTCCTATTTTCATAAATTTAACATACCCACCCAAACCAAATTTATGCTGACCCATACCAAATTGGTCTGCTCCTTGTCCTTCATAGCTGATTTGTCCGTGAAAGGTTATGATTACTGGAAGGACACGGTTGATTTAAAATCCATTTGGGGTACCAAAGATTGGCAAGTGCAGGGCACTGAATCATTGCATCGCGCGTGTTTGATACCGTCTCAGCTCATATTTTTAAATGAGACGGTACAACAGGACTACTTGTTTTGGTTTAACCACAGCTAAAATTCTAAATTTTTCCTCCCTTCCGTCATTGGCTGCTTCTGACACGTGGCAAACACACATCAACTATACAATTGAGGATTTAACTGTAATGTTTCAGAATGGCTCACTCAACTCTTCCAATATTGACCCCTTGGGATGGTTATTGTGGCCAACGAGCTTAAATGCATGTCAATTACACTTTTTGAATACCCCAAAAGGGTTTACTCAAAGTAGACCTGACCCTCGTTTTCCAAATTCCCATACTGTTACAACATATTCTGTGGGTAAATTATGTCAACAATGGTTGGAACATTCTACATTGTCATCTGTGAAACAACATCTTTCTTTATTAACAGGTGACATTGATCTTGCTGATGTTCTTTTGGGTCCAAAGTCCCCTCGCACAAAACGTTGTGTTTATAATGCATATAATGAATTTTGGAAGCTATCGCAGATGGAAGCTGCGGTGCGCCTGGGCCAAATTGACCAAAAATAATATAGAAAAAGTTCTTGCAGTTGTAAATAACAGCATTAATACACTGTTTTCTCGTATATATATACTTTGGATAACATTGTATCATCAGTCATTGACATTGTTCAACATGAAGTGTCTGTTTTGTACCATGCTCAAAACTAGTTACATTCTGTAATGCAATTTGGTTGGAGCTTGCAAACACTCAAAAGTTACCTGAATGCATCCGCACTGTTTTTACCATTTAATTTGACAGATAAACAGAAATTAATGTCGATGAAGGTCGCAACATATACGATGTTACTTATTGAAAAACTAGACCAGTTACCATTTTCTGTGGCAGAGACTGATTCAGCTGTGTGGTTAATACATGGGGTTATTTCACTGCCTATCTCTCTTCCAATTTACGGCCTGCATGAAACACTATCTGTTTGGTAGATATGAGCCCCTCGGCAAATCTATATTCATGAATTATGGTCCCTGCCTTCCACGTTTAGGTGTCAACGAGCAGATAAAGAGGTTTTCCTTACAAGGGAGGATTGTGACTCTACAGTAGGACATTCCTTAGTCTGCAAACAAGTCAAACTTCACGGTGCCTGCAACGTTTCGGCCCCTCATTTAGCTTGATTTTTAAAGGGGACCCCGGTCCCAGCTATTACTCTTGCACTGACTTTGCTTTCTAACGGCAGTTACCTTATTTTAAATAATCACGACTGCTGCGGCTTGCAGGCAGGCATCCCGTATATAGTAACAGTTTCAAAACGTGTTACATGTTGCAGCAATGTCCTTTTTCCACCCCTGCATGGGATTGTAGATAGCTCGCTTTGGCCTTCCATTCCAACTTTGAAAACAGATTTTAATAAGCTAAGCAGACTCAAAGCGCTATTGTTTCAACAAGAAGTGGCTCTCACATCAGCTCATGAGACCTTCGAATTGCAGGTGGAAAGAACCGCAAGTGAGATTCAGTCATTGCTAAACACGAATCTCCCACTCCATTTTGGAAAATTAATTCACCAAATATTTAATGCGTCTAATACAGAGGGCCTTGCTGACTTTTTTAAAGTTGTGGGATCCGGACTTGTCACCTCCTTTCAGACTATTTTTGGAGTAATACCCTCTTTTATTCATTCTATTTTTTTCCAGCACCTTCGGAGGGTTTCCTCTGGTGCTCCTGCTAATTTGCTGCATACTTGTATTTCTTTTGCTGCTCTGCAATGGCTGCTCGATCTGTGGAGCGGCCAAACCAGGTCCAGTTGCAGCTGTACCGTGATCGGATGCACCAGCTTTTTGGTTCAATGCCAATAAAGGATCCTAGCATCGACTATTGGCGGACCTTCCATTATGCCTATCTTACCTGCGTGCAACCTGTGTTCCACTGCCTCCGGTGCCCTTTTCAATGGGCCCTGGATGTCTGCCTCTCCAATACGATACACGCAGCCCTGGATTATGAACTGTTAATGGGTCCGTTGAAGGCCCATGGCCAGGAATGTTCCATGAGTAAGCGCCTGGTGTGCGATCCTCTACTTGGACCAACGTCATACTTGAGTACCTGTGCTCGGGCACAGTGCCTCTTGGATCCGAGTTTCATCAAAGTTAACGCAGGTTGCCCTGATATGCTCCTAAAGGCCTCTGGATATGAGCATGTGTGCTCGTTCGACTTACTTAATTGGACGGCATACCTTTTTACTATCGAAGGTTCAGACAACTTACTGGAGTTTATTGCATTCCGCTTTTCCCGCAACATTTCAGCCTCTAAAGAGTAGCTGTGAATGGATATGTTTTTGGGTACCAAGTTGGCTATTTTTTTAATTTTAGAATTTTTTTTTTTTGATCCACAAATATTCTAATTTGGATACCACTGAGATGTTTTGCCTCTGCTTACCTCTGATTTTTGTTTTAGCCCAGTGCTAACGATCTGTTCAAGGGGAGGGTGTCACATGGCCCATGGGGACATTGTCGTTCTCTAAGTCAGCATGAGCACGCTGCAGCTTGCCTGCTGCTTTGCGCACGTTACTACACAACTTTATTTTGGCAATATTTTCTATGGCTGTTTTCACATAAGAACTCATCGCTGTGTTCACTGCAAGTTCCGGGGATTTTGACTGAACATTGTGAGCAAGGTCGAACAACAATGCCCCTTGTTATTTTCTTCTGGCCAGGCCTTAGCCCTTAGACAAAACATACCGATGCAGCTGTTGTTTGGACAACGTACTTTGGTCTTATTAGAATACACAAATAGGTAGCACACACTTGGAGAGTTTCCAGGGAGAAGAGCGAGACAGCACCTATGATGTAGATCTACCATCTATAGGCTAAGGTATGGGGTCTGCTGACAAAGCTCAGAGATCTTCCCTATATATAATAATACTGCCTCTTAGCAAGGGGAGGGATGTTAGGCTCTATTGTCTTTTCTCTATTGTCTTTTCATGATGACATCTCCCTTCATGGTATATGGACTAGCTGCTATGCTGGCTGTATTTGTACTATGCATTTTCCTGCTTGTTGTGGCAAGTATACTGCATGTTAGGGCACGTTAGTTAAAATAAATATTTTAAACAGTTTCGTGTCTCTTTCAGGTCCTATTGTGGACAAGTACAAGAGTGCGAGCAAAAGGGTGTGTCTTGCTACCCCGATTCCTGAGAAATCTGGGAGTGTTTTGTTTTGGGGTGTCTAATCACTTGTTTCTCTGTGAGTGAGTAGGAGAGCAAGTGAGACACTATAGCTAGTCGGTCCTGGGCTCATGGGTACTAAGGTGGTAGGATGACTCAGTCCCTATACACCAAGGTCCTATAATCCTGCGCATAGTTCTGTGTTTGTGCAGAATCCCTGCAACACCACCTCTTCGCAATTGGAAATTTCACTTATAAGATTTAATAACGCAACCCCAATGTTATCCTATGGGAGAGATAGGCCTTGCTGCAGTGAACCACAAATTTAAGAGTATTTCACTACTAGGACATGTAAAACTTAAAAATACGTGTCCCACTTTTTAAATACACTGCACCCTGCCCGTGGGCTGCTCAGGATCGACCTTAGGGGTGACCTATATATACTAAAAAGGACAGTTTTGGACGGGCAAGTAGATTAACTTGCCAGGTTGACTTGGAAGTTAAAAACTGCACACACAGGTTCTGCAGTGGCTGGCCTGAGACATGTTTAAAGGGCAATTTAAGTGGAAGGCAGTGCAGCAGGCCCACTCGTGGCATTTGATTTATAGCCCCTGTGCATACTTAGTGCACTTTACTAGTGACTTATAGGTAAATTAAATATCAAATCAAAACCTTCGTTATTGTTTTAGTTAATTAAAACCATAACAATATTTTGCTATTACAAATGCAATCTAAAATAAGATGAGTGAAAGTGCAACTGTGCATAATGACGTGCCAACTCACACTCCTATTATAAGTTATGATTAAAAGAAAAAAACTTAAAACCGCATGCACATTACATTGAAAGTAGCTACCCCCCCCCCCCCGGGGCCGGTGCCTCCAGGACTATGGCAAGTGTATGTGATGGGAGCCATTGTCAGGAATTGAAACAGTTTGCAATTAAATTGCTAGTCGTCAGGCTTGAGAATCGCTATTATAGCTTCTCTGCATGATCAAATTCATCTGTCCTTACAAGCCTTTTTCAATAACAGTGATTGGAGAGTGTGCCAGTTAGGATGGATACAGACCAGGTGGATGAAGTCCTCCTTGTTAACTTTACAAAGTCTGCATTTTGTGAGTCCGCTGTAATCCCAAATTGGCTCACTCGTCACTGCTGGTAATTTGCCAAAGCGCAGGGCCATTAATCTGTATTTTATGTGTACTTGAAAGGGGAATGCCTAGATACGCCGCTGGTTTCAGGGCACCAAAATGTTTAATCACCATCCAGGCATAAGGTCGAGCAATTAGTTTATTTTGTCTGCCAGGCTCGGTTGCAGTTTTACAGCTTTGTTTGTCACCCTTTTAAAAATATTCTATGACTGGGTCATGGCACATAATTCAGTCAAGTCCAACTGTTTAATGGAATTTTCTAAGAATTCACGATAGGCCGTCTGCAGGTCACTTTGCAGGGCTGTCCATAGGGCGCTGTTTAGTGGGGCATCGGATGTTTGCCGTATCTTGACCAGCTTTTTATTGTAGTTAATATTCTATCCAGGTCTTGCATTTTTGAGTCCAAACTCAAGGTGGATTTGTGCCGGGGATGATGTTTGAGGGAAGGAAAATGCTCACCTCTAAGCATTGGTCTGCAGTTTATCCAGTAAAACTGCATCTTGTCCTCTCATGGCTGCATGTGCATATGTGATTGTTGAGAGTAACTTGGCAGTGATTACTACTAAAAGGCAGCTGAAACTAGGGACCATCCAGTTTTTTCGCTAACACACTGAAGGCTTGGGTTAGGGCATTCCCTTTTTTCGCCATATATTGTTTTTGGTGGGAAAAGCTGCCTTTGAGCCCAGGTATAAACCCAAGTACTTGTAGCTGCCTACCGCTTCCAGAGATGTGTTGATCAGGAAGATTGTGGTAACCCGCCCTGGTTGGTTGGAGATAGACATTGTTTTTGCTATGTTTACCTCTAGATGGTTGATATTGACATATATGGCTATTGCATTTTCTAATCTTTGTAGGTGCACTGTTGTCTTGCTGAACAGCTGGATTTTGTCTGCACAGTACAGATGAGAGAGGTGGAGCAGACCCAGCTGGGGCGGATGAGAATTTACCTGATTCAGGGCTGGGGAGCAAGCTGCCATGAATAGATTAAAAAGATTAGGCACCAACACGCATCCCTGCTTAAATCCTTGGTTGGTTGGTATTTTCCTGGATATTCTTGCACCATCACCAATTTTCTCTTGAATCCTAGTTTCTGAATAGAGCTGTTCTATTGCTCAAAGCAGTTTATGAGGAACTCCCCATTTCCTTATTTTGCTTAAGAATGACCCTCTGCTGACACAGTTGAAAGCTGCTTTAGGATCAACAAAGCTGAGATGTAATTTCTTCTTTGAGCTTTTGCTTTGTTCAATTATGAAGGTAGTTGCTAGGATATTTATTCTTGTACTTAAGCCCTGGGCACATGTAGTTCACTTTACTAGGGACTTACACTCAAACCAAATATGCCAATTGTGGATAAACCAATGTTACGGTGTTTTAAGTAAAGAGCGCATGCACTTTAGCAGTGGTTAGCAGTAGCAAAGTGCCCAGATTCCTAAAGCTAGCAAAAACGTAGTCAGCAGAAACTGGAGGTGAGAAAGCAAAAAGTCAGGAAAAACCACGGCAAGGATGCCAGGGCTACCATGTGTCCCCCCAGCACAAAGTGGGGAGAGCTACCCGACCCCTTAGGAGTTCTCTTCACTAAGGCGGAAGAACATGGAGAGACCATCAGCATCTGCATGGTCTGTTCCAGGGCGGTGTTCTACCATAAAGTTCATTCTCTGTAGGGCGATGAAACACCTCAGCAGTTTGGTGTTCTCAGCCCTCATTTGCATTAACCATCTGAGGGTTTGTGGTCTGTCTGAACCCAGGAGTGAGTGCCAAACAGGTATAGCGTTAGCTTCTTCAGCTCTCAGACCACAGCAAAGACTTCACTTTCTTTTGCGCATCACTTCTGTCCCCTAGGAAGTAGCCTCTTACTGTTGAAGGCTAGGGGTTGATCCTGGCCCTCTTCATTCAGCTGTGAGAGCATGGGCCCTATTTCATGCTTTGAAGCATCCGTCTGCACCACAAATCCTTGGTAGAAGTCAAGGGCCTTGAGCACAGGTGCTGTACACATGGCCTCCTTCAGGATGTCAAAAACATTCTGGCACGTTTCTTTCCAGATCACCTGACATGGCTTCTTCTTGGAAGTCAGCTTTGTCAAGGGGGCAACAATGGTACCATACCCCTTGATGAATCTCCTGTAATAGCAGTGAGGCCTAAGAAGGCTCTCACTTATGTCTGGGACTTGGGGGGGTTCCCAAGCCAGAATGGTTGAATTTTTTTGGCTGAAGGGGCTCCACCTTGCCATCCCCAGCTTGACGTCCCAAGTAGACCACAGAACCCTGCCCCATCTGGCACTTACTTGACCTTGATAGTCAGGCCTGCACTCTGCAAAGCCCGAAGCTCAAACTATAGTTGAAGACCACAATGTCATCTAGATAGGCGTCACTGAAGTTCTCCAACCCCAGCCAGGACCTTATTGACCAACCTCTGGAAGGTGGCAGGTGTGTTCTTCAGCCCAAAAGGCATGACCCGAACTGGAAGTGACCTTCCGGTGTAGAGAATGCAGACCCCTCTTTAACCCCCTCAGTCAAGGCAATTTGCCTGCACCCAGACGTTAAGCCAAATGTGCTGAGGAACTTGGCAGCTCCATGCTGATCCATCAGCTCATTAGATCTGGGGATGGGGTGTGCCTCAATCTTGGTGACCGCATTGAGCCCACAATAATCCATACAGAAGCGGAGTTCAGGTGTGTCACCTGAGGGTTCAATAACCCCTAACTCCAGCATCTTAGAGACCTCATCTTTGGTGTTGGCTTCACAGTGTCAGATAACCTGTAAATTTTGTTCTTCACAGGTATGGTGTCCCTAGTATGAATACCATGGGTGCACCATGTAGTGACTCCTGGGGTAAGGGACAACAGAGAGGCAAACTGTCCCAGCAACTGGTGGCAGTCTCTCTGTTGATCTAGGGTCAAGGTAGGGGAGGGGTTAATATCCTTCACTGACCTATTCTGCTTTTTGGAAGAAGGAGGTCGGGTGGGTTTCACTTTCCTCTTCCATCCCATTATCAGTGACGAAGAGCATGGTAAGCTCAGACCTCTCGAAGTGGGGCTTGAGGCAATTGAAATGAAGAACCCTTAAATGGGTCCTGGGAGTCTTGAGGTCCACCAATTAGGTGATATCACTATTGCACTCCTTCACCTCATACGGCCCAGACCAATGGTCTTGCAGGGTCCTGGGCTCCACTTGCTCCATCACCCTCACTATTTGACCAGGCTGAAACTCAACCAGAGTGGTATTCTGGTCATACCAGTGTTTCATGTCCTTCTGGCTAGTTTCCAGATTCTCCTGTGCAAATTTCCAGAAGCTGGCTGTCTGGTTGCGGAATGCCAGCATGTAGCTAACTATATCCTGGGGTGGCTTCTTGGGAGCTTGCTCCCAGCCATCCTTCACCAAACTGAGTGGTTCTCTCACAGGTTGCCCCATATTGAAGTTCACAGGGGCTGAAGTCAAACCCTTCTGTGGTACCTCCCTGCAGTCGAGCAAAAGAAATGGCAGGAGGACCTTCCCCTTATGCCTCATGGGCTCATGTAGACCCATAATCATGCCTTTGAGGGCTGGGTTGAACCTTTCAACCAACCTATTGGTTTGGAGGTGATAAGGAGAGGACTTATAGGTTACCCCACAGTCCTTCCACATGGCTTTCATGTACCCAGACATAGAGTTGGTACTCCAGTCAGATACCACCTCCTTGGTGAACCCACGCAGGTAAAGATCCCCATCAGTGCCCTGGCCGCGGTGGGATCCATTACAGTGGTTAGCAGAATAGCTTCCGTGTACCGGGAGGCATGGGTCACCAAGACCAGAGCTAATCTGTTGCCCATGGCTGTCTGGGGGTCCAGGGGCCCAACAATGTCGATGCCCACCCTCTTAAAAGGGTGCTAATGAAAGGAAAAGGTTTACACTTCCCCCAACTTGCCACTCACCTGACAGCCAGTGGCACATCATGAGTTAGACCCAGGAGAAAGGCTGTACAGCACTGGGGTACCACAAACACATCAAGTGTTTGCTAGAGGCATCAACAGCTGCCTGGGTTTCAGCCTGCTGCTGAAGACCCACAAGAGTAGGGCACTTCTTCTGTGCCTTGCAGAACTCCTCCCTGGTGGGACCTCCTTCCTGCTGCCAGTTAGACAGCTCAGGCAGGTTCCCCAGTTCAACCACATCCTTCTCTGTAGGTTCCAGGGCTTCCCCCTCAGGGTCAGCCTTCTCCCAGACTGTGGCAGTTTCAGGAGCGGGTTTCCCATGCCCCTTGACCTTCCTCTTCTTGACAGGCACCTGGGCCATTCTTCCAGGCTCCAGGTCCTCTTGACTGACAACTCGAGCATCCATGGACTATGTATTCAGGCACACCCAAACAGGCAACCCCAACATCTCCAAGTGTGACTTGTGGTCCAGGCCAGGTGGTATACTCCAGGTCATTGCCAAGCAGACAATCCACATGCATGGACGGACTCACAGGTACCAAGAAACTTGAGACCCCACCATTCAAAGGGAACTGGAACCACTGGGTAGTGGCGCTCACAGTTGTCAGCTGCAACAAATAAGTAGAACACATTAGGGATTACCTGCTCTGAAGACGTCAGATGACACCGGATGGTGGTTATACAGGCTCCTGTATTTCTCAGCGCCTCTACCCTCTGCCAATTAATGGTGTCCCGCTGCCTCTACTTACTAGTATTACTAGGTATGTGATTTCTCTACACCATTTCTTGGTCACCCAGGAACTCTAGGGTAACCTCAACTCTGTCCCCATCGCTAGCTGGGACAAACTCCTCCCCAAGCGCTACACTAGCCAGCCCCAGTGACTGCCCACCAGTGGGGGGCTGTGCCCACTTGGAACACTTGGCCCCCCTTGTAGTGCCCTTCCTGATGACATTCATAACACTTAGGGGGTACCTACCCTACAGACGTACTGTCGGGGAACCACTTCTTTTTTTTCTCAGCAGGGGATGGGAGTCCTGACCCGTAGAACTTGTTTGGGGCCCTTTAGAGAATTCCTTGCTCTTGTTGTTGTCCCCCCTTCTTCTGGTGAGGACCCTGACCACCATTGTGGTGATCCCCCCAGATACCTTCTAATGGACCCTGGTGTTAACCAAGCGGTTGGTCTCCTTAGCAAGCTCCCTGAGGTCATAGAGCGTACTATCAATAAAGTGCTGGCACAGGCCTCTAAAACATAGACTAAACTTGTGCTCTTTTGCAATCAGATTTTACAGCTCCTGATAATCTTTAAGATCAATACCCTTCACTCAACCATCCAGTGCCTTGCAAAAAGAATCATCACAATCCACCCAGGTCTGTATGGAGAGTTTAACACTATCCTTAAATTCTGCCTGTACTTCTTTGGGGTAAAACCATACTTCCTGATTAGGCCTTCCTTCAAGGTGGGATACCTCATCCTGTCACTACCATCTAGGGCAGTAGGGTGTCCCTACACTCAGTAGGAATGTGCTTCCGTAGACTAGATACTCAATCCACCTCAGGGATCTTGTGCATTTGCAAAGAAAACTCATAAGCCTCAAACCATCTGTCTATGCCATCTCCCGCTCCATAATCAGGCACCAGACACTTGGGTATGTGTCCTCTCTTGTCGGAAGACACTGATGAAATGCTGCCACCATCTTGGCTGGACTCAGCCCTCCTGGCCTTCATGTCTAGCTCTTTCAGGCTCAGCTCCTGAGCCAACATTATTTTCCTTTCCTCCATGGTCAAACTTTTTCCTTCAAAAGCTATCTCTTTTTCCAATTTAAGCTTAGATAGCTCCAATTTTAACTTCCACTACTCTCTCCTGTCCTCCAGCTCCTTTGGAGTCAGGCCTCTGGATGATATGCTGCTCCCTGCCCTGGGAGGAACCACTGCTCCTAGCAGGATGTTGGCCCCCTGTCCCACAGGCAGGCCCAGATTCTCCGGAGAATCTTGGTCCATCTCCTCATCATTCTCTATCTCCTCATCCTCCTCTGGGGTCACAGACCCTGCATTGTGAGCTTCTGTCCAGGCCTCAGGGCCTTTTGCAGCTCCACTTTCCTGGTGAAGCCCTTAGTAGAAAGCTCAACCCCCTTGCAGAAATCCTTGTGCTGGGCTACAGTGTAACTTTCAAGGTTGGCCAGGTCAAAATCAATTTTTTCAGGTGCAGCTGCTGATTCTCCAGACAGAGACATCATTTTGGAAGAAATTTTAAAAAGGCTCGAGTTGGTCTTTGATATGGATAGTAGTAACACCAAATCCTATCCTCACCGCTGACCAATGTTAGAAATTAGGTTTCTGGTTGGCAGAAGTATGCACCCTTTCCAAGCAAGAACCACAATCCTATTCTTGGTAAGTCACTAACACACTTTACATTAACCTGTGCTCACCCTCTAGTCACTTGGCACAGAGCAGTCAGGCATAATTTAAGAGGCAATATGCAAAGTATTTTTACAACACTTCAAACAGTAGCACAGTAAAAACACCACAAAAGACTCCAAACCAGTTTAGACAAATAGCTTCTATTATAATAACAAAACAAGACCAAAATGACAAAAATACAATAAGTAGAAGTCAAGATATGATTTTTTTTTTAAATAAATGTTTTTGTAGTGATTAGAAACAAATAACAACGAGGCTATCTGGTTACGTTTGACCGAGACAAATCCAAAGGTTCAGGCTGACTGCAATTTAGCGCAGGTCGGATACAGAGACCAGCCTTGGCTCCATGACCATTACCTTGGATGCATCGAGGGCAATGCGTGGAGCAAAGAAAGCAATGAGTCGCTGTCTATCCTGCAGATGCAGGTGATGCATCAGTTCTGAGCTGCGCAAAGTTGAAGATGCAATGAACATCGGGATGGTGCGTTGTCATCAAACTGCTGGGCTGTAGACAATGCGAGCAGCACAAAGCGATGCGCTGGTGCTGAGCTGTGCAAAGTCGGAGATGAGTCGTAAACAGGGAGTGATTCGTCCTGCAGTCGGTGATGCGGTGTCAGCGGTTCATGCAGCAACGGTGATAGATCGGTGTCAATGAAAATGCACCGGTTCTTATCGTCACAACGTGGTCGATGCGTGGATTTTCTATGTTGCAGCTCTTGGTATTCACTTCCAAGGGCCCAGGACTAGATTGGCACCACTTGGCAGAGTATGACTCACAGCACAGAGAGTCCAGGTGCTCATTGTAGGATGAAGAAAGAAGTCTTTGATATCCCTGAGACTTCAGAACACAGGAAGCCCTTTGAGATACTTTGGTTCTGGGATGTAGAGATGCAGGTCCAGTTCTTCTCACTCCCAGGCAAGAAGCAGCAGGCAGTAGGACAACACAGTGAAGCGGGTCAGCAAAGTGGCAGTCCCTCCAGCAGCATAGCAGTCCTTCTTCCTGGAAGAATGTCCTCAGTTCCAGAAATGCTCTGATATGGTGGTGTCAGAGATCCAGTACTTAAACCCAGTTGGGCCTGTGAAGTGGGCGACGCTTCAAAGAGATGCTTTGAAGTGCACAGAGTCCCTTTCTTTCCTGGCCTGGCTTCAGACTCACTAAATGCTGTATGCAACCCTTTGTGTGGGTCTGGACACAAGCCTTTCAGGTGTAAGTGTCAGGTCCTCCGTCCCATCCTGCTCAGGATGACCCATCAGCATGTAGATGGCCACTCAGTCACACCTACCCTTCCTTTGTGTGTGGCTGTTTAGTGGGAATACAGGAAGCCAGCTGTCACTCAACCCAGACATGTATTCCAGAGACAGGCTGAAGGCACCAAATACAAAAATGACAACTGTCTAAAAGTGGCATTTTCAGAAGTGCAATTTAAAAGACAGCTTCACCATAAGTTGTCTTTTTAAATTGTGATCCCAAAGACACCAAATGTGGGGGTCCCATCTCTTCCCAATTGGAAATTATACTAATACGATGTAATAATGCAATCTCAATGTTATCCTATGGGAGAGATAGGCCCTGCAGTAGTGAACCACACATTTAAGAGTATTTCACTACCAGAACATGTACAACTTAAAAGTGCATGTCCTACTTTTTAAACACACTACACCCTGCCCATGGGCTGCTGAGGGCCTACCTTTGGGATGATCTATATGTAAAAAAAAGAAAGGTTTGGGCCTGGGACATAGGTTAACATGCCGGGTTGACATGGCAGTCTCAAACTGCACACACAGGCCCTGCAGTGGCAGGCCTGAAACATGTTTAAAGGGCTACTTAAGTGGGTGGCACAATCAGTGCTCCAGGCCCACTAGTAGCATTTGATTTACAGGCCTTGAACACATGCAGTAGACTTTACTAGGAACTTATAAGTAAATCAAAAATACCAATTGTGGATAAACCAATGCTACCATGTTCTAAGTAAAGAGCACATGCACTTTAGCACTGGTTAGCAGTGGTTAAGTGCAGAGATTCCTAAAAGCAGCAGAAACGAAGTCAGCAAAAACAGGAGGTCAGAAGGCAAAAAGCCAGGGGAAACCACACCAAGGATGCCAGGTCTAACAGTGCAGTTATAGGCTTGATATGGGAGACTCATGGGTCTCTAATAAAGTCTCTCCACGTGTCTTGTAATTTGTCTAGTTGGTCATTCAGGCTGGCTTTTATACGCTCATAGGAGGCTATTTTATACATTTCCTGTAGCCATGAGTCTGTTGGGATTTTATTCTTTGATCTTCAGAGTCTTAGGATGCACATCTTGTCTGAGGCCAATGCTGTGGTGAGCCATCACGTTTGCTGATTAGCCATGTCCGTATATTGATAGAGGTCAAGAAGATGGACTGGGCGGGACTTCAGTTGACTTCTTACCTTCCTCAAGTCACAGATTTTGTTCTCTATATAGACCCAGAATGTGGTCAGTGGAGGACACTCCCACAGAAGGTATACAATATCTCCTTCCTGTGATCTACATTGCCAGCACAAGCCAAGGGAAGTATGTAGGTAGATGGAATTAGAGTATTGATAGTCAATCAGGATCCTGTAAATCCCAAAGGCTAGGCCTTTAAATGTTCCCCATTCATGCAGGTAGTAAATGATTGTTGATCGTTGTATGTCAATTGGAGGAGGGCCCAGTGCTTTCCCCAGACATCTAGAGAAGCATTGACGTATCCAGAAGTGACAAGGTAGCAATTTGAATTGTAGCCCAGCTGCCACAAAGGTTTTATACTCTTAGTCAATGAGAAGGTCTGAAATAGAGCAAATGCCTGTATCTCTTGATCTTTCCAAAGGGGTTCTTGACCATCTATTTTCAGTGACAAATTACTCCATAAGTGAGACATTGTTGCTTAGCCTCAAATTTACACCTAGTAGCCTAAGCTCTCTTTGCCAGGCATATACTGTTGTGTGTAGCACTGAAGGTGATGAGATGAATCTGCTGAGGTCACCCTTATAGAGCATCCTGATACCACCAACCTTGTCAAATAGAGTTGCTGCCATTGTAAATCAGATTGAGGTGTCTAACGAGGTGTGAAGTGTATACGTGATGTGGGTGAACTGAGAAACTAACCAGTTAGGGGGCATGTGGGGTAGACGTAGGCCTCCACTTTCTGTTGTGATATGTAACTTACCCAGTTTTAGCCTTTCCTTCTCCCCCAAAGCAATGTTCTGAAGGATATTAAAATAGCTAGCATCAGGCAGTGGGGTATAGGCAGGGGTATCATGTGAAACAGGCATTTGAATCTGGCCATTAAGTTGCTTTTAATCAATTGCGTTTTGCCCTATATTGAAAGATTAAGATGTTACCACCTCTGTAGATCAGATTTGATTTTGGTGTGGAGTGGGTTGAATCTGATGTTGATTTCAACCATGTTTCGTAGCCCAGGTGAGAACTCTATCCCCAAGTACTTAAGGCTAGTGGTCGACCACAGGAACGGGAGACAATCGGATTATGCCAGTATAGTGTGCTCAGTTAGTGGTAGTGCCTCACATTTGCCCCAGTTAAACTTATGTCCTAACAGGGAAGAAAAGTGGGAGATTAGGGCTATAAGTGCCTTTATGGAGAAGGAAGATTTTGTGAGTGTTAACAGGATGTCATCCACGTATAGTGATACTTTGTGTGTGACACCTTGAACAGATATGCCATAAATGTTGATGCATCCCTGCCTGCTGCCGCTAAGGGTTCTAGGGCTAAGACAAAAAAGAGTGGGTACAGAGCGCATACATTTCTAGGATCTCTTTTAATATTAAATGCTGAAGAGACGTAGAAATTGCAGGTGTCCCTTGCTGTAGGCCTTGTGTTTAGCCTTTGGACTCCCGTTACAACAATCAGGCCAAAGCCCACCCACCACATACCGTGAAGCAAGTAATCCCATTTGACCCTGTCAGAAGCTTTTTAAGCTTCCAGGGATACAGCCAGTTTCTTGTTTCTATCATTGCGTACCTGCCATAGGACATTTGAGGGAGCAGAGAACACCCTATCAGGGGTAACAAGCGCTGTATATATATATATATGGAAACCTTTGTCCCTCTTCTATCCCTTCGCTATCCTTCTCAATCCAAATAACTGACTAATATCCACCACTCAAATTACTTTCATATTTCACTATACTAATTCACCACTAATCCTTTATGGGTTCCGGAGTAGCGTGCTACTCACCAAAAAAGCACTTCAACACCGCATCAGGGGTAACAAGTGCTATATATATATGCAAACCTTTGTCCCTCTTCTATCCCTCCGCTATCCTTCTCAATCCAAATAACTGACTAATATCCACCACTCAAATTACTTTCATATTTCACTATACTAATTCACCACTAATCCTTATGGGTTCCGGTGAAGAGTGCTACTCGCTAAGAAAGTGCTTCAACAACCCATTAAGGGTAACAAGCGCTATATAAATGCAAACCTTTTTCCCTCTTCTATCCCTCCGCTATCCTTCTCAATCCAAATAACTGACTAATATCCACCACTCAAATTACTTTCATATTTCACTATACTAATTCACCACTAATCCTTTATGGGTTCCGGAGTAGCGTGCTGCTCACCGAAAAAAAGCGCTTCAACACCCCATCAGGGGTAACAAGCGCTATATAAATGCAAACCTTTTTCCCTCTTCTATCCCTCCGCTATCCTTCTGAATCCAAATAACTGACTAACCTATCCACCACTCAAATTACTTTCATATTTCATTATACTAACTCAACACTAATCCTTTATGGGTTCCGGAGTAGCGTGCTGCTTGCCGAAAAAGCACTTCAACTACTCGTCAGAGGTAGTAAGCGCTATATAAATGCAATTACAATACAATACAATACAATGTGGGATGAACCCTACCTGGTCCCTGTGTATGAGCGATACCTGCTTGAATATATTCACTAACACTCTGACAATGATCTTAGTATCCAGATTTTAAAATGATATGGCCTGTAGCTAATACGCTGTAGTGGGTCCTTCCCCTGTTACAGAATGAGCATAATCTTAGCCCTATTGTGCTCTAGTTAAGTGGTGTGGGTGGGCTTCTCAGAATACCTTGCACAACAATGGGGCAGTAAAATCCTTATTCAGGTTGTAATATTTGGCAGGATATCCTCCTTTGGAAGCGTTACATCGATGACATCCTAGTGATCTGGAGAGGACCAGCGGAGACCATAGGTCTTTTCCATCAATGGCTCAACACGTGTAAAGCCTTTCTTAAATTCACTTGTGAATTTAGTCAGGAGCGCCTTCCGTTTCTGCATTTAATGATATACGTGTCCGCGGGCACATTACAAACAGAACTGTACAGAAAACCCATGGCCAAAAATTCATTATTAGCCTATTCAAGTTACCATCCTAGACTCTCAGAGATAACCTACCATTCGGAACATTTTTGAGACTGCGGCGGAATTCCTCTGATGTCAACAAATACCAGTGCCATGCATCCGAATTCCAATAACAACTGTTGAACCACCTGTATCCACACTCGCTGGTATGTAGATTAGCCAAGAGAGCCAGAAACAACAATCGAGAGGCCCTCTTGGAAGCTAAACCAGCCAAAGAACCTACTGACAGATTGGTATATGTGAACACCTTTAGCAACAAGTCGAACCTCATTCAGAAATGCATTAACAAAAACGGAATATTCTGAACAAGGGAACTTTAACCTTACAGAAACCCATGATTGCCTTTAAATGGAATACAAATCTCTGTGACAAACTGGTACATACTAGAACACGTACCACAGATAAGAGCAAACAAGAGACACTCTGGGGTCTTCCACCTATCAAGGGTCTCTTACCATGTGGATCATGTAATGTGTGTCCCCAAACATCTCAGACTTCACATGTTGATATAGGCACAGATACACCATGGAAATTAAGACATCACACAAATTGTAACTCAGACTGCCTAATCTACCTGATCACATGCCAGTGTGGCTTAAAATATGTTGGCATGACTACTCGTAAAATCAAAACACAGATTATGGAATATAAGAGTACTATCCATTGTAAAAAACAAGTAAAAAAACTAACCGCACACTATTTGGAAAGAAGAATTACATTGGGTGGTTCTAGACAAACCAGTAATCCCAAAACTGTGAACATAACTCAATATCTCTTTAAGATTGAACAGCACTGGGTTTCTAGATTACAAAGTGCCAGCCAAGGCCTCAATGATGACATCCCTTGGTTCATTCTGACACCATCGTAGGTTATGTATGGTCTTTCTATTAGGTCATATTTTTCTATTAAGTTATATCCAACACACTATTTATGACTATGCCCGCTTTTGGATGACACATCAACATACACTAAGAGAGGGATCTATGTATATATTTCAATAAACATTTTTTTGTCCCTAAGAGGTTATAAACTCAAAAAGACACATACATAACCCGGGTTCTCTTGATGATTTTGTGTGAAATATTCTTCATTTACTCTTTTCTTTTTTCTTTATCATGAATTGGTAACTTTAACCGGAATGATGACATGTTTTTTTTAGAAACATTGTATACTTTTCATTTCACACAATGATGTGGTTAGTTGATTTAGAGCATATGCTTACGAGCATATAACATCTGCTCTTTTGTACATCATATAACCATTTAGGCATGTCTTGATGTCATCACGTTGCCCCTGTGGAAACGTGGAAACTATAAGGTCCATCGACCATTGCAGTTTTCCCAATCTCTGTACTATCATTGGCCCATTACAGAGGCATGTCAGGTCAATGCCATGACTCCAGGAGTCAACTTTTGTTATTTAGGGTTACATTTTAGTTCATCAGGGTCATGGAATCCCCATCTTGCTCAGGCCAGCGTTAAATTGAACAAAACTGTGGGTACAGTCTGCAACCTCATTAGACCGCATATTAGGGGAACTGTGTTTCCACCACTGAAAGGTTATAATTTGCAATGCATCAGTGTAGCCACATATGAAGCTGGAGTCTGGGGTTTCGGTGAATGCTGTTCTCTTCAGGCTGAGGAAAACCACTTTTTGCAACGGTTTCTGAGTTCACCGCCATCCACCTCTAGTCTCATTACCCATTTTGAGTTAAACCAGGGTTTTATAGAGCATAAGATTCAGCTGGAGACACTTTAATTATGGGTTAGTATTTGGTTGAACCCAGCTGCTAAGCTCTGTAAGGGCATTATATCTGATTGCCTGACGCTGGATAAGGCACGCTCCATACCCTGGCTGAGTTATATACGGGATACTTTTGGTTCTCTTGGTATATCCTGGCGGTTAACGGACCCAGTCGAATACCCCAAAATGCCAAGATGGAGGTGAAAACACTATTTGAGGACTATCGTGCAAACATTAGGCTGAAACACGAGTTATCCAAACCCTCAGTGCTGCATTATTTTAGTCTCTTATACACAGATGAACCCCCTTTGTATCTGTCTTTGGACCTTTCAAGATGGGAGCGGTCACTTATTTTCCGCTTCAGAGCAGGGAAAATGTATTGGTCTCTATTCTTCAAACACTTTTTAGACCCAGAGGGGAACATAGTCTCCTCCTGCCCAAGTGATAATCATCCTGCACAATCCCTACTGCACTCTATGTCCTTCTGCAAATTGCACAGCCCAGCACTAAAGCACTTTCTGATACCCTTGTTACAAAGGCTAGGCCTCCGACGCTGTAGACCAGCCCTCCATCATTTACAATCCCTATGCTCACCCGAAACTGTTTGTGCCTTTCTGAAAGTAGCACTTAGGGCTAGACACACCATGATGGGGTAGTCTGTTAGAATTTTATGTGCATTATGGCTCAGTATATTGAATTGGCAGAGATGTTGGGTTTACTTTTGAGGGATACAAGGAGCACATAGCGGACCCTATTTGAGGTTTTTGTTCTCTCTCTATCCCCTCCTCTTGCTTTTTTAACTACAGCTACTGCCTATAACATTGTAATGGAGCTCTGAAATCTGATTTCAACTCGCACTTTTCTGCTCATTTCAAGCACGGTTATTTGATGTGTTAATGAACCCTAAAGTCCTTTAGGCACTTATTTTTTAAATTGTTTTTAATGTATGATCATTTTTAAACGTTTATGTGTGACTATAGTTCTGCGCAATATTTCTATGTACTTTTATGACCTATTTTTATTGAGACCGAATAAAGTTATATTGATTGATTGATTGACTGATTGATTGATTGACTCCAGTAGTTAAATTATCGATACATGTCTTGATTGCATCACATTGCCCCCGTGGAAAAGTGGAAACTACAAGGTCCATCGACCGTTGTAGTTTTCTCGTTCTCTGTACTATTATTGGCCCATTACAGAGGCATGGTAGGTCAATGCCGTGACTCCAATAGTTAAATTACCGAAGCACGGACCCTGTGTTTGTATTTTCTAGGCGCGAATGAGCGCCCCCGAGGCACTGCCATTTTTGAGGTATGTGTTCTTTGTGTTCTGTTTGTTGGTCATTTTGGGCAGTATTAGATCAGGTGGCACTTCTGATTCGGGGCGCTAATGGCAGTATATTTACGCTGCCATTGACTTTGTGCTTGTATGCTACTTCCTATCCAAGGATTGTTTTTATCGACTAGGGTTGGCCCTTTCATTCATCGTTAGCTTTATATATATATATATTCACTGAAAAAAACAATAGGTTTTAGGGACAGTTATAGTTAGTTGGACATTGCACTCGTACAAAACCCGTGAAATTCCCCCGTTATAGTTAGTTCAGGTAACTATAACTCGCGCCCCGCAATGCACTGCTGATGACGTCACATATTACATCACTCATGACATGGTCAGTGACATCACTGATGACATCACTGATGACATCTCAAATGACATCACTGATGACATCATGCAGTGACTGTGTGTTTCTGTAAAGTTTAAATATTTTTAATATATATAGGAAAAGACGTATTGAAGAATGAGTGGCTGTATAAGTGTCTGTATGGATGATTTAGTAGGTGCGTGACTGACTCTATAAGTGAGTGATTTAACGTATCTTACTGAATGCATGGGTTAGTGACTAAACTGGGTGAATGTCTGTATCCGTCTGTCTGTTGCTGTGTAAGTGGCTGCATGTGTTTGTGAATAGCTACATGAGTGTCTATATGAGTTATTGAATGGTTGTCTGAGTATCTGTATGGGTGCCTGAGTGTTTGTGTGGGAGGGGTGTGTGCGACAATGTGCATAGATGTGTGAGTGGGTGATTCACTGGGTGGATGGTTTCAAGAGTGCATCTGTGATAGACTGTATGGGTGGGTAAGTGTGTATAAGAGTGTGTTAGTGAGTGAATGTATGTCCCAGTGGTACATGTGTGAGTAACTACATATGTGAAAGGCAGTATATATGTGTGTTGGAGTATATAAATAGCTATAAGCGAGAGTGAGTGATTGTGATAGTGGCTGTATGGATGCGTGTGTGCTTGTATCAGTTATTGTATAAGAGCGTAACAATGTGCTAGTATTTGTATGATTAAGTGAGCTGGTGTGTGTATAACTGTATAGGTGAGTAAATGGCAGTGTGTTTAATTATTTGCATGACTGACTAGGTGTGTGAGTACCTCTATGGATGAGTGGCGGTGTTTGAGTGTCTATATAGGAGTAAGAGTGCATATGATAGTCCTGTACTGAGTGACCATAAGTATGAGTGACTGTACGGGTGAGTGAGTGGATGTGTTTGTGTGTAGACCTAAGAATCAGTGAGTGGGTATGTAGTTATTGGTGTTGGAGTGTCTATGGTTTTGCGAATGGCAGTCTGTAATTTAGAGTGGGTGTATCAAAAGTTATATTAGGGTGTGAGAAGATGAATGAAATTATCACATGGATGATGTAATCAGTGATGTCATTTGAGATGTCATCAGTGATGTCATCAGTGATGTCACTGACCATGTCATGAGTGATGTAATATGTGACGTCATCAGCAGTGCATTGCGGGGGCGCGAGTTATAGTTACCTGAACTAACTATAACGGGGGAATTTCACGGGTTTTGTACGAGTGCAATGTCCAACTAACTATAACTGTCCCTAAAACCTATGGTTTTTTCAGTGAATTTGTAAGGTTTTTTAAATGCTAATTTCTAACTATAACGTGCCTGAAACCTATGGTTTTTTCAGTGAATTTCAAAGGTTTTTTAAATGCTAATTCCTAACTATAACATGTCTGAAACCTATGGTTTTTTTCAGTGAATTTCAAAGGTTTTGTAAATGACAATTTTTAAATGTATTAATTGTTATATTTATTTTTTGATACTGATTTACTACATTTTTTAAAACTATTTATTTTTAGATATTTTATTTTTTTAAATACATTGTAATTACATTATACATTACATTACAAAATATACTTTCTCAGAATGAATTACTTTAGTTTAAATACTTTGCAAATAGGCAATAGACTTTTAAGTACAATAGTTACAGTTATTGCAATGGGCAACACAATTTCAAACACAATGCAACATTGAGCTCAATGTGAATTTCAAGTTAAATGCAATTAGTTACTTTATGGATTACTTTTCTAACCACAGGACTGGATCCTAGAGTCAGTCCTGGGACATCTCCTGTAAACAGTTGAGTAAAAGCGTTTTGGTTACAGTAGTGATTTTTAAGGAATATTATTGTATTTTAAAAGTTGACACAGAGAAACTTTTCACATAGAATCACCAATGTTATCCTATGGGAGGAAATTCACTTAGCAGGTAAGTAGTGTTATCGTTACTTTTTCTTACTCAGTGGTGGATCCTGGATCCAGCACTGGTGCATCTCCTGTAAACAGTTGAAAGAATGCGTTTAAGTCATTCAGGCGATTTTTAAGGAATATTTGTAGTTTGTGAAAATCAACACTTTGAAACTTTTCTGCTGAAAACCAGACAATGGATTCCTATGGAAGGAAATATAAGTTACTGGTAAGTACGGTTAAAATTACTTTTCAGGATCAGTACTGGGCTGAAAGATGCAGCACTGAGGTCTCTCCTGATAACAGTTGAGTAAATCGGAATTCGTATTTTGGCTGATTTTAGAGGAATATTTGTATGTTTCAAAAATCGACACTTAGAAACTTTTTCAGCAAAAAGCAGGCAATGATATCCTATGGAAGGAAATTCAAGTTACTGGTAAGTACGGTTAAAATTACTTTTCAGGATCAGTACTGGGCTGAAAGATGCAGCACTGGGTTCTCTCCTGATAACAGGTGAGTAAATCAGAATTCGTATTTCGGCTGATTTTAGAGGAATATTATAAAGTTCCAAAACTCCACACTTAGAAGAATTTCCAAGTGAAACCAGTCAATGATATCCTATGGAAGGAAATTCAAGTTACTGGTAAGTACGGTTAAAATTACTTTTCAGGATCAGTACTGGGCTAAAAGATGCAGCACTGGGTTCTCTCCTGATAACAGGTGAGTAAATCGGAATTCGTAGTTCGGCTGATTTTAGAGGAATATTATAAAGTTCCAAAACTCCACACACAGAAGAATTTCCAAGAGAAACCAGTCAATGTTAGCCTATGGAAGGAAATTCAAGTTGCTGGTAAGTACGGTTAAAATTACTTTTCAGGATCAGTACTGGGCTGAAAGATGCAGCACTGAGGTCTCTCCTGATAACAGGTGAGTAAATAGGAATTCGTAGTTCGGCTGATTTTAGAGGAATATTTGTACAATGGTGAAGGGAGGGGCGGGGCCTGAGGTGACATCTGTGCAAACGCGCCCCGTGGCGCGTTTTAAGTTGGGGGATTAAGTCCCTTGAATCATGAGGGTCCCTGGGGGCCAACTAGCCCACCAGGAACCTCCAGTATGCGCCATGGGGCTGCGTTGCAGAGACGTGTACAGAGGCCACACCCCTTTTATACCTCTCTGCAACGCAGCTCTGTGGCGCTTTCTGGACGTACCTGTTGGGCTAGTTGGCCCCCAGGGACCCTCAGGATTGAAGGGGATTTAATTCCCCATCTTAAAACACGCCACGGGGCCTGTTTGCACACATGTCACCTGAAGCCCCGCCCCTCCCTTCACCACTGTGCAAACGCGCCCCGTGGTGCGTTTTAAGTTGGGGGATTAAGTCCCCTTGAATCCTGAGGGTCCCTGGAGTCCAACTAACCCACCATGTACTTCCAAAAGCGCCACAGAGCTGCGTTGCAGAGAGGTGTAAAAGGGGCGTGGCCTCTGTACACCTCTCTGCAACGCAGCCCCCTGGCGCATGGTTCCTGGTGGGCTAGTTGGCCCCCAGGGACCCCCAGTATTCAAGGGGAATTATTTACCCTTTTTAAAACGTGCCAGGGGGCGCGTTTGCAGAGTACTGCAGGGAGGGGGCGGGCCTCCGGCACAATGCCGGTCTTTTTTTTTTTTTTTTGATTGTGAGGGGGCTGCATGGCCCCCTTCCCTCAGCCACTTTTGCCCCGGGGACCCCATCCCCCGGGGCCTGAGCATTTTTTTTTTTTTTAAATAAAAAAAACAAAACGGGAAGGGGCCGCGTGGCCCCCTTCCCTGGGCCTGTTTTGGTCCCGGGACCCCATCCCCTGGGGCATGCCCTCGATTTTTATTTTTTTATTTTGAGGGGGCTGCGTTGCCCCCCTCCTCAGGCCATTTAAGGCCCCGGGGACCCCATCCCCCGGGCCGGCCTTCCCTTTTTTATTTTTTTTTATTTTTTTAATTTGGGGAGGGGGGCTGCGTGGCCCCCCTCCCTGGCCACTTATGGCCCCGGGGACCCCATCCCCCGGGGCCTGGCCTCTGGTTGGGGACTGTGGGGGGGTCCCCAATCCCCGCCTCCTGCGCGAGCCGGCATTGCTTTTCCACATGGGGAGCAGCTAACATGCTGCTCCCCATGTGGAAAAGCAATTGGGTTTGCATTTTGAAAGAGAGAGCAGGTTTCCTGCTCTCTCTTTCAAGAGCCGCGAGGCTCCCGTCCTGTCATAGCAAACTACAGTGTCCCGGGGGTAGGCGCCCCGGGACACTGCAGGAGCCGGCCCTGGGGGGTGGCGGTCCCCAGGGCCATCAAGGGCTCCAGGAGGGGAGCCGCGCGCCCCCCTCCCAACCATTTAACAGCCCCGGGGAGGTGGTGGTCCCCGGGGCGTGTGGGGGGGCTGGAGCCCCCCCACACAGGTCAAAAATTAAAAAAAAGAAGCCCCGGGGGTGGCGGTCCTCGGGGCTGCGGGAGGGCCAAGAGCCCTCCCGCACCATTATTTTTTCAAAGCCCCGGGGGTGGCAGTCCCCGGGCTTGGGGGCCTTAGAGGCCCCCCACATTAAATTTAAACCCCCAACCATGCCCCCAAGACTTGGCCCACCCGGGGGCAATTAACATCGAAGCGCGGGAGACCGCGCTTCGATTTTTTTATTTTTCGGCGGGATTCGCGCACCCTAAGCGCATCCCGACGATTTTTTTTTTTTTAAATGCTTTTTTCTGCCCAGGGGGTCCTTTTGGGACCCCCTGAGCAGACCTAGGGGGTCAGGGTGTTTCTACCCTGACCCCTTTGTGCGTTTTGCGCACTTGTTTCCTCTGGGGGTTTTTTCTAATCGGCAGGATCCGCGCACCCTGAGCGCATCCTGCCGATTTAAAAAAAAAAAAAAAATGCTTTTTTCTGCCCAGGGGGTCCTTGTGGGACCCCCTGAGCAGACATAGGGGGTCAGGGTGTTTCTACCCTGCCCCCTTTGTGCGTTTTGCGCACTTGTTTTTGTGCCTCGGTTCTACCGAGGGACAAAATGGCTGCCAATACTTCCTGGTTTGGAGTGTTGACAGCCAGCTGACAGCCAATTAGCATGCAGCTCGTGATCGGGACGGTGCACGCAGGGTGCGCTGAGGGTACGCGGACCCTACTCGGCCATAGATATATATGTGACTTTACTTGTGAATTTCTCAGGAACTACTGAACGGATTTACACCATTTAAGCCAAAGGCACCAGTCTGAACCAAGGGCTACCTCTTTGCCAATTTGGTGTAATTCCGTTCAGCAGTTCGGGCTGTAGCTGCGACTAAAGGTTCCTATGGAAAAATTAATGGGAAAACGCGTTTTGGGACCCCCTTTTTCTCAGCCCCGCTTGACGAATCAACCCGAGACTTTCAGGGTAGGACCGGAGCGGAGCGCCCCAACAAGTTGGAAACTTTGCGAAGATTCGTCAACCGGCGCCAACATTATTTCAAATAGAATGTCGCGGATTTCCTATGGATAATAGGTCCTAACTATAACTATCTACTGGCGACCGCCAGTAGATAATATATATATATATATATATATATATATATATATATATATATATATATATATATATTATCTACTGGCGGTCGCCAGTAGATAGTTATAGTTAGGACCTATTTTCCATAGGAAATCCGCGACATTCTATTTGAAATAACTCTCTTGCCGGTTGACGAATCTTCGTGAAATTTTCAAACTTTATGGCCCGCTACGGTCCGCTCTTACCCTGAAAGTCTCGGGGTGATTCGTCAAGCGGGGCCGAGAAAAAGGGGGTCCCAAAACGTGTTTTCCCCATTCATTTTCCCGTAGGAAACTTTAGACACGGCTACAGACCGAACTGCTGAACGGAATTACACAAAGTTTGGCAAAGAGGTAGTTCTTGGTTCAGAAAGAACGCTTTTTGTTAAATGGTGTAAATCCGTTCAGTAGTTGTGGAGAAATTAAAAAAATAAGAGTCAAAAAATCAATTTCCCATAGGAAACTTTATGCAAGGCTACAGCTCGAACTGCTGAACGGAATTACACCAAATTTGCCAAAGAGGTAGTTCTTGGTTCAGAAAGAACCCTTTTGTTAAATGGTGTAAATCCGTTCAGTAGTTGCTGAGAAAATCAAAAGTAAAAACACATATATATCTGGGCGGAGCCTAACCACACATGTCATCGTGAGATCTTATTGGCTGTCAGCACTTCATCCTGGAATTGCTGGCAGCCATCTTGGGACCAATATAAATGATAGAACCCCATTGAAATGCATTGTAGTGAATCGAAGATTTTGAGGGTTACCAAAAGGAGAACTATAAAGGGTGATAACAGACTTTAGTTACATTAGAATTCATTTGTTGATGGTACCATACTAATTTCAGGAATTGTGGTGTGTTCTAAGGTGATTTTACCCTGTGAAAGACCTTCTGCTGGGATATCATGAATCATGTTTGAGAGAAAACTATTTTCACATGCTTGTCCCATACAGTTTTGGAAGGTGCTCCAGAAGCTAAAATGAGAGCATATTTTCTGTAAATTCACATTATCTTTCTCAGTCATGTGAGAATGAAGTCTGACATTCTCAGTAAAACATGTACATCCAACAAGGGCAGAGACTGTCAGTTGATTCCTTTGTGTTCTACTGCAGCTTCCCAGAGTGTTCTAAAGAACAACTAGAGTGCTAACAGCCTTACTTATGACAAACGTATGGCACACCTGAAGCCATCTTGATTGGAATAAACTGGTAACACTTAAAACATTTAATTTAAAAAGGAACAAAATGATGGGGTTCATCTTGTCATAGAAATTATGGTTAGTGCTCTGGAAAGAAAAATTAGGACATGTTTCAAGTGTGATCTCAAATATCTTCCTGTTATATTTCAACAGGAGCAGCCTGCCAGTTGATGCCTTTGTGTTCTACTGCAGCTTCCCAGAGTGTTCTAAAGAACAACTAGAGCGCTAACAGTCTTACTTATGACAAAAGTATGGCACACCTGAAGCCATCTTGATTGGAATAAACTGGTAACACTTAAAACATTTAATTTAAAAAGGAACAACATGATGGGGTTCATTTTGTCATAGAAATTATGGTTAGTGCTGTAGAAAGAAAAATTAGGACATGTTTCAAGTGTGATCTCAAATATCTTCCTGCTATATTTCAACAGGAGCAGCCTGTCAGTTGATGCCTTTGTGTTCTACTGCAGCTTCCCAGAGTGTTCTAAAGAACAACTAGAGCGCTAACAGTCTTACTTATGACAAAAGTATGGCATACCTGAAGCCATCTTGATTGGAATAAACTGGTAACTCTTAAAACATTTAATTTAAAAAGGAACAAAATGAGGGGGTTCATTTTGCCATAGAAATTATGGTTAGTGCTGTAGAAAGAAAAATTAGGACATGTTTTAAGTGAGATCTCAAATATCTTCCTGTTATATTTCAACAGGAGCAGCCTGTCAGTTGATGCCTTTGTGTTCTACTGCAGCTTCCCAGAGTGTTCTAAAGAACAACTAGAGTGCTAACAGCCTTACTTATGACAAAAGTATGGCACACCTGAAGCCATCTTGATTGGAATAAACTGGCAACACTTAAAACATTTAATTTAAAAAGGAACAAAATGAGGGGGTTCATTTAACCATAGAAATTATGGTTAGTGCTGCAAAAAGAAAATTTAGTGCATGTTTTAAGTGAGATCTCAAATCCTCTTCTATTTCATTAGAAAATTCTGACATGCAGACTGAAACAATCACTTTCAATACCAGCAGTAGACTTCCAGTTAACTCCTTGGTGAGCAGTAGCTTTACTACAGTGATCTAATGAACAACTAGAGTGCTAACATTCTGAATTTATGGCAAATGTGTGACACATCTGAATGCCTTCTTGATGGAATCAAAGTAAAAAACTGAAAGCATTTCCTACTGAGGAGACTGCAGTAAATGAGGAAATTAGGAAACTTCATAACAAAGAAGTCTTCCAAGATGGCCACCAGTGAAAAAAGAGCCCAAATGTAGCACAAATATTACCCAGATGTAGCCCACATGTGCAAAACACTTTTTATTTTTAGTTTTTCTGCAGTTTTATGTAGTGCAGACTGGTCAGGTATTGGAGCATTGCATCTTAAAACATGACCCCCTACACTACAAAAACACCACTGCACTACCCTAAACCCTAAAACACTACCCCCAGCACGACCCCCTACACTACACAAGCACCACTGCACTATCCTAAACAATAAAACACTACCCCCAGCATGACCCCCTACACTACACAAACACCACTGCACTACCCTAAACCCTAAAACTCTACCCCAACACCACTGCACTAACCTAAATCCTAAAACACTACCCCCAGCACGACCCCTACACTACCCAAACACCACTGCACTACCCTAAAACATGACCCCTTACACTACACAAACACCACTGCACTACCCTAAACCCTAAAACACTACCCCCAGCACGACCCCCTACACTACACAAGCACCACTGCACTACCCTAAACCCTAAAACACTACCCCCAGCAAGACCCCGTACACTACACAAACACCACTGCACTACTGTAAAACCATAAAACACTACCCCCAGCACGACCCCCTACACTACCCAAACACCACTGCACTAACCTAAATCCTAAAACACTACCCCCAGCATGACCCCCTACACTACCCAAACACCACTGCACTACCCTAAAACATAACCCCCTACACTACACAAACACCACTGCACTACCCTAAACCCTAAAACACTACCCCCAGCACGACCCCCTACACTACACAAGCACCACTGCACTACCCTAAACCCTAAAACACTACCCCCAGCACGACCCCTACACTGCCCGAACACCACTGCACTGCCCTAAACCCTGAAACACCAGCCCCTGCATGACCCCCTACACTGCCCGAACACCACTGCACTGCCCTAAACCCTGAAACACCAACCCTAGCACGACCCCCTACACTGCCCGAACACCACTGCACTAAACCCTGAAACACCACCCCCTTCACGACCCCCTACACTGCCCGAACACCACTGCACTGCCCTAAACCCTGAAACACCACCCCCAGCACGCCCCCTACACTGCCCGAACACCACTGCACTGCCCTAAACCCTGAAACACTACCCCCGCAAGACCTCATACACTGCCCGAACACCACTGCACTGCCCTAAACCCTGAAACATCACCCCCAGCAAGATCCCCTACACTGCCCGAACACCACTGCCCTAAACCCTGAAACACCACCCCCAGCACGACCCCCTACACTGCCCGAACACCACTGCACTGCCCTAAACCCTGAAACACCACCCCCAGCATGACCCCCTACACTGCCCGAACACCACTGCACTGCCGTAAACCCTGAAACACCACCCCCTGCATGACCCGCTACACTCCCCGAACACTACTGCACTGCCCTAAACCCTGAAACACCATCCCCAGCACGACCCCTACACTGCACGAACACCACTGCACTGCCCTAAACCCTGAAATACTACCCCCAGCAAGACCCCCTACACTGCCCGAACACCACTGCACTGCCCTAAACCCTGAAACATCACCCCCAACAAGACCCCTTACACTGCCCGAACACCACTGCCCTAAACCCTGAAACACCACCCCCAACAAGACCCCCTACACTGCCCGAACACCACTGCACTGCCCTAAACCCTGAAACACCAGCCCCAGCATGACCCCTACACTGCCCGAACACCACTGCACTGCCCTAAACCCTGAAACACCCCCTGCACGACCCCCTACACTGCCCGAACACCACTGCACTGCCCTAAACCCTGAAACACCACCCCCAGCACGACCCCCTACACTGCCCGAACACCACTGCACTGCCCTAAACCCTGAAACACCACCCCCTGCACGATCCCCTACACTGCCCGAACACCACTGCACTGCCCTAAATCCTGAAACACCACCCCTCAGTACGACACCCTACACTGCCCGAACACCACTGCACTGCCCTAAACCCTGAAACACCCCCCCCAGCACGACCCCCTACACTGCCCGAACACCACTGCACTGCCCTAAACCCTGAAACACCACCCCCTGCACGACCTCCTACACTGCCGGAACACCACTGCACTGCCCTAAACCCTGAAACACCACCCCCAGCATGACCCCCTACACTGCCCGAACACCACTGCACTGCCCTAAACCCTGAAACATCAACCCCAGCAAGACCCCCTACACAGCCTGAACACCACTGCCCTAAACCCTGAAACACCACCCCCTACACTGCACGAACACCACTGCACTGCCCTAAACCCTGAAACACCACCTCCAGCAAAACCCCCTAAACTGCCTGAACACCATTGCTCTGCCCTAAATCCTGAAACACTAGCCCCAGCACGACCCCCTACACTGCCCGAACACCACTGCACTGCCCTAAACCCTGAAACACCACCCCCAGCACGACCCCCTACACTGCCCGAACACCACTGCACTGCCCTAAACCCTGAAACACCAGCCCCAGCAAGACCCCCTACACTGCCCGAACACCACTGCACTGCCCTAAACCCTGAAACACCAGCCCCAGCATGACCCCCTACACTGCCCGAACACCACTGCACTGCCCTAAACCCTGAAACACCAGCCCCAGCACGACCACCTACACTGCCCGAACACCACTGCACTGCCCTAAACCCTGAAACACCAGCCCCAGCACGACCCCCTACACTGCCCGAACACCACTGCACTGCCCTAAACCCTGAAACACCAGCCCCAGCACGACCCCCTACACTGCCCGAACACCACTGTACTGCCCTAAACCCTGAAACACCAGCCCCAGCACGACCCCCTACACTGCCCGAACACCACTGCACTGCCCTAAACCCTGAAACACCACCCCCTGCATGACCCCCTACACTGCCCGAACACCACTGCACTGCCCTAAACCCTGAAACACCACCCCCTGCACCACCCCCTACACTGCCCGAACACCACTGCACTGCCCTAAACCCTGAAACACCACCCCTGCACCGCCCCCTACACTGCCCAAACACCACTGCACTGCACTGCCCTAAACCCTGAAACACCACCCCCAGCACGACCCCCTTTACTGCTCGAACACCACTGCACTGCCCCAAACCCTGAAACACCACCCCCAGCACGACCCCCTACACTGCCCGAACACCACTGCCCTAAACCCTGAAACACCACCCCTGCACGACCCCCTACACTGCCCGAACACCACTGCACTGCCCTAAACCCTGAAACACCAACCCTAGCACGACCCCCTACACTGCCCGAACACCACTGCACTAAACCCTGAAACACCACCCCCTTCACGACCCCCTACACTGCCCGAACACCACTGCACTGCCCTAAACCCTGAAACACCACCCCCAGCACGCCCCCTACACTGCCCGAACACCACTGCACTGCCCTAAACCCTGAAACACTACCCCCCGCAAGACCTCATACACTGCCCGAACACCACTGCACTGCCCTAAACCCTGAAACATCACCCCCCAGCAAGATCCCCTACACTGCCCGAACACCACTGCCCTAAACCCTGAAACACCACCCCCAGCACGACCCCCTACACTGCCCGAACACCACTGCACTGCCCTAAACCCTGAAACACCACCCCCAGCACGACCCCCTACACTGCCCGAACACCACTGCACTGCCGTAAACCCTGAAACACCACCCCCTGCATGACCCGCTACACTCCCCGAACACTACTGCACTGCCCTAAACCCTGAAACACCATCCCCAGCACGACCCCTACACTGCACGAACACCACTGCACTGCCCTAAACCCTGAAATACTACCCCCAGCAAGACCCCCTACACTGCCCGAACACCACTGCACTGCCCTAAACCCTGAAACATCACCCCCAACAAGACCCCTTACACTGCCCGAACACCACTGCCCTAAACCCTGAAACACCACCCCCAACAAGACCCCCTACACTGCCCGAACACCACTGCACTGCCCTAAACCCTGAAACACCAGCCCCAGCATGACCCCTACACTGCCCGAACACCACTGCACTGCCCTAAACCCTGAAACACCCCCTGCACGACCCCCTACACTGCCCGAACACCACTGCACTGCCCTAAACCCTGAAACACCACCCCCAGCACGACCCCCTACACTGCCCGAACACCACTGCACTGCCCTAAACCCTGAAACACCACCCCCTGCACGATCCCCTACACTGCCCGAACACCACTGCACTGCCCTAAATCCTGAAACACCACCCCTCAGTACGACACCCTACACTGCCCGAACACCACTGCACTGCCCTAAACCCTGAAACACCCCCCAGCACGACCCCCTACACTGCCCGAACACCACTGCACTGCCCTAAACCCTGAAACACCACCCCCTGCACGACCTCCTACACTGCCGGAACACCACTGCACTGCCCTAAACCCTGAAACACCACCCCCAGCATGACCCCCTACACTGCCCGAACACCACTGCACTGCCCTAAACCCTGAAACATCAACCCCAGCAAGACCCCCTACACTGCCTGAACACCACTGCCCTAAACCCTGAAACACCACCCCCTACACTGCACGAACACCACTGCACTGCCCTAAACCCTGAAACACCACCTCCAGCAAAACCCCTAAACTGCCTGAACACCATTGCTCTGCCCTAAATCCTGAAACACTAGCCCCAGCACGACCCCCTACACTGCCCGAACACCACTGCACTGCCCTAAACCCTGAAACACCACCCCCAGCACGACCCCCTACACTGCCCGAACACCACTGCACTGCCCTAAACCCTGAAACACCAGCCCCAGCAAGACCCCCTACACTGCCCGAACACCACTGCACTGCCCTAAACCCTGAAACACCAGCCCCAGCATGACCCCCTACACTGCCCGAACACCACTGCACTGCCCTAAACCCTGAAACACCAGCCCCAGCACGACCACCTACACTGCCCGAACACCACTGCACTGCCCTAAACCCTGAAACACCAGCCCCAGCACGACCCCCTACACTGCCCGAACACCACTGCACTGCCCTAAACCCTGAAACACCAGCCCCAGCACGACCCCCTACACTGCCCGAACACCACTGTACTGCCCTAAACCCTGAAACACCAGCCCCAGCACGACCCCCTACACTGCCCGAACACCACTGCACTGCCCTAAACCCTGAAACACCACCCCCTGCATGACCCCCTACACTGCCCGAACACCACTGCACTGCCCTAAACCCTGAAACACCACCCCCTGCACCACCCCCTACACTGCCCGAACACCACTGCACTGCCCTAAACCCTGAAACACCACCCCCTGCACCGCCCCCTACACTGCCCAAACACCACTGCACTGCACTGCCCTAAACCCTGAAACACCACCCCCAGCACGACCCCTTTACTGCTCGAACACCACTGCACTGCCCCAAACCCTGAAACACCACCCCCAGCACGACCCCCTACACTGCCCGAACACCACTGCCCTAAACCCTGAAACACCACCCCCTGCACGACCCCCTACACTGCCCGAACACCACTGCACTGCCCTAAACCCTGAAACACCACCCCCAGCACGACCCCCTACACTGCCCGAACACCACTGCACTGCCCTAATGTAGGAGAGTAGGATCTGCTTCACATGGGTACCCCCACTTTTTGCTGATGCTTCACTGTTTTTCGACTTTAGTCTGGCTGGGGCCCTGCTAATCAGAACCCCAGCCTAGCTGCTTCCTCTCTAAAATGGTTTCCATGTGCCTTAGGCACATCTATAATTGGAATCTGAGTGCCCTTATAAGTCCCTAGTATATGGTATACTATGTACCCAGGGCATAGGTACCTCAGAGGCCTACCAGGGGCTGCAGCATGTATTGTGCCACCCCTGGAAGGCCATCAAAAATGACACCACAGGTCTGCTACTGCAGCCTGGGTAAGGTGGTGCATGCACCCTGTTGGAAATGGCCCTTTTTGCAGGGTCATCCCTAAACTTTTTGCCTGCCTCCTGTATTATTGCTGACCTGTTTCTGTTGGTTTTATGACTCTGGGCACTTTACCACTGCTGTTCAGTGCTAAAGTGCATATGCTCTCCCTTGATAAATATGTCTATGTGAATTGGTATATCCCTGATTGGCTTATTTGATTTACCTGTCAATCCCTAGTAGTGTGGCCTGTGTGTGCCCAGGGCTGGTAAACCAAATGCTGCTGGTGGGCATGCAGCGCTGGTTTGCGCCACCCACAGAAGCAGCTTGTATAGTGTGTCTCAGACCTGCCACTGCAGTGTCTGTGTGCAGTCCAGAACTGCCATCTTGGCTGTGAAGTGCACCCACTTCCCAGCCCCTGAACCTTCCCTTAGCATCCTGTAAGTCACCCCTATGGTAGGGTGCCTTGTATGTGTAAGGCAGGACATGCCTTGGTGTGTGTAGCATGTCCTGGTAGTGAATTATGCACCATTTCGTTTTTCACTACTGTAAGGCTACCTGTTCCTCATAGGCTAGAATGGGCAGTTTGACTATTACATGCTATAGTCCTAACTGACCCCAGGAACATGGTAGAAAAACGAATTTAGTATGCCTGAGCTCAGAATATTAAAATACACCTTTTAGTGAAGTTTATTTTTATATTCTGTGTTTGAAAATACCACTTTTAGAAAGTAGGTATTTTCTTGCCTAAGCCTTCCAGTGTGCTCTGCCGTTATGTGTATTGGCTGTCTGGTTTTAGAGGGGCAGGACAGGCTGAGTCAGACCTGGGTTGAATAGAGAGATCTGCATTTAGAGTGTGGGGAGGGGTGGCTCTTTGATCTGAATAGGGCTGTGCCTGGCAAGGTGAATGCTGGCTCCACCTCCCACTGTGTGTCTGCTAGCAGACCCCTCTTTCTGAAAGGAAGGATGCAGCCTGGTAAACAAAGTGCTCCAGGCCTGAGCAGAACTGGTTCTGGCTAGGTTCAGGGACTGGTAGCTTCAAGGATCAAAGGCTTTTTGGGTATAAATGTCTGTGCTCAAACCCCCTATTTTTTGTATTGCTTTTGGATCTGGAGAGGAAACTCTGTCCGTGCCACTGGAGGAATCTGCAGGAAGTGACTGTCCTTGTGCTTGTGTGTTTTTCTTGCACTGGCCTGCAGCAGTGACCACTGGACCTTGAAGAGAGAAAAGGACTTTTGAGAGAACTTTTATTTTTGTTACAGCAATTACCCAAGGGCTAGGAAAAGAGCTAGCCTCCTGCTGGAGTCTCAGGCACATCAGACTCCACCACCAACCTCCTGCTTCCTCCCTGCGAGGATTGCTATCTGCTGATGAGGCTCCTGTGAGTTCCAGGGCCTCTAGTTTGCTTCAGAGAAAAGAGTGCTGGAAATCGTCGCTAACGCACGTTTGCGAGCCGCTGCAGTCGAGAGCGCTGGAAAAATCATCGCGCTGCTGCCGCTGAGTGCTCGCAACACGAGACCATCGCTAACGCCCCTTTGCGAGCCGCTGCAGCCGAGACGCGCTGGAAAAATCATCGCGCGGCTGTCGCCAAGCGCTCGCAACCCCTACAGAATCATTGCTTCAAGACATCGCATTGCGGACGCCGTGCGTCTGCCATTTTCATCGCATCGCACCGGATTTCGTCGCTCCCTCGCGGAGCGCCATTTCTTCGCATCGCAACACGATCGCACAATGCAACAGGCTCGTCGCATCGACTTCTCCCTCGCGGCAAGAAAGTCATCGCATCGGCGACCTAGCGTGCAGAAGTTTGTCGCATCGTCTCCGCACACGCAACAGGATCGTCGCATCGCCTTCGCCCTCGCGGCAAGGTCTCAGCGCATCGGCGGCCTAGCGTGCAGAAGTTGGTCGCATCGTCTCCGCACGCATCAGCAGATCGGCGCATCATCCTCCCTTGCGGCAAGGATTTTAACGCATCGCCGGCCTCGCGTGAGGAAAATCATCGCTACCACTTCTTTGCGACATTTTGTTGGTTTTGCTACTAAACCCAGGTACTTTGTGAGAGAAAGGGTCGCCGAGACCACTGCCTTGAATTTGAACCTTATTCTTGCAACCTTTTGAACTATCTTTGACAGCCCTTCAACAGCTATCCTATTTTTGAAAGTATTGTGGCTTTTACAGTTATTGGTCTTGTGATAAATCTGCCTTTATATAAAGATACTTATTTTTTATAACTACTTGTGTGGTGTCCCTTTGTAGTGTTCCTCACTGTGTTACTGTGTATGGTCATAAATGCTTCACACACTGCCTCTGAGATAAGCCTACCTGCTCGTGCTACGTTACCACAGGGTTGAGCAGGGGTATTAAAGAGGGTAGCCCTCTCACTCTGACTTAGGAAGAAGGGTCCCTACTTGGACAGTGGCCAGCCATTGCCAACTAGAGACCCCCATTTCTAACATTGGTGGTCAGCGGTGAGGATCTGGACTTGCATTTATGATCGCATACAGTAATTATAGTGTACACTACTAGTGAGTGCAGACCATAACGTACCGCATACATTTTTTGAGATTTTTTTTTTTGCTCCTATATTGTGATTGATATTGCCGGTGATTTTTCACCCGCGCACATTTTCTGAGAGTTTTTGGGATCCTATATTGTGATTGATATTGCCGGTGATTCTTCACCCGCGCCCATTTATTGAAAGTTTTTGATCCCCTATTGTAATTGATATTGCCGGTGATTTTTCACCCGCGCACATTTCTGAGAGTTTTTGGGATCCTATATTGTGATTGATATTGCCGGTGATTTTTCACCCGCGCACATTTCTGAGAGTTTTTGGGATCCCCTATTGTGATTGATATTGCTGGTGATTTTTCACCCACGCACATTTCTGAGAGTTTTTAGGATCCTATATTGTGATTGATATTGCCGGTGATTTTTCACCCGCTTACATTTTTTGAGAAGTTTTCTTCTATCTTTTATTGATATTGCCCGTGATTGTTACAATGGGCAAGCCTATGTTTTATTGATATTGCCAGGTGATAGTACCCGCATACATTTTTGAGAATTGTTGGATCCTATATTGTAATTGATATTGCCAGTGATTTTTTTACCCGCATACATTTTCTTGAGAAGTTTTCTTCTATCTTTTATTGATATTGCCCGTGATTGTTACAATGGGCAAGCCTATGTTTTATTGATATTGCCGGTGATTTTTTTTACCCGCATACATTTTCTTGAGAAGTTTTCTTCTATCTGTTATTTGATATTGCCCGTGATCGTTACAACGGGCAAGCCTATTTGTTTTATTATTGATATTGCCAGATATTGCTACAATGGGTCTTGCTGAGATGAGACCTACCTTTTATATAGATGATCTGTTAACCTACAGTCTAGAGGAGCTAAGGGGGTTCTGTGAGGAGAAGGGCTTAGCAGTGAGTAGGAAGGAGACTCAGCTATCCCTGCAGACATCCCTGAGACTTTGGCAACAAGACAGATGGAGATTCTTGGAGTCCCAGTACACCTACCAAGAGGGTAGTTGGTCTGAGGGTGGCCCTAGAGAGTCTGAAGAGGAGGAAGAAAGTGTTATGGAATATCTCATAGGTGGGGAGTTCCTTGATGAGCCTAGTGCCTATGGTAGTGCCAGATTCCCCTCATGGTCCCCAGAGGAGTTGGGGGACAGGCGGGAAGGTCCCATAGGTAGGGAGTCCCTTGCTGGATCTAGTGCACAGGGTAGTGCCCAATCCCCTTCATGGTCCCCAGAGGGGTTGGACAGACAGAGGGAGAGGGAGTACCAGCTGGAATTGGAGAGGCTCCAAATAGAGATTGCCCAGCTGGAGGCGCACCTAGCACAGATAGCAGAAAAGGAGAAGTTCGCTCCAGAGGGGAGGTTACCCCTGGAGCGCAGTTTTAATTGTCTGGATTCCCCAGAGAGGGTGGGGTCCAGTGGTGGTAGCAAAATTGAAGTATATAGTGATGACAGTGTAGTACACCCACCCAGGGATGTGGCACCTGACTTGAAGGAGGGGGTTGATCTACACCAGGGGATTCAAGGACCTGAGATAGCTCCATTGGTGTGCAGTGTCCCTGAGGTGGATTGGGGAACTAGCGCAGGGGCCCATAGTCCTAGTGAAAGGAGGGATACTCTACCGACTCTGGATGAGAGGTGCAGGGAGAGGGGTTCCCCCGTGGTTGAAGTCCTGGTGTATGAGTGTGAGG
The DNA here is from genome assembly GCA_963921515.1 of Calotriton arnoldi. Taxonomy (NCBI): domain Eukaryota; kingdom Metazoa; phylum Chordata; class Amphibia; order Caudata; family Salamandridae; genus Calotriton; species Calotriton arnoldi. Next base: position 151,477 of record CAWUFW010013194.1, read on the forward strand.
ACCGCCCAGAAGAGTGTGGGTTGAGTGATAGAGACAGTCAGTTAATGTCTCGCCCATTTCAAGAGAGTGGTGTGGGGTACGTGTGTGAGGCACTGGATTGTGAGGTAAAGGTTAGCACCTGTGTGGAGCTGTGTAATCCAATTGTGGGAGAGCATATTGTGAGTTCCTATTTTCCAGAGCTAAACCAACATGTGTTAGAGTGCGAGTTCTCTGATCCTAGGGAACTTGCGCAGGAGGCAGACCTCTGGGTGAGTACCAGAGGCTCTGTAGAGGCATTAGGGAATGACCCTAAGAGAAGTGGTTCAGAAGTTTTCCAACCCAGAGTGCTGGGAAAGGTTAGGAGTGTTACAGCTGGGTCCCCTTGTTGTGAGGAGGTTGTAGGGCCTCACATCCTGTCTCGTGGGAGCAGGAGTGAGACTGGGATAGGTCCCGAAGTGCCCCAGTCTCAGTCCCCAGGACTGGATGGTTCCATGAGGGAACACCAGGTGGGGAGCCTAGTCTGTCTGGATGGACCGTCCATTGTGGGGGGTACCCCAGTGTTAGGTGAGCTGGGAGTGCCTGTAGTCAGGCCTCCATCAGTTCTTGTGCCTGGCAGTGCCACTCCTAGGGGGAGGGTACGGAATTCCAGTCTGAGGGATGAAAGGGGGAAGGAGTCCCCAGTGGAAGAGCCAGTGGGTCAGGGGCCAGTCAGAAGGGCTGAGCCCCCTAGGAGTGACCATGGTGACACCACTTCAGTCCTGGTTGGCCAGGCAGTTGTTCAGCCTCAGGGGTTGGTCCCTGGGTTGGTAAGTCAGATCCAGGAGTTGTCTGCCCTGGAGGGAGGGACAACTGTAAGCAGTGTCCCCACCATTTTTTCTAAGAGCACCCCTCCAGGTGGGAGGGTGCAGTATGCTGGAAGGGGGTGCAGAGGGAGGGAGTCCTCGCCTCTGACCCCGGTGCGACCTGCGGGTTTTTTCAGGTTGGTAGGTCAGTTGCAGGGTCCAGGCCCTGAACTGGTGGAGGGGTGTGTTTCCCTTGAGGGGGCCTGTGTGCTCCCCAGGAAGTCCTGGTTGGCCAGGCAGTTGTTCAAGCACAGGGGTTGGTCCCTGGGATGGTAAGTCAGGTCCAGGTGTTGTCTGACCTGGAGGAAGGGACAACTGTAAGCAGTGTCCCGACCATTTTCTTTTCTAAAAGCACCACTCCAGGTGGGAGGGTGCAGTATGCTGGAAGTGGGTGCAGAGGGAGGGAGTCCTCGCCTCTGACCCCAGTACCACCTGAGGGTTTTTCCAGGTTGATGGATCAGTTGCAGGGACAAGGCCCTGAACTAGTGGAAGAGTGTATTTTCCTTGGGGGAATTGGTGTACGCCCCCAGAAGTCCTGGGTTGCCAGGCACAGGCCCAGCCCAAGGGTACAGACCCTAGGTTGGGGGCCAGGTTCAGGGTGTCCCCCTGATCTGGAGGAAGGGGCAACTGCTAACAGTGCCCCTCCCGGTTTGTGTTATGGAGGCACCTCTCCAGGTGGGAGGGTGCCGGGCCCCAGTAAAGGGGGCGGGGAGAGGGCAGCCTCACCCCTGACCTCCGCCCAGTCTAAGGGTACAGACCCTATGCTGGGATACCAGTTGCAGGATAGAACCCCTGAACTGGTGGGTGAATTATGCAGGACACCTGCCTCAGGTGCCCTGACAATTCTGGAAGGGGGTATCGCTCCAGGTGGGAGGGTACCGAGCCCCAAAGAGGAGGACCGGGTGTGGGAGAGCCCACCCCAGTCTCTGGCCCAGCCGCTGGGTACAGGCCCAGGGCTGGTGGGTCAGTGTCCTGGTGCTTTGCCTGACCTGACAGGAGGGAGAGTGTACAAAAGGTGCCAGGCACCTGGGGTTACTGCCCCTCACTCTCTGATGCCACAAAAGTTTGAGAGCCCTGAGAGGTATAGGGCTTGGATTTCATCACTGACTACTGTCAGTGATTACTGGGGCTTGTTGTTTATCTGTTGGGACACACCTGGGGGCCAGTTAAGGTTAGATGCTGCACAGGTGGTGTCCACAGGTAAGGGGAAGAGTTCCCCATTGGTTGCCTTAGTGAGCCCTGAGAGGTATAAGGCCTGGGTCTCATCCCTGACTACTGTCAGTGGCTACTGTGGCTTATTGTTTATCTGTTGGGACACACCTGGGGGCCAGTTAAGGTTAGGTGCTGCACAGGTGGTGTCCACAGGTGAGGGGCAGAGTTCCCCATTGGTTATCTTAGTGGGCCCTGGGAGTGTGGACAGAGGGATCCACCAGGGTTCAGATTGGAGTAGAGCGGGCATATGCCCCTGCAGTTGCGGGCCAGTTCCGTGTTCTATCGCCCGAAGCAGGGAAGCCCATCAAAGTAGTGATTGGTCTACCCTGCGTTTTGGCTGGAAGGGGTTGTGTTGGAAATGGCCCTTTTTGCAGGGTCACCCCTAAACTTTTTGCCTGCCTCCTGTATTATTGCTGACCTGTTTCTGTTGGTTTTATGACTCTGGGCACTTTACCACTGCTGTTCAGTGCTAAAGTGCATATGCTCTCCCTTGATAAATATGTCTATGTGAATTGGTATATCCCTGATTGGCTTATTTGATTTACCTGTCAGTCCCTAGTAGTGTGGCCTGTGTGTGCCCAGGGCTGGTAAACCAAATGCTGCTGGTGGGCATGCAGCGCTGGTTTGCGCCACCCACAGAAGCAGCTTGTAAAGTGTGTCTCAGACCTGCCACTGCAGTGTCTGTGTGCAGTCCAGAACTGCCATCTTGGCTGTGAAGTGCACCCACTTCCCAGCCCCTGAACCTTCCCTTAGCATCCTGTAAGTCACCCCTATGGTAGGGTGCCTTGTATGTGTAAGGCAGGACATGCCTTGGTGTGTGTAGCATGTCCTGGTAGTGAATTATGCACCATTTCGTTTTTCACTACTGTAAGGCTACCTGTTCCTCATAGGCTAGAATGGGCAGTTTGACTATTACATGCTATAGTCCTAACTGACCCCAGGAACATGGTAGAAAATGAATTTAGTATGCCTGAGCTCAGAATATTAAAATACACCTTTTAGTGAAGTTTATTTTTATATTCTGTGTTTGAAAATACCACTTTTAGAAAGTAGGTATTTTCTTGCCTAAGCCTTCCAGTGTGCTCTGCCGTTATGTGTATTGGCTGTCTGGTTTTAGAGGGGCAGGACAGGCTGAGTCAGACCTGGGTTGAATAGAGAGATCTGCATTTAGAGTGTGGGGAGGGGTGGCTCTTTGATCTGAATAGGGCTGTGCCTGGCAAGGTGAATGCTGGCTCCACCTCCCACTGTGTGTCTGCTAGCAGACCCCTCTTTCTGAAAGGAAGGATGCAGCCTGGTAAACAAAGTGCTCCAGGCCTGAGCAGAACTGGTTCTGGCTAGGTTCAGGGACTGGTAGCTTCAAGGATCAAAGGCTTTTGGGTATAAATGTCTGTGCTCAAACCCCTATTTTTTGTATTGCTTTTGGATCTGGAGAGGAAACTCTGTCCGTGCCACTGGAGGAATCTGCAGGAAGTGACTGTCCTTGTGCTTGTGTGTTTTTCTTGCACTGGCCTGCAGCAGTGACCACTGGACCTTGAAGAGAGAAAAGGACTTTTGAGAGAACTTTTATTTTTGTTACAGCAATTACCCAAGGGCTAGGAAAAGAGCTAGCCTCCTGCTGGAGTCTCAGGCACATCAGACTCCACCACCAACCTCCTGCTTCCTCCCTGCGAGGATTGCTATCTGCTGATGAGGCTCCTGTGAGTTCCAGGGCCTCTAGTTTGCTTCAGAGAAAAGAGTGCTGGAAATCGTCGCTAACGCACGTTTGCGAGCCGCTGCAGTCGAGAGCGCTGGAAAAATCATCGCGCTGCTGCCGCTGAGTGCTCGCAACACGAGACCATCGCTAACGCCCCTTTGCGAGCCGCTGCAGCCGAGACGCGCTGGAAAAATCATCGCGCGGCTGTCGCCGAGCGCTCGCAACCCCTACAGAATCATTGCTTCAAGACATCGCATTGCGGACGCCGTGCGTCCGCCATTTTCATCGCATCGCACCGGATTTCGTCGCTCCCTCGCGGAGCGCCATTTCTTCGCATCGCAACACGATCGCACAACGCAACAGGCTCGCCGCATCGACTTCTCCCTCGCGGCAAGAAAGTCATCGCATCGGCGACCTAGCGTGCAGAAGTTTGTCGCATCGTCTCCGCACACGCAACAGGATCGTCGCATCGCCTTCGCCCTCGCGGCAAGGTCTCAGCGCATCGGCGGCCTAGCGTGCAGAAGTTGGTCGCATCGTCTCCGTACGCATCAGCAGATCGGCGCATCATCCTCCCTTGCGGCAAGGATTTTAACGCATCGCCGGCCTCGCGTGAGGAAAATCATCGCTACCACTTCTTTGCGACATTTTGTTGGTTTTGCTACTAAACCCAGGTACTTTGTGAGAGAAAGGGTCGCCGAGACCACTGCCTTGAATTTGAACCTTATTTTTGCAACCTTTGAACTATTTTTTGACAGTCCTTCAATCCTATTTTTGACAGTCTTATGAGAGAAAGGGTCGCAGAGACCACTGCCTTGAATTTGAACCTTATTTTTGCAACCTCTGAACGAGAAAGGGGCGCAGAGACCCCTGCCTTGAATTTGAACCTTATTCTTGCAACCTTTTGAACTATCTTTGACAGCCCTTCAACAGCTATCCTATTTTTGACAGTATTGTGGCTTTTACAGTTATTGGTCTTGTGATAAATCTGCCTTTATATAAAGATACTTATTTTTTATAACTACTTGTGTGGTGTCCCTTTGTAGTGTTCCTCACTGTGTTACTGTGTATGGTCATAAATGCTTCACACACTGCCTCTGAGATAAGCCTACCTGCTCGTGCTACGTTACCACAGGGTTGAGCAGGGGTATTAAAGAGGGTAGCCCTCTCACTCTGACTTAGGAAGAAGGGTCCCTACTTGGACAGTGGCCAGCCATTGCCAACTAGAGACCCCCATTTCTAACACACCCCTTACTGTGATATAGGTTACCTATATCACTTCATACCTACACACATATAAACCTATAAGTCACTCCTATGGCACGCCTTGTCAATCCTGAAGGCAGAGTGCATGGTTCCTATGTGAGAGGGTGCCCCTGCATGAGCAGGGCCCCTCTGCAGCGTTCGGAGACCCTTCTCTGATGCTGTTTGTAGTGCAGCCTGACCATATACTCTTAAGTGCGTTATAACCTCGCATTAAATGCTAACTTTGGGATGGCTGCACAGAAACATGTCGTGTTTGGTGTCAAACATCTTGGAATACTACCCCCCGCCAATTCTGGTGGCGGGGGTAGCATTCCACCCTTCTAGAGGGAGAGACATGTTAACACTGGCTTGCCCGGTAACTTCTTTCCAAAGCCCTGGCATCACAAAATGGATGCTGCTGCCACAGACACAAGTCTGGCCTCCTGCTGCTGACCGAAACTCCGGCAGGGGAGGCCTGGACAATAGGTTTCTGTCTCAGGGAGGTGTAACCACCTCCCCAGAGAGGATAGTGTGTATTGAGGCTGGGCGGGAGCACTCTCTGGTGCTTTGAAGTCTTGCACTGGGGGCACACTTGGTGTCCCTGTGCATACCCCAGTTCAAACCGGATCAGGGGCCTCCAGCCCCTGCTCTGGCGCGAACTGGACAAAGGGAAAGGGGTGTAGCCACCCCTCTGCCCTGACCCACCCATAGGTGGGACCACAGAGTAAGTCCAACCCCCTACCTTAGTATAAGTATGGGACCCCAGTCCTTAGGACTTTAGATTATACCTGGACGAAACTCTGACACAGAATCCTGGACCTTCGACGCTCTACTTGAAGATTAGAGGACTGAAGAATCTCCCTTGGGGTCAAGGAGTGACTCCCCTGCTTGGCAGGCACCAACAAAGCAATTGTCTGGTCTGCATCTCTGAAGCTCCCTTCGGACGCTGAAGTCTTCGCATCACCAGAGGTGGATTTCCAGACTTCCTCGAGGCTGCCCTAAGTCCCCAGCAAAGCTGAGGCCCGTAGCTGTCGTGGGTAACGTGGAACCATGACCCCTGGACACCAAGCACACTTGCAAGTGCATCCTCTTCCTGGACTCCCACGAAGTCGTGCTTTGGGCTTCGAGTAGCCCCTACCTCCATCACCAACTGCACCGAAGATCACTGGCCTCCACTCCACGAGTGTCCTGTGAGCCAGCTCCACGTGTGTGGACTCGAGGCTCTTTCGCGGTTGTTAGTCCATTGGCTAGTAGCCCCTCACGAAGGCCAATCTTTTCCTGCTTGGACTTCCCTGGTTGCTCCAGACTTGCCCTGACTTACCCTTGCTGGGTGAGTCCCTCAGACCTTGCTGGTCTGCACCATCGTCCTTCTTCACTTTCCACGAGACTTGCCGTTGCCAAGGCCTGTTGGGTCCAATCCGGTCGCCGACACCTCAGCAATCAACAGACGTCGTGGGACAGTCCGAATCTCGCTCCTGGTCACCGACAACGCCTCCTGGACCTCGTGGCTGAAGAGTCAAGATGACCATCAACCTACCTGAAGCATCCGACAGCGGTGGGCATCTGCTCATCGCCTTCCTGGTCACTGGCTAGTGACCCAGACTCTTTCCCCTCTGCTTACAGGTTCTTCAGATCTCCGATCCACCCTTGGATCCACCCGGACACTTTTCACTTGGTCGCCAGCAGCACTTTGCAGCAGATCGCCATTCAAATCGACGACGAAACCCGACCCCGAAAGGCACCTATGCACCCGGCTTCCCTGGGTGAGGTAACACGAGTACTCCGGTGCTCCCGTGGGTAGAGACTCTAGAACGACCTAGTTCTCAAAGGGTTTGCTCCAAGTCCTCTTTTAAGTGTCCCTTTTCTTTAAATTCCTAACCGCGACTTTCCCCATAGAAGTTAACGGCGATTCGCGGCTGTGTTACTACACTGCACGCGTCCCCCGTGGGTCCCCTGTGTCACTACCTTGGGTGGTTCCTTGTGGTCCAAGCACTTCTACAGGCTCTAGGCCTTGTGTCTAGCTCAGTCGTGGTTCTTATACCACTTTATTGGTATATGGTTTGGTACGCCCCTAGGGCTCAAACGTGTATTTGTGCTATTACTGTGAATAACTGACTTATAATTTATGTACTTCGAACTCTAGCCTCATAAAGAGACTAGAGGGGTGTGTTTAGTAATAAATACATATATTTTGAATATATACCTGGTGTGGTCCTCTTTCATTTGGTCACTCAAGAGATTATAGACTGGTAAAACAAGCTGCTTTACATTCCTTCAAGACTTAGCCTGAAGGCTGCTCTCCATAGCTACCACTAGGATAGCTTTCAATAAAGGTTGTCTTTAACCTATCTCCAATAAGGGGTTGTTTGGACTGGTGGAGGGTGCCCACTATAATTAGTGGACAGCATATACCAGGCCAACTTCTCACATTGGTGTGCAGCGTGTGGGATTCCAGCTTGCTATTGTTTTACCAGATAATCTCAATTGAATTGATCAACTGAAAACCACTAAAGGTACCTAAGGTACATATAAATCAAGCTTAGTATACAGTAAGTTCTACTGAACTTAGAGTTGTGTGTTAAGGGATAGCACACCCTTTCTACAACTCAAGAGAGTTTAGTAGGCCACACTAGAGTAGGTAGTGCATACACCACACCTCACTAGTAATGTCTTCAAAGCCAGGACCCAGAGAGTCCTTGCCAGAAGCCAGTGGGCTTCTTCCCTCCAGGTATGATAAACTCCCATTCTTGGAATTGAGAGCATTATGCAATGTTAGGAAATTGAAGACAGGGCAAAGTGCCAGCACCCAACACCTGAGAGAGATGTTACTGGCTGATGATCTCAGCAGACCCCTAGGGTCTGAGGGGGTATGTGCAGAGGGTGGGGCAGAAGATGAGGAAGGGGCCAGGGGTGGCAACACCCAGGACCCCCCCTCTGGAACTGACCAGGAAGGTGATAATGACCTTGACCTGGAAAACCCAATTCCTCCTGTGGAAGAGGAAGAGGAGGATCAGAATGACCTCCACTTTGTCCCCCCAGGAAGAATTATGAGTGTGCCCAGAAGGTCTAGATCTCCTTCTCAGGAGTCTAACCACTCTGACACCTCAGTAGGGACCTCTGTCTCCTCTCATAGGAGGGAATCCTCTCATGAGAGGAGAAAGAGACTGATTCAGTATGAGCAAGCCCAGCTTGAACTCAGAAAACAGCAATTGGCTATAGACAGGGAGTCCCTAAATCTCTACAGAGAGAGAAAAAGTTGGGACTAGAGTCCCATGGTGGCAGCAATTTCCCCAGAGATAGGGAAAGGTCTTATGACCATAGGAACCTGAGCAAGATTGTCCCTCCCTACCAGAGTGGGGATGACATCCACAAATGGATAACTGCTCTAGAGAGGGCCTGTAAAGTACAGAGGGTCCCTCAGGAGCAGTGGGCAGCAATGTTGTGGCTCTCCTTTGCAGACAAAGGTAGAGATAAGCTCCTCACTGTTAGAGAGGAGGATGCTGATAATTACAAAGTCTTGAAGAGTGCTCTAATTGATGGGTTTGGCCTAACAACTGAACAATACAGGTTAAAGTTCAGAGACACCCAAAAAGCACAGACTCAAGACTGGGTAGACTATGTGGATTGTTCTGCTAAGGCTCTGGAAGGCTGGTTGATGGGCAGTAAAGTGTGTGACTTCACAGGATTGTACAATCTGATAATGAGGGAGCAGATTCTTAATAACTGTCAAAATCAGCTGTTGCATCAGTACCTGGTGGACTCTGATCTGACCTCTCCCCAAGAATTGGGAAAGAAGGCAGACAAATGGGTCAGAACCAGGGTGAGGCAGAAGGTACAGAACCAAGGTGGTGACCCAAAGAAGCAAGATTCCAAGAACTCTAAGGGTGGGGAGAAGGGTAAAGACCAGAAGTCTTCACAAGGTCCCCAAAAATCTTCTTCAGGTGGGGATTCACAGTCTACCAAAGGGAAAGGCCAAAAGAAACCATGGTGCAAGGTCTGTAAGCAAAAGACCCACTGGACCAGTGATTGCACCAAGTCCAAAGACTCTACTCCAGCCCCCACCAATGCCCCTAAGGCACCTGTTCCCCCTAGTACAGTTACAGTTGGTGGTGGGAGTGCTCCAGCCAAGGGTTTAGTAGGGTTGACCCTGGGTAATGAGATGAGCTCTGACCTAGTCAGAGAACTCACTCAGGCTGTCCTAGTCTGTGATGGAGGCATGGATATGACCTCCTCTGTGAGTCCCAGTAATCTGGGCAAGTACAGACAACAGCCCTTAATCAATGGACGAGAGGCTTTGGCATTTAGGGACACAGGGGCAAGTGTCACAATGGTGACACAAGACCTTGTGAATCCTGGGCAGATTATACTTGGTGAGATGTACCAAGTGATCAATGCTAGCAATGTCAGAACAGACCATACTCTGGCAGTTGTTAACTTCTCCTGGGGAGGGGTAACTAGCCTTAAGAAGGTTGTGGTAAGGGCAGACCTACCAGTGGAATGCTTGCTTGGCAATGACTTAGAAACTTCAGCTTGGGCAGAAGTGGAGCTCAGGACCCATGCAGAAATGCTGGGCATCCCTGCAGATGTGTTTGCTGTGACCAGGTCACAAGCCAAAATGTCTAGCACTGAACAGGCCTTGGATTCTGGAATAATGGACCAAGTGCCCTCCAAGAGGAGGAGTAGTAGGGTAAAGGCAGTGCCTTCCCCCTTGGCTCAGAAGGAAGATCAGTCTCTTGAGGGGGATGATCTCAGTCCTGAGGAAGGAACTGTCCCAGAGGAGCTTGAACCTGACCAGGTTGAGTTCTTAGGGACAGGGCCTTCCAGGGCAGATCTGAGCCAGGAGCAGCAGAGCTGCCCCTCTCTTGAACCCCTCAGACAGCAAGCTGCTGCTGAGGCTGCTGGGAAAGCTAGTGGTCCCCATACAGTATATTGGGATGATGGACTCTTGTACTCAGAGTGTAGAGACCCCAAGCCTGGTGCCACCAGGAGGTTGGTCATACCTCTGAAGTTCAGGGGCTTCCTATTGACCCTAGCCCATGACATTCCCTTAGCAGGTCACCTGGGCCAGAACAAGACTTGGGACAGAATTGTCCCTCACTTTCACTGGCCCCACATGTCTGAAGACACCAAGGAGTTTTGTCGCTCCTGTGTAACCTGCCAGGCCAGTGGCAAGGCAGGTGGCACTACAAAGGCCCCCTGATACCACTACCTGTGGTGGGGTTCCCTTTGAGAGTGTGGGGATTGACATTGTTGGTCCCATGGATCCCCAAACAGCATCTGGGCACAGGTTTATCCTGGTGGTAGTGGATCATGCCACCAGGTACCCAGAGGCTATTCCCCTTAGGACCACTACAGCACCTGTGGTGGCAAGAGCCCATCTGGGAATTTTCTCAAGAGTGGGCTTCCCTAAGGAGGTAGTATCAGACAGGGGTGCTAACTTTATGTCTGGATACTTAAAAGCAATGTGGAAGGAGTGTGGAGTGACTTACAAGTTCACCACACCCTATCACCCACAATGCAATGGTTTAGTTGAGAGATTCAACAAAACCTTGAAGGGCATGATTAAAGGGCTCCCAGAAAAGCTTAGGCGAAGATGGGACATACTCTTGCCCTGCCTTTTATTTGCATACAGGGAGGTGCCTCAAAAGGGGGTTGGCTACAGCCCTTTTGAACTTTTGTTTGGTCACCCTGTCAGGGGTCCCTTGTGCTTGGTGAAGGAAGGGTGGGAGTTACCTCTCAAGCCCCCAAAGCAAGACATAGTGGACTCCCGGATGGCTGAGTACATGAAAAAGGCAACTAAAAACCTTGAGGCTAGCCAGGAACTTCAAAATGCCTGGCATGACCAAAATGAGCTAAAGAATGATGATGGATTAAACCCAGATCAGTTGACTGGGGGTGAGTGTTTGATTGGCTCAAACGTTCCGTCCATCGTCCCCTTTTGTATCGCTTTGGTCGCCCTAAGTTGGCGGGGGTATGCCCAGATGTGGGTCCCTTGCTCACTTTGCCACTGGATTCAAGCAAGCCTGGCTGATGACGGCTGAAATGCCAGAAACCGGTCCTAGGATGCTTGTTTCCGGTCCAGGGAAGACATGGCTTGGCAGTTCGGGCTGGACTGTTCCCATGAGGCACAGGGTCAGACTGATTTGCATATGGCCATGTCTGAACTGGGGTGGTGGAGTGAGCTAAAGAATGATGATGGATTAAACCCAGATCAGTTGACTGGGGGTGAGTGTTTGATTGGCTCAAACGTTCCGTCCATCGTCCCCTTTTGTATCGCTTTGGCATGACCAAAAGGCTGTACTGACTGTTTACCAGCCAGGACAGAACAGAAGGTGTGGGTGTTGGAGCCAGTGGCCCCAGCAGCTCTCCAAGACAAATGGAGTGGACCCCATACCATTGTTGAACAGAAGGGTGAGGTTACCTACTTAGTAGACCTAGGAACACCCAGGAGTCCCCACAGGGTTCTCCATGTCAACAGGTTAAAACCATATGTGGACAGGGCAGACATGGGCTTGCTCATGGCTACTGATGAGGGACAGGAGGAAGAGAGTGACCCACTCCCTGACCTGCTCTCACAGAACCCTGATGATGGGTCAGTGGATGGTGTAGCCTTGGCAGGCAGCCTCACTACCCAGCAGCAGACTGATTGCAGACAGGTGCTCAATCAGTTCAGACACATATTCTCACTGACACCCAGTCAGACCACCTGGTGCACTCATGAAGCGGACACTGGGGACAGTCTGCCTATTAAAAATAAGATTTATAGGCAACCTGACCATGTCAGGGACTGTATCAGGACAGAAGTCCAGAAAATGTTGGATTTGGGAGTTATTGAACCCTCAGATAGCCCTTGGGCTAGTCCAGTGGTCCTTGTGCCAAAACCTCACACCAGTGGTGGGAAAAGAGAGATGAGGTTTTGTGTGGACTACAGGGGTCTCAATGCAGTCACTAGGACTGATGCCCATCCAATACCTAGGGCAGATGAGCTAATAGACACTTTGGCATCAGCCAAGTATCTAAGCACATTTGACCTGGCAGCTGGCTACTGGCAGATCAGACTAGCTGATGATGCAAAGCCAAAAACAGCATTCTCAACCCCTAGTGGGCATTATCAATTTGTGGTGATGCCCTTTGGTCTGAAGAATGCACCTGCCACTTTTCAGAGGTTGGTGAATACAGTCCTTACAGGCCTGGTAGCCTATAGTGCAGCATATCTAGATGATATTGCTGTCTTTAGCTCCACCTGGGAGGATCACCTGGTCCACCTCAGAAATGTTTTACAGGCCCTGCAAAAGGCAGGCCTGACTATCAAGGCCACCAAGTGCCAGATAGGGCAGAGTCAGGTTGTGTACCTGGGCCACCTTGTGGGTGGAGGCCAGGTTCAACCACTGCAGAGCAAGATCCAGGCCATCATGGACTGGGCTGCTCCCACTACCCAGACTCAGGTGAGAGCCTTTTTAGGCCTGACTAGGTACTATAGGAGATTTGTCAAAGGGTATGGATCAATAGTGACACCCTTGAATGACTTAACTTCCAAGAAAATGCCCAAAAAGCTTCAGTGGACAGCTAGCTGTCAAAAGGCATTTGATGACCTGAAGCAGGCCATGTGCACTGCTCCCATTCTACAGAGTCCTGATTACTCCAAGAAGTTCATTGTCCAAACAGATGCATCTGAATTGGGGTTAGGGGCTGTACTGTCACAATTGAATGATGAAGGTCAGGATCAGCCAGTAGCTTTTATTAGCAGAAGGCTGACCCCTAGAGAGAAACGTTGGTCAGCCATTGAGAGGGAGGCCTTTGCTGTGGTCTGGGCTCTGAAGAAGTTGAGGCCATACTTGTTTGGTACTCACTTGCTTGTTCAAACAGACCATAAGCCCGTCTTATGGCTAAAACAAATGAAGGGTGAAAACCCCAAACTGCTTAGGTGGTCCATTTCCCTACAGGGGATGGACTTCACAGTGGAACATAGACCTGGGAGTAACCATGCCAATGCAGATGGACTCTCTAGGTACTTCCACTTAGAACATGAAGACTCAACTGGTCAAGGTTAGTTTAATGTCCCTGCGTTTGGGGGGGTGTTGTGTAGGAGAGTAGGATCTGCTTCACATGGGGACCCCCACTTTTTGCTGATGCTTCACTGTTTTTCGACTTTAGTCTGGCTGGGGCCCTGCTAATCAGAACCCCAGCCTAGCTGCTTCCTCTCTAAAATGGTTTCCATGTGCCTTAGGCACATCTCTAATTGGAATCTGGAGTGCCCTTATAAGTCCCTAGTATATGGTATACTATGTACCCAGGGCATAGGTACCTCAGAGGCCTACCAGGGGCTGCAGCATGTATTGTGCCACCCCTGGAAGGCCATCCAAAATGACACCACAGGTCTGCTACTGCAGCCTGGGTAAGGTGGTGCATGCACCTCTTACTGTGATATAGGTTACCTATATCACTAAATACATACACACATATAAACCTATAAGTCACTCCTAAGGCAGGCCTTATCAATCCTAAAGGCAGAGTGCATGGTTCCTATGTGAGAGGGTGCCCCTGCATGAGCAGGGCCCCTCTGCAGCGTTCGGAGACCCTTCTCTGATGCTGTTTGTAGTGCAGCCTGACCATATACTCTTAAGTGCATTATAACCTCGCGTTAAATGCTAACTTTGGGATGGCTGCACAGAAACATGTCGTGTTTGGTGTCACACATCTTGGAATACTACCCCCCTGCCAATTCTGGCAGCAGGGGTAGCATTCCACCCTTCTAGAGGGAGAGACATGTTAACACTGGCTTGCCCGGTAACTTCTTTCCAAAGCCCTGGCATCACAAAATGGATGCTGCTGCCACAGACACAAGTCTGGCCTCCTGCTGCTGACTGAAACTCCGGCAGGGGAGGCCTGGACAATAGGTTTCCTGTCTCAGGGAGGTGTAACCACCTCCCCAGACAGGATAGTGTGTATTGGGGCTGGGCGGGAGCACTCTCTGGTGCTTTGAAGTCCTGCACTGGGGGCACACTTTGTGTCCCTGTGCATACCCCAGTTCAAACTGGATCAGGGGCCTCCAGCCCCTGCTCTGGCGCGAACTGGACAAAGGGAAAGGGGTGTAGCCACCCCTCTGCCCTGACCCACCCATAGGTGGGACCACAGAGTAAGTCCAACCCCCTACCTTAGTATAAGTATGGGACCCCAGTCCTTAGGACTTTAGATTATCCCTGGACGAAACTGTGACACAGAATCCTGGACCTTCGACGCTCTACTTGAAGATTAGAGGACTGAAGAATCTCCCTTGGGGTCAAGGAGTGACTCCCCTGCTTGGCAGGCACCAATGAAGCAATTGTCCGGTCTGCATCTCTGAAGCTCCTGTCGGACGCCGAAGTCTTCGCATCACCAGAGGTGGATTTCCAGACTTCCCCGAGGCTGCCCTAAGTCCCCAGCAAAGCTGAGGCCCGTAGCTGTCGTGGGTAATGTGGAACCGTGACCACTGGACACCGAGCACACTTGCAAGTGCATCCTCTTCCTGGACTCCCACGAAGTCGTGCTTTGGGCTCCGAGTAGCCCCTGCCTCCAGCACCAACTGCACCGAAGATCACTGGCCTCCACTCCACGAGTGTCCTGTGAGCCAGCTCCACGTGCGTGGACTTGAGGCTCCTTCGCGGTTGCTAGTCCGTTGGCTAGTAGCCCCTCACGAAGGCCAATCTTTTCCTGCTTGGGCTTCCCTGGTTGCTCCAGGCTTGCCCTGACTTACCCTTGCTGGGTGAGTCCCTCAAACCTTGATGATCTGCACCATCATCATTTTCACTTTCCACGAGACTTGCCGTTGCCAAGGCCTGTTGGGTCCAATCCGGTCGCCGACACCTCAGCAATCGACAGACTTCGTGGGACAGTCCGAATCTCGCTCCTGGTCACCGACAACGCCTCCTGGACCTCGTGGCTGAAGAGTCAAGACGACTGTCAACCTACCTGAAGCATCCGACAGCGGTGGGCATCTGCTCATCGCCTTCCTGGTCACTGGCTAGTGACCCAGACTCTGTCCCCTCTGCTTACAGGTTCTTCAGATCTCCGATCCACCCTTGGATCCACCCGGACACTTTTCACTTGGTCGCCAGCAGCACTTTGCAGCAGATCGCCATTCAAATCGACGACGAAACCCGACCCCGAAAGGCACCTATGCACCCGGCTTCCCTGGGTGAGGTAACACGAGTACTCCGGTGCTCCCGTGGGTAGAGACTCTAGAACGACCTAGTTCTCAAAGGGTTTGCTCCAAGTCCTCTTTTAAGTGTCCCTTTTCTTTAAATTCCTAACCGCGACTTTCCCCATAGAAGTTAACGGCGATTCGCGGCTGTGTTACTACACTGCACGCGTCCCCCGTGGGTCCCCTGTGTCACTACCTTGGGTGGTTCCTTGTGGTCCAAGCACTTCTACAGGCTCTAGGCCTTGTGTCTAGCTCAGTCGTGGTTCTTATACCACTTTATTGGTATATTGTTTGGTACGCCCCTAGGGCTCAAACGTGTATTTGTGCTATTACTGTGAATAACTGACTTATAATTTATGTACTTCGAACTCTAGCCTCATAAAGAGACTAGAGGTGTGTGTTTAGTAATAAATACATATATTTTGAATATATACCTGGTGTGGTCCTCTTTCATTTGGTCACTCAAGAGATTATAGACTGGTAAAACAAGCTGCTTTACATTCCTTCAAGACTTAGCCTGAAGGCTGCTCTCCATAGCTACCACTAGGCTAGCTTTCAATAAAGGTTGTCTTTAACCTATCTCCAATAAGGGGTTGTTTGGACTGGTGCAAGGTGCCCACTATAATTAGTGGACAGCATATACCAGGCCAACTTCTCACACCTAAACCCTAAAACACCACCCCCAGCATTACCCCCTACACTGCCCAAACACCACTGCACTGCCCTAAACCCTAGAACACTACCCCCAGCACGACCCCCTACACTACCCGAACACCACTGCACTACCCTAAACCCTAAAATACTACCCCCAGCACAACCCCCTACACTACCCGAACACGACTGCACTGCCCTAAACCCTCAAACACTACCCCCAGCACGACCCCTACACTACCCGAACACCACTGCACTACCCTAAACCCTAAAATACTACCCCCAGCACAACCCCCTACACTACCCGAACACGACTGCACTGCCCTAAACCCTCAAACACTCCCCCAGCATGACCCCCTACACTACCCGAACACCACTGCACTGCCCTAAACCCTAAAACACTCCCCCAGCACGACCCCCTACACTACCCGAACACCACTGCACTGCCCTAAACCCTAAAACACTCCCCCAGCACGACCCCCTATACTACCCAAACACCACTGCACTGCCCTAAACCCTAAAACACTACCCCCGCATGACCCCCTACACTACCCAAACACCAATGCACTACCCTAATCCCTAAAACACTACCCCCGCATGACCCCCTACACTACCCTAAACCCTAAAACACTACCCCCGCACGACTCCCTACACTACCCAAAGACCACTGCACTACCCTAAACCCTAAAACACGACCTCCTACACTACACAAACACCACTGCACTACCCTAAACCCTAAAACACTACCCCCTACACTACACAAACACCACTGTACTACCCTAAACCCTAAAAACTACCCCCAGCACGAACCACTACACTACCCAAACACCACTGCACTACCCTAAACCCTAAAAACTACCCCCAGCAGTACCCCTATACTACCCAAACACCACTGCACTACCCTAAACCCTAAAACACTACCCCCAGCAGTACCCCCTACTCTACCCAAACACCACTGCACTACCCTAAATCACTACCCCCAGCACGACTCCCTACACTACCCAAACACCACTGCACTACCCTAAACCCTAAAACACTACCCCCAGCACGACCCCCTACACTACCCAAACACCACTGCACTACCCTAAACCCTAAAACACTCCCCCAGCACGACCCCCTACACTACCCAAACACCACTGCACTACCCTAAACCCTAAATCTACCCCCAGCATGACCCCCTACACTACACAAACACCACTGCACTACCCTAAACCCTAAAACACTACCCCCAGCACGACCCTCTTCACTACCTAAACACAACTGCACAATTTGTTACAGGCGTTGCAACGCAGGCCTGTGGTGCTTACTGGAAGTACCTAGTGGGCTAGTTGGGCCCCAGGGACCCTCAGGATTCAAGGTGACCTAATCCCCCAACTTAAAACGCACCACGGGGCGCGTTTGCACAGTGGTGAAGGGAGGAGGCGGGGCCTCAGGTGACATGTGCGCAAACACGCCCTGTGGTGCGTTTTAAGTTGGGGAATTAATTCCCTTTGAATCCTGAGGGACCCTGGGGGCCAACTAGCCCACCAGGTACCTTCAGTAAGCACAACAGAGTTGCGTTGCAGAGAGGTGAAAAAAGGTGCGTGGCCTCGGAACGCCTCTCTGCAACTCAGCTCTGTGGTCCTAACTGTAGGTACCTGGGGGGCTAGTTGGGCCCCAGGGACCCTCAGAATTCAAGGGGACTTAATCCCGCAACTTAAAACGCGCCACGGGGTGCGTTTGCACACATGTCACCTCAGGTCCCCCTCCCTTCACCACTGTGCAAACGCGCCCTGTAGCGCATTTTAAGAGGTAGTTTTAATCCCCCTGCCCTATTATGTACTAGGGACTTGC
Source organism: Calotriton arnoldi (assembly GCA_963921515.1). Classification (NCBI taxonomy): domain Eukaryota; kingdom Metazoa; phylum Chordata; class Amphibia; order Caudata; family Salamandridae; genus Calotriton; species Calotriton arnoldi. Next base: position 169,109 of record CAWUFW010013194.1, read on the forward strand.
AGAGGAGGTCATGCTAATCACAGGGGTACCCCAGCGCATAGTGTTCCCTAGTGTATGTAGGTGTTTTCACTGTATTCTAAGTGTCTTTTAGCATAGCACTGGCTCTGGTTAGTCAGAGTCAGTTACCATCAGTACCCGTCTGAAAAAGTTGTGGGCACAGGATGATTTTGCAAGAAGGCCTCTTTCTGCTCCTCTGTTGGTTCTTTCTGCACATCTTTTGCTTCTTTCTGTGCGTTTTTCTTCTTTCTTCACATGTCCTACCTCTGTAGGCATAGTTAGAAACTAGCATTTAAAAAAACCTTTGAAATTCACTTAAAAAATCATACGTTTCAGGCACGTTATAGTTAGAAATTAGCATTTAAAAACCTTTGAAATTCACTGAAAAAACCATAGGTTTCAGACACGTTATAGTTAGAAATTAGCATTTAAAAAACCTTTGAAATTCACTGAAAAAACCATAGGTTTTAGGGACAGTTATAGTTAGTTGGACATTTCACTCGAACAAAACCATAGAAATTCCCCCGTTATAGTTAGTTCAGCTAACTATAACTCGCGCCCCGCAATGCACTGCTGATGACGTCACATATTACATCACTCATGACATGGTCAGTGACATCACTGATGACATCACTGATGACATCTCAAATGACATCACTGATGACATCATCCATGTGATAATTTCATGCATCTTCTCACACCCTAATATAACTTTTGATACACCCACTCTAAATTACAGACTGCCATTCTCAAAACCATAGACACTCCAACACCAAAAACTACATACCCACTCACTGATTCTTAGGTCTACACACACATCCACTCACTCACCCGTACAGTCACTCATACTTAGTCACTCAGTACAGGACTATCATATGCACTCATACACCTATATAAATACTCACACACCGCCACTCATCCATAGAGGTACTCACACACCTAGTCAGTCATGCAAAAAACTTAATCACACACCCATTTACTCACCTATACAGTTATACACACACCAGCTCACTTACTCATACAAATACTAGCACATTCTTACGCTCTTATACAATCACTGATACAAGTACACACTCATCCATACAGCCACTCTCACAATCACACACTCTCACTTATAGCCATTTATATACTCCAACACACATATATAATGCCTTTCACATATGTAGTTACTCACACATGTACCACTGAGATATACATTCAATCACTAACACACCCATACACACACTCATCCACCCATACAGTCCATCACAGATGCACTCTTGAAACCATGCACCCAGTGAATCACCAACTCACACATCTATGCACAGAGTCACACACACCCCACCCACACAAACACTCAGGCACCCATACAGATACTCAGACAATCAATCAATAACCCATGTAGACACTCATGTAGCTATTCAGAAAGCCATGCAGCCGCTTACAAACCAACAGACAGACGGATACAGACATTCACACAGTTTAGTCACTAACCCATGCATTCAGTAAGATACATTTAATCACTCACTTGTAGAGTCAGTCACTCACGTACTAAATCATCCATTCAGACACTTATACACCCACTCATTCTTCAATACACCTTTCCCTATATATATTAAACATATTTAAACTTTACAGAAACACACAGTCACTGGATGATGTCATCAGGATTAAGCCTGGGCGTAGTTCGCGAAGTAGCGCTACGCAAAGCTACGTGAAGTGCAGTTCGCACTACGCGAGCTACGCGTAGCACTACGCGAACTGCGTAGTGCGCTGTTCGCGATGATTGCACAGTGCCGGATGCTTGTCCGCACTGTGCAATCATTGAAAAGGGCATCTTGCACAGTGCGAGCTGTCTTTACTGCCGCTCGAGTAGATTTTTACTCGAGCGGCAGCTTTCTCAACGCGGACTGGTAGTTTCTCATCGCGAGCGGTCGCGAGCATACGCGACCACTCGCAATGAGAAACCTGACCTCCCGCGTTGAGAATCTCGCCGGCAGGTTTATTTTCCACGCTCGCGATCGGCAACTTGATGTTGCTGATCGCGAACGAGGAAAAAGTCTCGCCGGGATAGTCATTTAGCTTGCTCGCGGTCGCCAACTTGACGTTGAGGACCGCGAGCAAGCAAAAAATGACCGCTGCACTACGCTACGCTACGCTACGCGTGTTTGCACTGTGCTACGTGCAATTCGCGTTGTGCGAAGTAGCGCAAACTTCGCAAACTACGCGAGCGTAGCGTAGTGCTTTGCCCAGGGTTAATCAGGATGTCATCAGTGATGTCATTTGAGATGTCATCAGTGATGTCATCAGTGATGTCACTGACCATGTCATGAGTGATGTAATATGTGACGTCATCAGCAGTGCATTGCGGGGGCGCGAGTTATAGTTAGCTGAACTAACTGTAACGGGGGAATTTCTATGGTTTTGTTCGAGTGAAATGTCCAACTAACTATAACTGTCCCTAAAACCTATGGTTTTTTCAGTGAATTTCAAAGGTTTTTTAAATGCTAATTTCTAACTATAACGTGTCTGAAACCTATGGTTTTTTCAGTGAATATATATATATATATATATATATATATATATATATATATATATATATACAGTATTTTGCCTTTGGTTCACTCTGAGTGTTCTGCCAGCTTTTGACCATGTGTTTTATGAATAGAGTTTGGGCGACATTGGTGCACACATGCTGCCCTCTGATGTTTTGGCGAGACTAATGAGCTTTGCTGTCAAGAAACACTTAGTCTGCACGATATTCATGCACTCACCTCACATTTACCGCACCCAACTGGGCCATCCTCTTTTACGCTGAGTGATTTGTCATCTTCTGACCATTTTTCATTATCTTAGTCTGGGTGTTCTTTGTCCACATAAGTTACTCTTTGATGAAGTGGTGAGACGAGTGACTAGTACCTTACACTACTGGGTTACTCCTTTTCCCTCTTGATCATGCTACTTTAGTTTCATTTTGTCACGTGACGTTTTCTCTGAAGGCTGCTATCATTATGCCTGATTCATCCCTAGTCTACTCTAGTTAAATATGACACTACATTGATCTAGATTAGACTTAACATGGTACTCCTACAACTTGGATCATTGATATGCTTTTAACTGTTGGGAGTCAGCTGTTTTGCACTTTGTTTATTTTAAATATAGGCTGAGTCCACAGCTGATTGCTCATGTGCTCCTTCATTTATAGGACATAGATGCTCCCTCAATATGGCACCAAGGTAGAGGTGGTATTGATTACCTAACATTGCGGGTAAGCAATAAACACATGCATTCTTCACATGATTAGTGTTATGAGATTTTTTGTATACCAACCTGATATTGATCACTTCTGACATCCTCAATTTGCTATCCACTACACTTTTCGAATCAAATTACTCTCTATCTTTTAATTTTTGAGTGCTTGAATGACTTAAGTGTGGTATGTCTCTTGATATCTTATCTCTTTATAGGTAAAACATCACTACCAGTGGACACCTGTCAGAGTGACGATTCACTCCAACAATTGGTTTAGTTTTCCACTTTAAAGGTTGATAAGTTTGTTGCGACGTACGCTTAACAACCAACCCCCTTTTTTCACAATTGTTCTACTTTGGTACTGATGAAAGCCGCCACAGCTCTACAGAGGGTACGAGGCGGAAACATGTTGATCACCACTTATCTATGAAAGGTTAAATCCACTCCTCTCATAGTACTTGTTTTTAGCCCTAACCTATGGATGCCCCAATGAAATGTTTTGGACTACCCTAGAGTTAGTTTTATCTCTCACACACATCTATCTTTCGTTTTCTTCCTCACCACGCCCTGCTCAACTATTGGTTTTAGGAGACCTCTTCTGAAACACTGAAAACATCCCTGAGCTCCTCCCTCTCAGAGAGGGGGTTGTAGCTTGCATTACAACCAGGTTCTCAATGCGAGGAGGTTTCCCAATGATGAAGCCTGCCACCTATGCGTGGGTGGGGGGAATCGTCCTGTAAAAGGAATACTGTTTTGCTTTATTTTCCCTTCTATTTTAGACCCAGGGGCCTTGCTGTGTTTCGGATATCTAACCATACCTGGGGCTTTGCAGCATGGGAGGCTATCAATCACCCCTTTTACCTCATCCTCTGTTATGTCTGCCTCCAAGAACTGTCTCTATTCAGAGGAGGGCTTCGAATCACAGAGCGTGAGAGGAAGACAAGAATTTTAAGGTCAACACATTAGTTTAAAGTGAAATTGGGATGTTTGCACTCTCAAAATATATAGCATGTTGAGTTTGTGTTTTGCTCCTAGGAGAGCTTTTAATGCCTATTACAAACACAAAGAGGAGTGATGGGCAGGTAGTGTTTTGATTTACTCTTCTAGAAGAACCTTTTGTACTGCAACCCTCATGATTTGCACCTGTATAGTGGCTTTACCCACAGCCCAAAGTGTGCTGGAGGAAGTGACCGTACCTTCCCTGTCACCCAAAAAGACCTTAAGGAAGGATTTCCAGTTTGTCTTCTGGGAGCCTATATATAGACATTTTCAGTCACCATTGGCTTGTGGGGGGGGGGGGTGTTCTTAGCAGTCTCAGGTCTAATCATATTTTTAGGACATTATGGTCAGAGATCCCATCGGGTTTGATGGATGTGTCCGATAGGTGGGCAAGAAGTGGGGTAGACATCAGGAAGTAGTCTAACACCCCATGGACACAAGAGGTAAATATGCAGTATCTCTCTGTGGGATGTTGCAGCCTCCACCGGTGTAGTAGAGAGAAGTCAGTCATCAAGTCTTTTAAAGTCCTGTGTCTGCATTACCGGGGAGCAATGGGTGACCAGATTTACTCATGTAGGGGTCATGCACCAGATCCCAGCCACTCCTCCGAAGCATCTTAGAACTGGGGAGATTGATATAAAATGTAAGAGATGCCAGCTAGTCATACTCTTGATGTGTGTTGGTGCATAAATGGAGCCTATCAGAAGTGTCTATTTGTAAAGTGAGGCTCTAATAAATGTGTAGTAGCCTTGTGGGTCCTTCCATATTTTATGGATTCTGAGTGGGAAATGTTTGCAATTCGGATGGCCACTCCCTCTTTATGGTGAAGCTTGGATGTGGGGTGATCATTTTCTCCTGGGGTGATTTTACTGGTGTGGTACTCTCTGTGTATTAATGAATAGGAAGTTGGTAGTTATGCACTCAAACATTTCTAAATTAAATGAACTTAAAATAGAGTGGCTAATCGTAATATCAAACGAATTTCATGCACATGTAGCTTGCAGGGCTCCACCCAGGCACTGACCTGTGTAATACCAATAAAAACCAGAACGAGTGCACTGGTTGCTAAGCGCGCGTTTCTGCCCAAAGGCTACAATTTTATCGAATGTTCAGAACCATATGTTGATCAATATACTGTTATGATTACATCACTAATAATTCAGCAAACATCGGCATTTTAACTATACAAGTACTTATTTGACAAAGTTTAAGAAAGAAGAAGAGGAACAAAGATTTCTTCCTGGAATCAGTTTTACTTTGGTAATTCATAAATGTTATGTGGTCACATTCATGGCGTCGGATGACAATTTGAAATTTCAAATTTTCTTCAATAAGAATACCCAATGCATTTCGGGTCACGCGGACCCTTCTTCAGGGGTATCTATAATGAAAGAGAATACACAGCATTCAATATGCATGTGCTGAGCTTAACTTATTATCAGTCAAGTATATTCATAGACTCATCTAGAGAAAGTGAAAATTTAAAAGGTAAAAACTGAATGAAAACATAGGTAAAACAGAAATAAAAATAAATGTGGACGTGTGCATATGAAACTCATAGTCAATAGGAGCCACTAAAGAGAGATAATCCATTAAAAAACTGATAAAAGGAGATAATCCATTGAAAAGCTACATCTCCCAACAGGCACCAGACGGACACCCAGTGAAACCGTTACACGCAAACCATTGTAGTCATGCCTTCCATGACAAAAGTGACCATGCTGAACATGCGATAAAATGAAGTTATTCCCGAGTTTCAAGTACATAAAAATGTCAGTTTCATACTTTCTCCTCGAGGCAGTGTTATCAAAAAGATATCCGGCTCTAGAAGAAAAAATGCGCGTTAGGCAACTGCTGTCCGTATCCAGGGTTACATGCATTAGTAAGGCAGTCTCCATACTGAACTCACCACTCTCTGTGTACCTGTTCTCTCCTAAGATTCTTGCTCTCCAAATAAGAGAGGTAACTTCTCTGAAGTAATGCAATGTCTGGGTGGAGGGAGTGAGTATAGTCCAAAATGTTCTTCCTTTTGGTGTAGTGAGAGAGGCCATTTACATTTAGGGAGATTACAGAAAAGTGTGATTTGGCGACAATTAACATAGGGGCATATTCTCAAGGACTTATCGCCGAGTTATCGGCACATTAGCGCAGCAAAAGTGGCGAAAGAATTATCGCCCGATTCCCAAGCTGGTGCAAACTGACCACATCGCCAGTTTTCCAGCGATAGCTGCTGCAAAAAACATCGCCACGGATGAGAGAGACAACTAATGCTAATGATATGCAGAGTAGGCGTTCCCGTGCAAAAACACACGAAAGCACCACTTCGCGACATTCACAACGACCAGCCAGATCTGCGATGCGATCCAAAAACAGGCGATAATGCGCGTTAGCAGCAGGGATTTAACATTTGCCTTTTACTGGTGTTAAGCAGGACGACAAACTGCAGTAGAAAGGGAGCCCAGCCCAGCGCCACATCTGAAGACCAACAGATGCCATGGAGACAATGAACGTGCAGCCTGGAGACCCAAGAGGGCCACAACACCCACTGCAACCACCCCCAGGCCCCCCCCCACCCCCCCCTGACTACCACAGAGGCAGCGCAGAACAGGACAGTGGATGTTCCCAAAACCCACCAGCCTCAGAGACTCAACGCCAGAGGAAGTCATTGCCCACTACAGGCACAAAAGGACAACCATCCTCCGCATCCTGGCCCACATTGCCCACAGGCTGACGGTACCAACACGGCAGACAACCACCATCCCTCCGCAGACGAAGCTGCTGGCTGTGCTGGACCTGTTGGCCCCTGGTACCTCTCAAACAACAACTGCCAGAGTCGGAGGAGTCCCACGGCCAGCCCTATCATACGTCCTCACCCATTTCATGGATGCATGTCCACAATAGCAACGGTGGGCCCCTGTCACCGCACCACACGACAGTTCCAATTCGTAGTGTTCCAGCGCAACCAACCCCAACGCCAGCCGTTGCCAGACGCCACTGTGCCCCAGATCCAAAACTGTAGTAACTGAAATGGGGGTGCGCACGGTCATGAAGTCCAGTAGTCAACAGTAGTGTAAAAACAGTCCTTTATTACAAATACAACAATAAACAATACGAAAAGCACAGCCAACGCCCAACGGGGAACTTCATCAGGGCAACGTGTGGATTCAAGTAACTGCATATGCTGCGGGAATTCCCCAATACCATTCCATACTCCGGAAGTCAGTATCCAGAAACCTGTTGGACAAATGGTGACAATGGTCAAGCGTCCGTATAGTCACAAACCTAATCTGGTACAGTGCATAGCACTTGGACAAAATGGAATGCTCACAGGAAAGACAAATCCTGCACAAAAAGACCGTAACAGGAGTGCGTGTGGTCGTAACCTTTGCAGGAAAGAAAAGGAAGGTTACGGTCACACTAACTTCTGTTACGGTCTCATGATGCAGGATTACCCATACCTGTAAGCATCACGGTTTGTATCAGCTTGATACCCCTGCACCTTCACTCCCCCCCCACCCAGCCACGAGGGCGCCGCCGTGACCGGTGGTGCCTACATGATCCTGTGCACCTGCTGCACCCCAGCCCTGGTCCCCAGACCAGTCCGCCAACCCACGATGAGTGCCCGCCCCTGCGCACCCAGGCCTCAATGCTCACCTGCCACCACTGGTGTGTCTCCAAGAGGGCCCACCACGTGCCGGTGCAACCTCCTCAGCTGATCGCTGGATTCCGTGCCACTGGCCCCCAGCGCACCCTGCAGCACCGCGGAGTCATGTCTGTGCAGCCTGCTGCCCTCGGCATACACTGCGGTCCAGCTGGGATCACAATTCAAATCGAATCTTGATTGGCAGGATGGCGTATCGAGGCCTACGCATCATCGCAGGCTGCACACCCGCTCAGCTCTGGTGCCACTAACTCAGTGCACCTCAAGTCATCGCCACGTGGCGGTAGGCCCGTGCCAGCCTAAGTGCCTCGGATGCCACCAACTCTGTGCACCTCAAGTCACCGTCCCGTGGCGGTAGGCCCGTGCCGGCCTAAGTGCCTCGGACGCCACCAACTCTGTGCACCTCAAGTCATGGGCCCTTTATGATTGGGTCCTGTCGTGCGGACGCCATCATGTCACCTCCGGCAGTGGGGAATGTGATGTGGTAGGGCCCTAGGCCCTCATGCATAAATAATGACCACACGGACACACTCAGCTAGATAGTGGAAATGGCCTCGAGCACGTGCGCCCGGCCGCTTTTATTGGCAGGGTTACATGTCCTGTGTCGCATGTTCTGGATGGGTGTGGTGTGGGTGTGAACCAGCCCTCAGGGAGTGGCTGTGGCATGCTGACAACTAAACCTGTGATCAGCAGATCACTACAGGGAAGACCTGGGACATGTAGCGTTGTTGTCCCCCCCTGTAAGCGTAAGCGGAGTGGGCTGGCCTGGCGTATGCCAGTCCAGCATAGGGGTGTGAACGATGACCCCGGCGCTCTGGGCGTGGTTCCGTTCTCGGCTGGACAAGAAGGTAACTAATGCGTGTGTCTCTGATGTGGTGTCGGCGCAACCCGGTCCGCAATCGGTAATGTTGCACCCTGTGACTCAAGTCCTACAACATGTGCAACATGGACATAAGGGGGAATCACTGACCCTACATTCATCCATACTTCCATACTTGAATGATCATAGACATGACACATCCGTGTGAATTTGATTGTTTAATGCACATTCAGTGGAGTGTTGTGGCTGGAGCAGTACAGGGCCATGCAAACCCCATTTTACATTGTTGGCCCGTGGAGGGCCAGCCAGAGTCCCTCAGGAAATGACAAGTACATCGGAAGAGGAAGAGTTCAGTCCGCAGTCTGATAGCTGTGTCATTGGTGACCAAACAGAATATGGCAGTCCATGTCTAGGTCCAAGGTGAGTGTCGCAGAGTGCATCGGGGGACAGTGGAAGGTGATGATGCAGAGGGCAGAACCAAGCAGAAACAGGCCATATGGCGGAGAAGAATGCTACCGCTTCCTTACTACGAGTAAGGCAGATTCATCTGCATCTTTGTCCTCTGATGTCTCATGTGCCTCACATGTGGGTGGTGGTGTTTGCTCTGCAGCACTGTGTGGCACTGACATATCAGGGGCCGGAGGTGGATTGGCTGCCGCACTGTGTGGCAGTGACACATCAGGTGCCGGAGGTGGATTGTCTGCTGCACTGTGAGGCACTGACACATCAGGGGGCGGAGATGTGGATGTCGAAGCAGCAGCAGCATTCATCTGCGCCAGGCCTTGTGGCAGCAATGCCATGACGAGGATCTGCAGGGCATGGTAGATCCCAGCTACATCTCGCTGGTGTGCAGACGTGGCAGCCATTCTTTCAGCCTGCATCCGCTCCCTGTTCTCCATGATCCTCCGCATGTGTCAGGAGAGAGTTTGGAAGGGTGGAATGTTGGGAAGGTTCGATTACCGGCAGTTATTAATGGTGTGAAGGACCGAGAAGGTGTCAGAAGGGCTCCCTTACATTGTTACTTAAAATAAAAATAAATGGGGGCATGGCTTACGTGCTCCACAAGATGGCAGCTATTTGCTGAGCACAGTCGCCTCACGGAGCTCACTAAAGAGATTTCGGCTGCATGAAGACCTCATTCCACATCTTCTTGGCTGGGTGAACTTCCTGCTCCATGGCGGCACACGTTTGTTACAAAGGGTGAGTTCATAACTCACTTTTCGGCTGACTTCACTGCATCTTCGTTTTTCTGACGCAAGCGGACGCCATTTTATATGTGCGGCGGTCGTGTTACTGGAAATTATGCCCTACTGAGATGATCAATGGCGGATTATTGTGGTGAGTTGTGTTGATCCAGCGTGACATTGAATGAACTTTTGCTACTTCAAGCCCCAGACACGTCTGGTTGAAGGAAAAATGTTAGGCAATTGAAAGGCAGCCATAAATTATCGTCTGCTGAAACAAATGGAGTGACACAAGGTGCCAGTGAGGAACAGGGAGAAAAGCAACTTCACAAAATCTCATAATTGGATATCCTCTAATTAAAAGCAGACATATTGTCAACTTTTGTATTTACTTCAATCTGAGTTGGTTAGTTTCAGCATTTGAATAAAGAAGACTCTACATATATCGTATTACAGGCTTTAGAAGGCACTTTTTTGCTTGTCAGAAGTGTTTGAGGTAAATGAACAAGGAATACCAGCGCCCCTGCCTTTCTATGTCTACAATGGTGTACAAGTTGCACTACTCCCTTATGGATGGAGACATTACCTCATTAATATACTGCATTTTCTTCTGGTCTCTATTGAAGTGGCATAAACCTGGTCTTTTACATATGCCTCCTGTTTGAGAGGATGAAACAGAGCTTCACGCGTTGTGAGGTATCTCCTTTGTAGTCACTTCACATCTTGGCCTCTATCTGTGAGTTCCTCCATTGGTTTCCTCTTTATAGCTTGCTACACGCTATAATCCCGGTATCTGGAATTTCGTTGTATCATTCATTAACACTTTGACTGAAACATCTCCATATCCTCGTTGAACTCTATATCACTGAGCACATATCCTAATGGGAAGGATCTCTACTTATAAAAAAACTTCCTCACCGACAAGTACATTTTATCAAGAGGGTTAGTGAACCACTCTCTCTTGCGAAAACATCTTCTTCTGGTACTAAACCGAAAAGAGCCAAAAATGATCCTCCATCCCCGGTCCAGTCATCCTCTAATCCGGTTTTGGGCTTAATTTTAGATGAACTATGTGCATTAAAACCTTTTATGAATACCACCAATGAAAAACTACAACTGATTGAGGACCGATGGATCAACATGGAAGGTAAAATGTCCGAAATGGAGCAACGTATAAATAACCTTCAAGACGTGGCAACTAAAGTACCCTTATTGGAGCAAGAAATTTACAAGCTTAAACTCCATACAGAGGACTTAGAAAATCGCAACAGAAGGAACAATCTTCAGTTGTATAAACTACCTGAAAATGTTGAAGGTCCGGATCTTCTTTCTTTTTTAAAGAAATTTCTGTCTGACCTTCAATCTTCGACTCCTCTCAATATTCAGCGAGCACATCGTCTTGGCCGTCCTCAACCTCATTCCAACAAACCACGTGGTATCATTATGCTTTTCCTAAAATTCACTGACCTGATGCATGTATTAAAAGTTGCCAGAGAAAAACGCCATCTTGTCTGGTCTGGCCATAAATCTTCATCTCTCGGGATCTTTCCAACGCTACTAATGCTAGACGTAAAGAATTCCTAGCTCTCCATCCACAATTAAGATCTATGAACATCCGTTATGGCATCCTGCATCCTTGTCTTTGCAAAATTACCTATGAAGGTGTTTCTCAATCATTCGAGGATCCATCTAAACTAAGACAGTTTTTGCATTCCATTACTAGAATACCCATGGACACAAATTCTCAGTGTTCTTAGATTGGTTAAAATGTTAATGATTCACAATTCGTTATTTCTTGTTGCGATCTTTGTACTTTATATCTTCACTATGGCTTATGAGTGCTAAGTATCTTAAAATATCCTATTTTCTTATCTCCTTCAGTTCCATCTTCTCCCGTTGTTGTTCTTGTTCTTGAGTGCTGACATGTCCGGTTCTTATTTCTTCCTCTTTATATTTCAGATCTGGCTTTTTGTCCTAGATCTGTCCCTGTTTTTCTTTATTTCTTCTACTCTTTTTCCAATTTTTCTTTCCCTGTATCTTCTCTCTCTTTTCCCTCTTCTCCACCTGCTCCCCCTTCCCTCTTTTTCTATCTCTATGAATGACCATTTTAATTGTTTTCTTATGTTCCTATTAATTCCAGTATGCTTCCCAACTTGTATGACCAGTGTCTTTCGTCTTCTTTGTTGTTTTTTTCAGTTAGTCCTCATTGTGATTATTCCCCTGTTTCTTAAACATTATCATGTTTAATGTTGTATTGTGGAATATCCGTGGTCTGGGTCATCCTGTTAAGCGTCAAAAGGTACTTTCTCATTTATCTAAACTTGATTGTCAGGTTGCTTTTTTGCAGGAAACCCACTGTAATGATGTTGAATCGCTTAAATTCAAGCGTCAATGGGTGGGTCAGGTTGTTTTCTCTCCAGCTATCAACTGTGAAGGTGGCGTTGCCATCCTTTGTCATAAATCTTTGAAACTACAAATTGTATCAACTGAAAATGATGGGTGGACGATGGGTAATACTTCATGCCTTGGTCTATAATAAACTTGTTACCTTTTTTAATATTTATGGGCCAGTTAAACCTGACCCGGATTTTTGGCACAATATTAAACTAATATTATCTTCAATTACTAACCCCAATATTAATGTTGCTGGGGATTTTAATTGGCTTGACCCTTTTCTGATGGGAAATCAGATTGTAAATTTAAACCTGATAAATCTCATAAAGCATTTCAAACTGCTATTGCCTCTCATCCACTCTATGATGCTTGGAGGACTAGTAATCCTGATAATTATGAATTCACGTTCTTTTCTAATGTTCACCATACTATGTCTCACATTGATTATGTTTTGATTTCAAAATCTTTACTTCCCTCGCTCCAATCTTCTGAGATTGGTTCCATTTTTATTTCCGACCACGCCCGGTCTCAGTTTCTCTTGATTTGTCCCTTGCCACTCCCAAACAGGCTAGATGGAGATTTAATAATTCCTTAGTATCAGATCAAATTTATATTTTACATGCTACTTCCTTTATACAAGAATTTTTTCAATTTAACAAATCAAGTGACACCTCTGTGCATAACAATTGGGATGCCTTCAAAGCTTTGTTCAGAGCTTTTACCATCGCCTACACTGCTAGAAAGAAAAAGTAATTGAATTCCCAATACCTCTCCTCCCTCAATTATTTTAAGACCCTTGAACACTCTTACTATACCTCTAAATCCCCTACTCACCTCCGGGATCTAATCAAGGCTAAATCTGACCTAAACAAGTTTGCCACAACTGATGCTTGCAATATTTTACTTAAAATAAAATCCAAATGCCATGGGGTCAAAACAAAGCGGGTAGGGGGCGTGGCCAAGATGGCGGAGTGAGCGGACGCATTCTGCCTGAGCTCCGCTCCCGCCGGGCCTGCAGCATCGTCTACTGCACCCACAGCACCCGGACCCCCCCATTGCACAGCTCTTCGCGTCGGGAGCATTGCAACAACTTTCCTGCACGATGGAGGGCGGATGAGCGGCCCCCGGCCTTCCGTCGGTGCCTGCGACATTGGGCGGTAAGGAGCCGGGGCTACCACGAGGGTCGGCTGCATGCTTACGGAGGCGGCTGGCCATGCAGCCTAGATCAACAGGCCTCGGAGGGCCTACCACAGCTGCACCGTGCCCCGGGTGATCTCTGGCCCATGAGAGCGAGTGATCGGCCCCAAGCCTTCGGAGCTGCCTACGGCATTGCGCAGAGCTGCAGCGTGGGGCCTGCCTGACTCGCTGCTGTCGGAGGGGCTTGACCCAGTTCGTCGCTGCACCCGGGGCTCATGCGGGGACGGAGCAGGTATCCCCCGGCCCCGCTGACAGATGCATAAGTACCTTCATCAGCTGGGTAAAGCCTGCTTGGGGCCTGTGAACCACTGGAGGGCCCTGGCGGTTGAGGTGTGTGGGCCTACTCTGGACTCAAGTTGAAGGGGCGAGTGCCCCACGGCGGCGAGTTGACGGGCCCCCCTGCTGAACACATATCGCCACGACTGAGGGAGCCTGAAGTTTGAGGACGGAGGGAAGAGGCTCTGGGCTGGGCACCAGTGAGGCCTTCAGACTAGTGGAGACGCTGGGACCTTACCCCTCCTGCTGTGTCCCCTCTGCGCAGGTGAGGGGCATTGAGTTGCTTCGAGTCCCGCTGGTACATGGTGCCGCTTCGGTGGGGCTGAGGCATAGAAGAGTCTGCGGGCTGCGGCGCGGAGGACCCGTTGAAAGCGCCAGAGTTCCGCGGAGCCTGTCTCCAACCATCCCGGGGGCAGATCGTCCCTGGGAGTATCACAAGGCCCATCATCTACATGCCGCGGGAGCAGGCGGGACTCGGTCCCACTGCAGCAGATCGTCCGTGCTTCCTGCAGAGATCCTGGTTCAGCATGACAACTTTTCGGGGAGAAAGGGCGCCTCTTCACCCGGCTGGAGGCTGCGTGGTAATCGCATTTCTCTTCTCCTGGGCACGACCTCTGCCCTTGGTCGGGCCGGCTTCTAGGCTTCAATATGGCGACATCCAAAGGCAAGAAGGACAGGTCTGTCCGGGACCTCCTCCTGAAATCGGTGGGGGACACCTCAGGATCTAGCGCGACACCAGCGGGCGATGGCTCGGATAGTGCGGTCACAAGGGAGTTCCTCGAGGCCCTGTTTGCTTCCCAGAGGGAGGATATCCTGGCCATTAAAACGGACTTGCAGGCAGACTTGCAGGCAGACCTACGAAGAGACGTGGACGTGGTGGGGGAGCGGGTGGCCGCCCTGGAGGACCTAGCAACTGCCAGGGATGAAGAGGTCGCAGCTCTTCAGCAAGAAATCCTGCGGCTGTGGGATCAGCAATTAGACCTCCAATCGCACACCGAGGACTTGGAGAACAGGTCAAGGAGGAACAATGTCTGGGTGCGTGCAGTCCCAACCGGGGCGGAAGGGGAAGACCTCGAGGGTTACATGCAAGACCTCTTCCGGGCAGTTTTAAACACACTGGCTGAATCCTCCGTCAAGATTGACCGATGCCACCGAGTCGCCACGTCAACCTAACCGCCCCCCTGCAGACATCCTGGTATGTGTGCACAATTTCATAGTGAAAGAGAAGATCCTTAAAGCAGCCCGCTCTTGTCAACCTCTACGTTTCCGAGACCACTCCCCGCAGCTATTCCAGGACCTGGCGGCCAGTACCCTCCAAAAGAGAAGAGACTTTCGCCCTATCACTAACCACCTTCGTTCAAAGAGTGTATCATATTCCTGGGGCACCATCCATTTTGCCTCATTTTCCGCCTTGATGGGAAGCTGCACCAAGTTCACTCCATGGCCGAGGCTTGTAAAGTACTGAACCTGAATCTCGACGATTTGCCTGCCCAGCCGGGTTCCTCGGACCTGGGCACACAAAAGCCTCAGAGGAGCAGGTCCCGGGTGCCCAGGGACTGGATAGCCTCCGTCCTGACCCGGCCACCATCATCAAAGAGCGGTCTGCTGTGCTCCGGACCCTTGCTAATGCAGAGGGAGACTCCCTGGACACTAATGACTGAGGGTAACATGCTTGTGGGTCTGTTCTATCCTCTTTGGGTCCGGCGGGGGGATTTTTCTCTTCTCTCAATAGGGGTCCCCTCACTCCTTTGGCAGTCCCCACTTTCTACTGACCAGATATCATGATGGACTTTGTGTGCTTGCTCTTGTTGTTGTTTTACTGTTCTTGGGTTTGTTTCTGTTGTTATGGGATGGAGGGGTCCTCTCTACAGTGAGCTTTTTACTTAGGGCTTCTCTGTCAGGGTTTTTCCGGTTACACATATGCACGAGGTCCTTTCTGGGATCTGCCCCTTTTTAAAGTCCCCACTGCTTTAGTTATGGAGCGTGGCGGTTCTTCCCCACCCGATGGAAGTAAGGTAGTTAGCTTTAATGCCAGAGGCCTTAACAATCCCACTAAGCGGAAGGCAGTGCTCTCATTGCTCGAGTATTCGGGGGGAATGTGTGCCTACTCCAAGAAACCCACCTCCTCCATCGCGACACACATCGCATGCAGCACAGAAGGTTTCCTTTGCAGTTTTGGTCTTCGGGGCAGAGTAAGGAGGGCGGGGTGGCCATTCTGCTTTCCACACACTTTAGAGGTTCCGTGGTGGGCTCTGTGGTAGAGATCAAGGGGCGTCTCCTAGCGCTGAGGCTACGCATTGGGTCCTCCAACATCACCATAGCCTCGATCTACTCCCAAACGAACACCAAGAGAAATTCCTGACGGATGCCTTGGCCGAGGTTCTCCATACACCTGACTCCCTGGTAGTGGTGGGCAGTGATTTAAATTTCGTCATGGACGCAGGGGTGGACCGCTCTAGCCCGAGGTCAGGAGGAGCAGGTGCTCTATCTGTGACTGGTAAGGAGTGGCTGGAAGACTGTGGGATCAGGGACGCATGGCGCTGCTTACACCCCGATGAGCGAGACTATTCCTTCTATTCGGCGGCCCATAAGTCCTACGCCCGATTGGACCACTTCCTTGTCACCCAGGCCGCAAGGGCATGTACCACTGCCTCTACTATTGAGGCTCGATCTCTCTCGGACCATGCAGACATAACACTGTCACTGCGCCTGCCGCCCGCGCAATCGTCTCCACCGCACTGGCATTTGAGGGACTCCCTGTTACGGTCCCCACCAGTGGTGGAGGACCTTCGGCGTACCCTGACTGATTATCTAGCACTTAATGACAACGGTTCTACGCCCTTGTCCTCCGTCTGGGAAACTCTTAAATTGGTCTCGAGAGGGGCCTTAATCGCCAAAGCGGCTTATGATAACAAAACCAGGCAGGCTAAGCGAGAGGATCTAGAAGCTAAAGTTAGGGAACTCGAGGCAATTCACAAACGCACAGGTGCCCCTCGAGTCTGGTGCCAGTTGTAGAAGGATCGGCTCCAGCTGCGACGCTTAGATCTCGATAGGGCCGAATACGCGGTGCTCCGACTGAAGCATAAATACTATGTGGGCTCTAACAAGGGCGGTCGCATGTTAGCACACTGCCTCCGCAGCCACCGACAGGCACAGGCAGTTAAAGCAGTGCAGGCGAAACGGGGTTCTGGGATAACGGACGATCCTGGCATCGCAGCGGCTTTTCGGTCCTTCTACAAGAGTCTATATTCCGCCGAGTCCTTTCATCTTGCGGACCCTCATGAGTACCAACACGGCGCAGCGGTCACCCATCTTCCGACTAGCGAAGCGGACGGGCTGGAGGCTCCTATACAGATTGAGGAAGTGATATCTGCCATTGCCCGTCTGAAGCCCTTGAAGGCGCGTGCCCGGACGGTTTCAGTGCCCTTTTTTATAAGACTTACTGCGTGGAGCTGGCTCCGCTGCTCACTCGCCTATTCAACTCTTTTGCGGACACAGGCACTCTCACAGCTTCTATGCTGCAGGCGACGATCTCGGTCATCCCCAAACCAGGGAAGGACCCAGTGTTTTGCAGCTCATACCGGCCGATTTCCTTATTGAATATCGACGCAAAATTGTTCTCTAGCATCGTGGCCCATAGATTGAACACTCTAATGCCCGGCTTGATTGACCCGGATCAGTCGGGCTTCATCCCGAGCAGACAGTGTGGAGGCAATACTAAAAGGATCTGTCACTTAATTGATAAAGTACACCGCTCTAAAGAAGAGGTTTTACTGCTGGCAGTTGATATCGAGAAAGCCTTCGACCGCGTGCATTGGCCGTATCTGTTTGCCACCCTAGAGCACTTTGGCTTAGGAGTCATGTTCCGCAAGTGGGTGGGAAGCATCTACAGCACTCCGACTGCTACGGTCAGGGTTAATGGAATCCTTTCGAGCGACTTCGGGGTGGAGAGGGGCACCAGACAAGGCTGCCCTCTCTCCCCCCTGCTCTTCGCCCTGTATATGGAGCCCTTTGCCCAGCGGCTCCGGGACAATCCACAGGCACAGGGCATCCCATTTGGGGCCGACCCCCATTTAATCAGCCTCTATGCGGACGACGTCATCTTTTCGCTGGCACGCCCCCTGACTTCCATGCCGGCCATCGTAGCAGACCTACAGGTCTTTAGTCAGGTTTCTGGATTTAAAATAAATTTGCAGAAGTCGCAAGTACTGAATCTTACTGCTAGGCCCACGACAGTGGACACCTTGCGTGCACAATTTGACTTCGACTGGGTGACGGAGGGTATCGTATATCTGGGGTTGGCCCTTCATAAGAGTCTGGACAAGACCGCAGAAGTAAACTATACCTCCCTACTCTCTCGCATTCGGAAAGATCTTGCTCAGTGGCGATGTCTGCCCCTGTCGTGGCTTGGGACTGGCCGCGGTTAAAATGAATGTCTTACCTCGGGCCTTATACCTCTTCCAAACTCTCCCTTTAATGCCTCCATCGAACTCGCTTGCGCACATACAAACTGAAATTGAGCGTTTCATCTGGGGTCCGATTTGTCCCAGGCTGCAGAAGACTTTGCTGCAGCACCCTAAGAAGGAGGGTGGCATGGCCTTGCCAAACATCACTCGCTATTTTCAAGCATCATTGCTGCACTACCTTGTTGAATGGAACCGCCCCATGATGGAGAAACACTGGGTATTTCTGGATCAGACGGTGGCTGGCCACCATATCTGGAGGGAGGCCTGGCTACCTAGGCCGTCACGTGCCTGGGGGCTGTACTCCTCGCCAGTCACTCAGCCCACTATGCTAGTGTGGGACAGAATGTCCAAAAGGGCCAATCTTACCACATTTCCCTCCCCATGTCTCCAATCTTTTTAAACCCCGATTTCCCTCCCGGGATGGAAAAGGGGGCAGGCACGCGGTGGTTGGAGGGCGGGTGTAAGCGCCTGGGACATCTGTTCGACCTGCAGGGCAATGTCCCCTTTGATCAACTCCGAGCAGATTATGGCCTCGCAGGCTCGGACCTCTTCCTACATATGCAGATGTTGCACTGGGTGACGAGTCCCCTCATACGCCCCTTGGTTAGTAGACCGATGCTACAGTTTGAAAAGTGGCTTTTCTTGAAAAAAGATGACCGCAAACTTATCTCAGAAATTTATACGGTCCTCACCCAGGGCGCCAAGGGAGCTCGAACCCCGGGACAGAGATGGTGGGAGGCGGAAATAGGTTGCACCCTTTCGGACAAAGAGTGGGAGGATATTTTTTACAGGACCCACCACACCGCACACTCCATGGGCCATATGGAGACTGCATTTAAAATTGTATCTTACTGGTATCTCACTCTGGCTGGCTTAACCAAGTGGAACCCCCAGTGTGACGGCCTCTGCTGGCGTGGCTGCAGGAGCCCAGGTACCCTCCTTCACTTGCTGTGGAATTGCCCAAAACTCAAGAGGTATTGGGACAGGATCCTTGATGAAACCGATAAGGCCTTTAACACTACCATCCCTAGGTTCCCTGCTTACACTATCTTAGGACTGCCCAATGCACTGACCTTCCCATTGCACCCTATCAAAGGCAAGCAGATGGCCCTGGTGCTGAATGCCGCACACCGGGTACTCCTAGCTGGTTGGAGGATGGACAGGATCCCGGATCACACACAATGGCTGCACCAATTGTGGTCCCTTTTGGGCATGGAGAGATTGTCTATGGTCACTCTAGGGGATAAAGCCGAATACGCCAAGATCTGGGCCCCCTTTATCTCAATTTTATCCACGGAGTTTCGGGAACTGTCATGTCCCGCCTATCTACGGATCTTGTGACTGATCCCCGAGAGTCAAGAAGGTGGTTAGCACATATGGTCAAGAACGGGATCATCGGGCCCCCCGTGGATCCGATAACCATCACACCGGACCATACCCGTTTGTAAGAGTATAGTTCTTAACTCACCTGGAGAGGGGAAGGGTGGGGGGTGGGCTTGGGGCTTTTCAATTTTGACTTAGTTATTGTTTTGCCTGTGATTCCTATTTTTTCTTAAAAAGCAGACTTTCTCGCCTCTAGTTGGCCATAACGACTCCACGGCTCACTGTTATATGTATACTCATTGTACAGTAGACCTTTCCCATGCTCCCATTTCTAGTGACAGGATCGTTAATGTTTCCCTTAGCAAACGCGGCCGGCCCAGGATGGGTTGTAGGCGGCATACTGTGTCAGCTAGCGAAACAAAAAGCCTATACACCATAAGGCCCATTTTTTCTTTTCTGATTGTGATGAATCCGGCCCGTGGGGTTGTAGGCAACGATGCACTGTATTTTCATGCAATGTGTTCTGCTAATAAAAACTGATTTAATTCTAAAACAAAGCGGGTAGAATGTTGGCTAATTATTTAAAAATCAAATCAGAAAGGAAAGCCATTGGCCCTATTCGTAATACCTTTACTAACACTTTATT
Source organism: Calotriton arnoldi (assembly GCA_963921515.1). Lineage (NCBI taxonomy): Eukaryota > Metazoa > Chordata > Amphibia > Caudata > Salamandridae > Calotriton > Calotriton arnoldi. Next base: position 189,303 of record CAWUFW010013194.1, read on the forward strand.
ACACTCTGACTCTTACATTGTTAAGGCATTCCAGACTTATTACCATTCATTCATTATATATGGATGACACCCATCCCACCATAGCCGACACACAGTCATTTTTTGATGGTCTCCCACCTCCTAGCTCTGTTCCGGATGCTATGGCCCTCTTGGAAAAAGATATAACTCTTCAGGAGATCTCAGATGCAATCAAATCCTTAAAAAGAGCTAAGGCCCCTGGCCCTGACGACTTTTCTATTGAACTTATATCCTCTTTTTCATCTATTTTTGCTCCGCACTTACTTGAGCTTTTTACCTCCTTTCTATTACATTCTAAACCTTAAGGCTCTTTTCTTGACGCTATTGTAATTCTTCCTAAACCTGACAAAGATCTTTCCCTTTGTCAAAATTATCGCCCCCAATCTCTTTAATCAATTATGACTGCAAAATGTTTGCAAAAATTCTTACCTCTAGATTGGATGGGGTTATTCCCCTACTTATCAAACCTGATCAGTCTGGCTTTATTAAGGGTAGGCTCTCCCCAGATAATGCTAGAATTTTCTCTTATATTCTCATTCTGGGGAAAAGTTATTCTGACCTTTTAGCCGCATTATCCCTTGATGCTGAAAAAGCTTTTGATTGCATAAATTGGCAATTTATGTTCAAAACTCTCCAGTGGTTCGGTTTTCGCGCCAAATTTATTTCGTACATAAAATTACTATAGTCAGATCCCCGTGCATGTATATCTGTTAATGGTCTTTTACCTCCTTATTTTAACTTACACAGAGGTACATGGCAAGGTTGTCCCCTTTCTCCTCTTTTATTTCTTTAATGTCTTGAACCCTTTCTTGAGCGCATTCGCCATAACCCTTTGATAACTGTTTTTCTTCATAATTCCCATGAAATTCAATTATCTGCTTATGCAGATGATATCTTGATTTACCTTTCGAAACCCTTAACGTCCTTACCTCCTTTTTTACAGGAGATTGACATATTCTTAAATATCTGGCTATAAATTAAATTTCTCTAAAACTGAAATGTTACCCTTAAATTCTCTATGTTATCAATTCATGTATTCTGACACCAATTTTAAATGGTGTCCATCAAAAAATACATATCTTGGTGTATGGTTTTCCCCTACCATTCCCCAAATTCTTACTCATAATTTTAGTGCTTTGAAAATTAAGATTCAAAACTTACTCTCCTCATGGTCCCACCTACATTTGTCCTGGTGGGACAGATTGGATACCATTAAAATGATGATTGTACCGCTTATTCTATTCCTGCTCTCTATGTTACCCTGTAAAATTCACAAATATTACTTTAACTAAAACAATTCTATTTGTACTAAATTTCTATGGAACAACAAACCTGCCCGTATTGCTTTAACTAAATTAATCAAATCAAAAAATGAAGGGGGTGTACGAATTATAAGCTATATCATACTGCTTTTTTTAATCAGACAAGTGTATGCACTAAACAGACATTATCACGATGCTACGATACCTAGTTGGATTAATTTTGAACGTTCTCTATTACATGACTTTTCTTTTTATGACATCTCTTTTATGTCCAATTGCACCTTCATATCTAAATATCATATTTTAAAATACTCCCAACACTTGTTAGACTCATTGTTTACGGATGGATCTAACTTTTATCAGGCCTTCCTCGCCTCTTTTATCTGGTACAATAAATTTATTAAGTTTCGCCATAAATCCTTCTACTTCAAACATTGGAAAGAGAAGAATATTCTATATGTTCACCAACTTGTATCACATAATTCCGTTTTGCCTTTTAATACATTACAAGATTGCTATGATTTACCCTCTTCTTGCTTATCTCAATATTCTCAGTTATCACAGGCACTTCAATCATTTCTTTTATCTAAAAACTTTCCCTATTAACAATACTCCATTTATTCCCTTAACTCCTTTACACAACATCTCTCCTGACTCTAATCCTAAAGCTTCTTCCATGTACAAACTTATATCTACTCCTATCTCTGAAAGATCAAAATCCCCTTTTGAACTAGCTTGGGAACTAGACCTGTCCATCACCCTTTCACCTCACAAATGCGACACATTATGGCATAAAGTTTTTTCCACTTCTAGAGCCGCTAATATTACTCCATCTTTATTTTTCCTTTATAATAGAGCAGTTAGGACACCAGTGTTTTTGCACAAAATTAACCCATCTTCCTCTCCTCTTTGCTTGTCATGCCTTTCCAGCAATGGTACACTATCTCATTTGATTTACCACTGTCCCAATGTCCTAAAAGTTTGGAAATCCATCTGGGCCTAATGTTCCATGATTTTTCATCTCTATATCCCTTTATCAATTCAAAATGTTTTTCTTGGATCCATGTCAGTGGATTTTCATGTCACAATGCTAAAGCTGAAATTGCTGGATCTTTTTATTGCTCTTGCATTTAAAGTTATTCTTACTTGCTGGAAAGACAATTCCAAAATATGCATGCTAACATGTTGGAATCTTATTTGTGACAAACATAGAATTTCCACTGTTTCATCTTCATCTGTATCTCAAAGAATTAAGTTTGATTTACTCTGGTTACCTTTTACTACTTTTCTGTCTACATATTCTTCCTTATTCTAATTCCTATTTGTCAATCCTTCTCCCTTCCTTTCCTTTCTCCTTTTTCTTCCTTTCTCTTCTCTCTTCCTTTTCTTCCCTCTCTTTCTTTTCTCAATACTATTCTAAAAATGGTTTAGATAATTTAATGATTTGATAAGTACCCTAATCTTACTCTCTTTCAATTTATTACATAAGGTTGTACTTTATAATTTCTTTCCTCTATATATTGTATTACCGCTCCCATTTATTGTATATTTTGCCATGTTACTTCCTTCCTTATGTTGTTTGTGTTCTCGGTACCTATTTATTACTTAATAAAATGTATTTAAAATTACAATAAATGAACTCGGAAACCAGTAAAGAGTGGAAGTAGTCGCTTGCAACAGTGTCTTTGAATGTGTCCAAGAAACCCTCCTATTGTCCCGGGTCATCAAATTCCGTTTTCTTTTGTCATAGGCATGGTAGCTGGGTCACGGAGACCGTATCTAATGCATAGGTGTTTCAGACGAGGGCACAGCTGCAGAAATCGTTTTTTTTTACCATAGTTTCCTGTGAGAAGTTGGCGTGGTGCCCATCCACAGGGGGAAATAAGTATGCAATGGTAGACGAGAGCACCTCTTGTGTGATCCAATGTTTGCCAGAGAGAGAACAGGTGGCCGGTGCCAGAGAACATGCACCATCCCAGCCCAAGTCCCGAAAGGGGGGAGCAGTGATCCAGTGAAGCCCCCCTGATCAAAGCATGTCGCAGTTCCTCTCTGCAGGTTCGGGAAGCCCCTGCTCTCCAGTATTGGTGCTCATAGGTCTACTGTTGACAATGCTGCACCGCCCGAAACGTGGAGTTGTGACTGGTGATGCACTTCAGGGTGGGGGTGGGCCTGCCTTGGCATCGGGTGTGTTGCAGGAGTGAAGTGCTGGGCTCACACGGACATGATGGACTTACTTCAGCATCAGCAGTAGTGGCATTGGGAGACACCACCCAGATGTACCTTTCTGGTTGCTGGCCAGGCCTAGGTGCGCCCCTGGTCCTCCATACGCAAATTAGACGTTCACGGCTCAAGATGGATGTAAGGAAGCTGACTTTTTCTCTCTCTACAGACAGGCACCATGCTGAGTGTTACTGGTGCGATTTTTCCCCCACCGCTGCCAGACATTGGGTGGAGGCCGCACATCGAGGCGGTCAGGGTGGCATCGCTACTTCTAAAAGTTGTGTTCGGTGGCCAAAGTCAGTGTGTTTATTCAGGGGGGTGTCTTTCGGTGCTAAACATGCTCCGGTTCATTATCCCTACTGGACGAGGGGTTTGGCCAGTTATGTCTCGCAGCAGCGGCCCAGTTGGCAGCTGATCGCCGAGCTCTGTTTGAGCGCTGCCATTTCATGGAATTCAGACTCCTCCCCCTACAATACATCCTTAACGTAGGATTGCTGATACAACAATCATCACCTTTTTAAACTGATTGTAAAACAGGGGGAAACTATAAAGGAGTAATAACTGTCCTCTATAATCTGAGAAAGATTGTTAGAGAGGGAGTGAGAAATGGATAACTGGAGGGTAACTCCTTAAATACGTCGGAGAGGCCAGACTAAATTCTTATATTTAAATGCTTTATATTATTGGCATTGGTCTCCACGAGACTGAAAAGTGTAGGTGTCCTCCGGCATGATAAATTAGGTAAAGCAACCAAGGAGGATGCTACAACGTCCATATACTTTGGAAACGTCCAGATTTAGGGAAATACTGGGCAAATATATGGCACAATATGACTTTAACATCTGACTCTGAAATACCATCATTGGCACACCTGGCCATACTGCAAGATTAGACAGATAATAGGCCTAAACAACCACATACCTAGGTGGATAGCGACGGCACTGGCAGCAGCTCAGTTATGTATTCAGAGATATTGGAGGGCAGAGCCAGGGACAATGTTAGTGGAATGGACGTCTGAATTTTGTAGTATAACCTCTTATTAAAGAATGACTTGCATTAATAATGATCAGTTGGATAAGTTTATACTTATATGGAGTCCGTACTTAAACTCATAGGTAGAACATCTGACACACATCATCGCAGTGCCTTGTATAAATCTTCTTGTCCCATATTTGTCCTACATGAACATTTTGAGATAGGCCCACTTGATTCTATTAACGCGAATGAGCAAAGAGAGACAATATAGAGCAGCTTATATGTTATGGGTTCTTCTGAGAAAGTGAGATAGAGGATTGGGACCCTTAATGTTGTTATTTTGTTTAAAATACATGGATACTAAGCAGTGCTTAGTTTGTAAAAAAAATTAAGTGCCAGGGCTCTTCTTGGAAGGCTACTGCAGCCTGCACCACCCATAACCTACCAGTGCTATGGTTGACAGTACCAAAATAACACCTAAGCATCAACATCCTACAAGTTAGACAATTCAGATGATTTCCTGCCACACAAAGCTAAAATAATTTCACAAGAGGCTTCTATTATTATTCGTTTTCAGTGTATATTGACTTAACAAACATGGTTGCTGTGCTCATCTAAAAATTAAAAAAGACAAGGCCACCATGTGGTGGGCTGTCACTAGACCCGGTTCTGACAATTAAGTGCCGGTGCTGAGCACCGGAAACCACCAGCACAAATTAAGCACTGATACTAAGTAAAGAGAGTACTGGATTACAAAGGGGACTAAAGAACGAGTTAGGGGTTGGGAATTGTACGATGAACGTGTTTTATACCACGGACTGGGCTTTTCAATCTTAGAATGTTGAACTTCGAGGCTGTTGGTTTAAACACTGTGGGGCTTATTTACAAGCCCCTTGCGCCGCTGGTACGCTCCTTTTTCCCATATTAAAAGTGATGCACCGGTGGCTTGTAATTAAGCCCCTGTAAGTGAAGAGTGTTGTATTCTACAGATTATTCCAACAGCATGGATTGGCAGATAGACAAGGGCAATAGATGCTTGAAGCTTGCTTATAAATAATATTGAGCGCGATGCCTGTTCCTATATTGGTGCTCATGTATTATGATGCTTTGCATAAAAAACAATAAAAAATGGATGATAAAAATAGCAGATTTTGTTTGTTGGGAGCAGACGGCAGTGCTGCTAACTCTAATATTTGCTCATCATCACTAGAGACAAGGGGCCAGATATACGACCCTTCCAATTTGCGAGTAGCTTACCACCCATTTGAAATGGGTGGTAAACTGCGAGTGTTTTGCAGCTGCAATTGCGGCCGCAAAACAATCTTACATTGAAGTGCAACTCACTATTAGGAAGGGACGCCCTTAGCATGCCCCTTCCTAATAGCGAGTCGCAACCCCTATTTTGCGAGTCAGTAATAGGTTACCGACTCGCAAAATAGAGTTTATGCATAGGGCAAACCTATTTTGCGGTCTCAAACGGGTCGATTTCCCGTTTGCGAGTGCAAAAAACAATCGTACATCTGGCCCAAGACCCTTTGTGTCATGCAGAGACTCAAAAGGGTAATAATAAATCAAAGCTATAATATGAATTATGTAATGCAAAGCAGTATAAGTACACTAAAATGGTAAAGCCGGGACAGGGTGGCTTATGGTGACCACAGCTCAACTCATATTCATAAATCTTAATTTTTAGTTCTGTGTAGGATTAAATGTACTGAAAACATTTATGATGGTAATGCCTTATTTTTGTCCTTTTAACTTGATGTTTCATGCCATCATGTTATTTTTATGGTCTTGTGCTCTCAGTCACTTTTATCACTGGTGATGACAAACATGGTTTGGGAATATGGTCCTCTCTGCTCCTTGACCCGTTATTTTATCCCTGCACTTGTCATTGTGCTCTTTTTTCTTTTTATTCCACTGTATTATACGTGCCCCCCCAATGAGCGTTCATATTGTGTAATGGATGTGTTTGTAAAGATGATTTAGTTTAGTGGAATGTATTGGCTGGGCAATTGTCTCATCAAAAGTGGTGATGACTTTGTACCAGCGCACACCAGCATCAACTTGCCTGTCAAGACGTCCTTGCTGGGCAAAGATTGAGACAGAGTAAATTTTAAATATCCTAATGATGAACAATAACTTTGGTGGTGTATGTGACCAAATCTGCGTGTTTCTTGATTGGAACTATTGCTCTGGGTAAGTTGCCAGATCCCAGATTTCTGTTATCTGCTAGAATGGTTTTCCAAGTAGTTTTTAAAGGACCACAAGGCGCACAACTCACTGCTGCTGGCGGCAGGGGCAGGAGGAAGAGCAAAATGGCCCCCAGTACTTCTAGCGCTCTGACTTCTACCGGGGCATGGGATGCACACAGTCATCGACCACAAGGACCACAATTCACAGCTGCTGGTAAAGGGGGCAGGAGGAGGAGTAACATGGCTCCAGTGCTTTTAGCACTCTGACTTCTCCCGTGGCGTGGGACGCATCCGTACGCGGCCTGGGCGAACTCCCTGCCAAGGGCGGGTTCCTCTGCACCCCTCCACTGCTGGATGAGGCAGGATTGCCCCCCCCTCCCCTTTTGTCCCTGGCCTCAAAATTAACCATAATTTCAATTGTGAAAAGGAACCTTCCAAGGAAGGCGTATAAATGAGGTAAGACCTACAAGGATTGAGGGATTTCTAAATCGTGCCTATTCAGGTGATTTCAAAAGAAATAGAAATCGCTGAGCGGCATCTGTCTTTGCCAACTGATACCCCTCCAATCAATTTTACTGTGTTTTCCGCCTCAGCTCCTCCTCATGTCTTAACTACTGAAGTGCAGATCCATGATGTTTGTCACTCTAAAGCACCCATTAGCCCCCATTCTCTGCTTGGGTCCTCTACCTCAACTACTGGGCCTGCTACAAAGTGTCATAAAAAAAGTCAGGGAAGGTATTGCCTAGAAAGCCCTAAGAACCTTTACCCCAAACTCCAGAGGATGTGTCACTGTTGTCCTCGTTTGATATAAATGCATTAACAGACTTGTTATGTAGGAGAATTAAATCTCTTTTGGAGGAGACTCTACAACCATTATATGAATGCTTAGGGGCTATTGATGTGACGCTCGGAAGCCTGGGTAATAAAATGGTGGAATATCACCCCACACTTACCGACGCAAGCCCACAAGGAGTATCTCTTTCAGCATCTAACGTTATACTTACTGCTTAATCTGCTCAGGAGCACCCTCATGTTGAAAGAGATGAAAATAATGCATTGTCAGGGAGTGCCAGACCTCATTACCAAAACAAAGAAGCTCAGTGCCTTATGCAGGACCTTGCTACTCGGGGAGCGCAAACATGGAGCCAAGCACATTACCTGCAGACATTCCCGCTGTTAATCTTCCCCACTCTGTATGCCCCTATGTGATCATTTTAATGGATGTTCCCACCTTAGCCCCCTTTTGAGGATCTGGGTGTACTATATGATATGCTGTGGTGCATTATCATGGAGTACACTCACAGATACCATCTTGGGTCCAGTCAGTATTGTTTACTTAACCTTAAATGAACCCTGGGTAGCTGCGGCTGCGAGCAGTAAGGCTTGGCAAAGGAACTTAGTGTGAAGCATTTAACATCACCAAACAGCAGAATAAGAAAATCACACACCAATAAAATGACACAACAACAATTTATTAAAATAGAGCGTATTTTTATGAATTTTTAGATACCTTGATCATTCAAATCCACTTGAGGGTTCCGGAGATACAGATTTTGAAAGCAATAAATACTTTTAAATAGAACCATAAACAAGCATTGGTCAACAAAAACTGTGCAAACTTTTGAAAAGTTTGAAACAGTTACTTTGGTGACTTCGACCCGGGTTGGGCAACCAATTCCAACAGGGCAGATGTCTAGGAGTCTAGTATGTGTTCTTTCGACAGTTACCTGGCAACTAGAGCATTTATGAAACAACTTCTCAACTTTACAGGATGACGGCCATTGACTTTAATGAAGTGGTCCTGATGCTGAGGAGTGCAGGCAAAGGATGCTCCTGATGCTGTGTGGTTGATGGGAGAGATGTCTGGTCCAGTCCTTGATCCACAAGTGAGTGAGGGCAAATCTGTTCAAGGACCTCGGGGTCCCACGAAGTCCTCTGTGCACGGATCAAACGGCTGACGATGCAGAACTTAAGCTTTTGCTAACACAGCTGTCACGATGCAAATCTTTGGTGGGGGCTGGTGTTCCTCTGAGGTGATCAATCCGGCTACAACCAACACCAACAGGTGCACCTTTTGGCTATCTCCACATTTGTCCTTTGGGGTGCTCAGTGTCTGGTAGCAGCAAAACATCTGTGGTGTCTACCAGAGATGCAGTTTGGGCTCTGTCAGCTTTAATGTCCCCAGTGCCATTCTGTTGAGGTCAGCCAACTGACCCTTGGAGTCTCTGCTTTCGGACTGGGGCTGGGAATCAGCTTTTCCCCAAGCTAGGCATACAGAGCAGGGTCCAAACTCCGCAGGCCAAAAGTGCAGCAGGTGCAGTCGTTCTGCCGTCGCAGCCTCTCTATGTGCGCTTCTAATGGGTGGAAGGTGGTCTTCTTCTCGTTCTCCTTCCAAGTCTAGTGAGTACTGAGAGGAGGGTGCCTGGGGAGGCCTACTTATTCCAGGCAAGTGCCCGAGGGGCAGTCACTAGTCAATGGGCTACTAGCTCCACTCCTCTCTAGTGACAAAGTTCCTGTGATGTGTGGCATCTGGCTATCCCAGAATGCCCCATTCTTGCCCCTTTCAAGATGGAACGACCCTTCCTTGGTTGTCTGGAGCAGGGTATCCCACCCTAGAGGTGTGGCTACCAGTGGGCTACACACCCATGGAAAAACCGATTTGGACACAGGTTTCCCTCCCTTAGGTCTGTCTCCAAATCGTCTGCAGGAACAAAAGGCATCCTGCTCAGAGATGTTGTCACACGCAGCCCTTCAAAGGTGGCTTCACCGTTGAAGCCTGCCTTTTGGGCTAACACCCTGAGTGGCGATCCTGAGAGTGGAGGTGTGACTGCGGCAAATGCATTTGTTCCCAGCCCCCAGGCGGTCCGAAACTTGTCTATGTGTCAGTGCCTTTGTGAGGCTGCTGAACTAGCTGGAGTGCAGAGTGGCAACTTCTAAAAGTTGCTTAACCTTAATAGTGCCTTTAAATCTGGCCTGGGCACCAGGCCATTTTAAATGTCCCAATTAATTTGATACCTTACTTGACCTTGTTAGGTGGTCCCATTCAGGAGTTAGACTGGTTGGGGTACCTACCGTTTAAACCGGTGTTAGCCAACAGGATTTCTAACCTTTCCACAGCAAAATGACAATTTAGAAGTGTTGCTGCTAAGACATGCTAAAAACGATATGCCTTACTTAAGTGTATATAGCTCCCTACCATTGGGCTTCATAGGGCTTCCTCAGGGGAGACTTGCATATATCCATGAGGGAAGTGGTGGGCTTGCCATTAGGTTAATGGCAAAGTCGAACTAGCAGTGTCACACTACCCTGTCAGTCTGCAGTGGCAGGCTGGGGTCCATTTTGTCTCTGCAACATGCAGGGTGGCACAAACAGTGATGCAGCCCTGGGTGAACACTCTGTCTTACATGCCCTTGGTACGCTGGGTACCATATACTAGGGCCTTATAAGTAAGTCAGTCCTTGCCAATTGGGTGTAGCCAATTAAACATACCTTGTGTAATGGGTCAGAACACTGGCAATGAGGTCTGGACAGCAATGCTCACCTATGCACTTATGATTCAAAGGCAGTATGTGGCTCTGTAGACGATATGGGAGATGGCCAAACTAATGTTTCTCATTCACCTTATGGGGATGCTTTAAATGCCCTATTATGTACAATTAATCTGAGGTTTGCTAGTGATTTTTGCCCTAACTCTGAAATGATCTCACCAACCTTTACAGGAAGGAGAGATACACATGTTATCAACCATATATTAATTTCAGGGAATTTAATACCACTCTTAAGAGACTTTAATGTCACCCCATTATGTATGAGTGACTATAATATAGTGGAAGTTCAGCTCAATTTGGGCATCCCTGTAAAAACCCATCTCCCCATAGTAAGCACAGCTAGATCAAACAGGGTTCATATTAAATGGGCTGGGATTGGTCCTAAGGAATATATCTCTGATTTGATCTCAGAGAATAAGGGAAGCTTTAGTATTTATTTAGGTGACTCTTGTCCAAGTGAGGTAGTAAAGTCATTTAAAGCTGTTTTTCTGCTTCTAATGTAAAACTGACTAAAACTACAACCCTAAAGGAAAATCACACGAAGGGTTGGTTTGATACCACATGCAGGAAGACACATTCAAAACTAAAGAAGACACTGAAAGGCCACCCTAAAGATTGCACTACAATTGCCCAATGTAGATTAGATTACAAGCATCTAATAAAAAATGTGCAAGCATTCTATTAGAGAAGAGGCATGGGACAATTTGATTAAAGACAGCGTTTTAAAAGACTCAATCATGTTCTGGTCAATAAGCAATTCCTCATATTTTGAGAGGAATATTTCCCATCTCTGGATCAAGGGGTTTCGGAACATCAGTGGATAGACCATTATAGTAGTTTTTTCCCCTGAATATATAGATAGGGAGATGCTAGCACGGGGGAAATCACCCTGGAAGCTAATGCGTTTAATAATAATTTTAGTATAGATGAAATTCAATTAGCACGGAGGAGGAGTCATTTGGGCGAAGCAATAGGACCCGGTGGCATTCCAGTTGATTTGTTTAAAGATAATTGTGCATTCTGGGTCCCATTATTAAGTAGTGTGTTAAATGCTGTCAAAAGGGGGGGATACCCCACCTGATCTAAAACAGCGATTGTACCTGTTTTCAAAAAGGGGGATAGATGTGAACCTTAATGCTACCCACCAATCTCCCTGCTCGACAGTTCAGTAACAATTCTGGGTAGGGTGCTGTTCGAGAGGCTACAAAATGGGGCAGTAGAACATTCTATCATATCCTACTTACAGTACATTTTAAAGAAGGGCCTTGGTACATTAGAACAATTCCTAAACTTGGAACTTCTCATGAGTTAGTACGCAAAGGCTAAGAAAAGCTTTTTATTCCTGTCTTTATGGACCTTATATGTGCATTTGCCAGTGTGAACAATACTATGCTATGGCAGATGATGTACTCTATGGGTGCAGATCCTGGAATAATTTACCTGTTCAGTCATCCTTATCCGAATGTCATTGGCAGGGTCCAGTTCGGTCTGGGAGGGGAATGCACCTGGCCATTTGTGTGGACAAGGGAGTCACACATAGGTCTGTTCTGGCCAAATGGTTTTGAACAAGCCCTCATGCAATCTACTACTGACTTGTTTATGATTGCCCTCAGAATGATATCTGGTTTACTGTATGCAGACGATGCAGTTCTTCTGGTACGCACTGCAAATAGTCTTCAGTCATTGTTAGATTCATATACATCATATATGGACAATCTGAACTTAAAAGTAAACTTAAAAAAGACCTATGTCATAATCTCTGGTTGAAAGGAATTCCTAAACTAGCCAATTTGTTGTTTATAATACTGTAATTTTGAAAGTCCCTACGTTACATATCCAGGTGTTTCATTTGACAACAAAGGGAATTGGACTCCTCAAATGCTGTTTAAGGCCCAAAAACTAATGAAGACAGCTACCTCTGTGTTCCGGTTTGCCTCAAAACTTGAGTCTACGTCAATTAAAGAGATGCTAACAATTTGTAACAGTAAAAGTATCTCAGCTGCTACTTATGGTTCTAGCATCTGGGGTGATGTGGACTGTGCATCATTGTAGTGGGCCGAGAATAAAATTCTTAGAAGGAGTTTAGCTATCCCTCAAGCCACCCATGCATTCATCGGCCATAAGGAACTGGAACTCCCATATATTGGAGACAATATTAGACTCAACACAATGCAGCACTGGCATTCAATATGGCTGAAACCCGAATCCACTTTGAATACGGCCTTAACTGTTGACTGTTAGTCTCTTGACTTCTCACAAAACATTGCTTGGCTGGAATTTATTAGATCAACACACAAATTACTGGGTTTTACTTTAGACACTACTGAAGAAAGTATGCTTCTTATTGTTTTGAAATTTTCAAAACTAGAACATAAGCAGAATCCAAAAGCTTTGATGAGTGAGGCTAGAGAACAACGTGAAAGTGTTAATAGCTCAGTGGCTGCCTATACTCAAATCCCTTCAAATCATGGGTTGCAATTTTATCTTCTGGATGTTTGAAATAGCCGCCAGTGTTGTATTTGAACCTATTTCCATCTTGGTACAATCCGTTTTATGGTAGCACATCCCACATCAGGTCAGTGGTTTAAAAGCAATAGATGGTGCCCGTGTGATGGAGTATCTGTACAAAGCACTTCACGTTTTTTATTTCTGAAAGTTTAATAAACTACCTAATACATGCTCTTCTATAGTTACAATACCTGCAAACTATACCTATCTGTTTTGCTGTGCTACGTTTCGTAGAAATTGCCGGAGGATTCGGAAAACTCTACCTAATATGCATGCGGATTATATCTGATTTATATTTTTAAGAAGTCTTTCTTATTTATTGTTTTATGTCATCTTTAATGGCTGTGAAATATTAACTGAATAATGATTATTTTACTGACTGACTGAAAGGTGATCTTTTTTCTAAGTAGTTAGACTTAGAGCTAAGAGCCATATGTAATGGCTGTGAACTGAGACTGTTGTGCAAAGCACAAAGGTCATTGAGTTTATTATAAAAATAGCTACCAGTAGATTGCACTTGTGCAAAGCATGATGGTTTGGTGAGGTTTTCCTTTCTACCTTATTGTCATAAATTCTTATTTTCATCACCTGTGATCTGGGTACTGTTCTACCTTCAGACAAGGTAAACTGGTCCGACTCCCAGAAAGTGGTAGTTTCAAGCATGTCAGCTACCACTGCTGCAGAGATTCCTTCCTTGGTTAGTAAACTGAATACTATTAAACCAAATAATATTAACCTCTATTATGCATAATAATAATAATAATAATAATAATAATAATAATAATAATAATAATAATAATAATAATAATAATAATAATAATAATGCATGTACTCATCCTCGATTCTCCCATGGGTGGAGAGAGTACACCATATCTTACTGATGGCAGTATTGTTTTCTTTACCAGTGACATTTTAAGTCCTGGGGCTTATCCTGTCTGCTCAGAATGATGGGTTTGATACCTGTGTTTGACCCTATAACTTCAAATTGTGGAAGCATGCAATTGAAGATAAGGCACTTCCCACAATCTTTCCAAATGCCTTGTCTTCAGAATAATCTCTGGGGATTTGAAACTCTCTAATTAGACATGGCCTTGGAAAGGAATGCGATCATAAGCACCGTGTGTTGCTGGCTGTGGGATACTTTCACTTGATCAGTTAATGGCGCTGATGCTGTTGGTGACTATGTTAGTGCCACTACATTTGTAAAAGACTTAGGGCCACATGCATCAACATAATGAAGTGCGATTCCAAAATAGCGATTTATAAAGAATCGCTATTTAGGAATCACAATTTCTTATGCATGTAGGATTCGCAAAATAAGTTGCGATTCCTAAACATTACCTAATAGCGATTTGCAAATTGCGAATCGCTATTAGGTAATGTCACTTCATTCATTCCTATGGGCCTATAGGGCCATGGGAATGAATGGGAATGCATTCGCAAATTGCGATTACCGAATTGGTAATCACAAATTGCGAATGCAATTCCAAGGGTGCAGGGGGCCTAAGGCCCTCCTGATGCCACCCCCCAAAAAGGTAAGTGTGCACATGTGGCGAACACACATGCCCTAAGAGCATGTGTGTGCGCCACATGTCACATTAAAAAATTCACTTTTGTGCATTTTTCAAAGATTTTGCAAATTACCATCAACTTGAAGTTGATGGTAATTAGAGTTTCCTAAATGCACAGTTTGCATTTAGGAAAGGCTTGATGTATCGCCTTTAGGGAATCGCAATTTGTGATTCCTAAATGCATTCGCAATTTAGGTAATCACAAAAATTTGCGATTACCTAATTTGTGAATGGAAATAGGTTCATGCATCAGAAAAGGGCTTTTTCCGGTCGCAAACGACCAGAAAAAAGCTTGATGCATGTGGCCCTCAAGTTCTGATTTACATCTTGGCGGTACTCCCGCCATCCCTCATTGGTGGTGGTTTCAAGTACTACGTTGAGTTGACGGAGTCCTGCCCAACATATTTAGATGTGTGCTGGCTGAACCGCTATCCGCATCGACAGACTGTTTACCATCACGTAAACGGCAAAAATCCATCGACGCAGCAGACTCCATTGATGAATAACAGTACTCCATCGCCATCAAGCAGGCAGATTTGGGTCGAGCCAATTTTGATTTCCCTGTTGTGTTAGTGTTGTCCTAGTGTTTTTTTTCTGATGAGTGAGTCCCTGGTCGAGTGTAGACTGGTAAGTACAACTTATTTTCATGTGAATACACATATATGTTTTGTTTGACTTAAATACATATGTAGATGATGTATTATGACCTTTTTCGTTACATATTGCATGCTATACAAACAACATAAACTCACTATTGAATGCACACCTACAGGCACCACAAGCACAACACACACAACCACCACAAAAACAATATCTTTTAAAGTGACAATACAGCTGTGGTCAATTTACCTTGATAAGTTAGAAAATGAACACTACTGAGTTACACATAAGAAAACATTGTATGTAAGAGCAATGCAAAAATACACGAGGCTACAGCAATTGTCAACACACTATTCATGGTAAGTGTAGAATTCTGGCTCTCTAAATACTATATCAAAATGAGGTATAGTGTGCAGAGAGTTCAGTGGATCCCCAGAGGCTTTACAGAATCTAAAGTAGATAATACTAATGCTCTCTTTTGTGGTAGTGTTGACGAGCAGTTAGGCTTATCAGAGGGCAGTGTTAAGCATTTGTTGTATACACAGTTGCAAACAATGAGACACACATTCAATGAATAAATCTGAGACCAATTTATAAAAATAGTACTTGGTTATATTTATTTTGCAGAACCACAAAACTTCATCATAGGTACATACGTTTTTCAAAATAAATACTTTTCAGTTTCCAAAATGGACTTTGCAATGTAAACCCATGAGATGAAGAAAACTTTCAGCATAAATAGGACCAGTAGCGGCCCGTGATGGGAGTGCTGCCGGGCGGTGACGCAGGGCGGGGGAGGGGCAGGGTGGGGGGTAGTAAACTACGGATTTCGGCCGCACTGAGGTAAATAAACAAAAAAATTAAATAAAACGAATTTCGTTGCGCGCGCTGCATCGCCAAATGCGATGCAGCGTGCGCAACAAAATTCGTTTTTTGTTTTTTTTTGTTTACTGACCTCAGTGCGGCCGAAATCCGTAGTTTACCACCCCCCGCCCTGCGTCACCGACCGGCAGCACTCCCACCACCGGCCGCTACTGAATAGGACTAACATCGACTTACAAGACCACTCTTCAGAAACTGAGCTAAGTATTGGGCAAGGTTCAGTTCAGCACAGACAGTACACCACCAGCGGCACAGGGACTGCCGGGTGGAGGCTGCAAGTTTGAGGTCGAGCGCCCAATACAAACCAATAGGGATTGGAGGCAATTGATCAGAGGCTGTTTACAGGCAAGTTGCAGTGTCTTGGGAGGCCAGTCTCCGGGGGGGTTGAAGCAAGCACTGGACGGGGCCCAAGGCAGCACTAACACTACACCACCAGCGGCACAGCAGCTGTCGGGTGCAGGGTGCCAACACAGTATAGGGGCCCTATGCAAAGCAATGGAGAAAGCCAAAATTGGAAACAGGCTGCACAGTGGCATTCCCAGATGTTAGGGTTGCCAAATAACAAGGCTGCCTAGTCTTGCTTCCAACTCATGTCTCTTTCATCCAACACCATACTCTCCCTGTACCTGTATCTCAGTCTTGCAGTTTCTTTTCCATCCCTCCTTTTTCCATTTGTCACTGTGTTTCCATTTTTCTTTTTCTCTTTCCCCCTTCTCTGCCTTTCTCTTCTTTGCTCTAGGTCAAAGTCTTATGATCAAAAAATAAGTCCTGGTGCTTAAAAATGAGTGCTGATGGGCCCCACCTGCAACCACTGGCTCAAATTAAGAACTGGTGCCACTGGATATGTGGTGATGGTAGTAGATACCACAGAGATGTTGGTGGTCATGGTACTGCTAATTTTACTCATACTATTGGTGGAAGTTCTAGATTGGGAGTAGACCCTACCTGAATATGGTGTCATTCACTTTCAAGAGTTATAAGGACTGATCCAAATCAGGCGCTCTTGATGGAAGTACTGCTGCTACACCTTCACAGCATGTGTAATAGGTATTCAGTCCTAGGCAGATCTGATGTTACTTTCTACACTAGTACATGGAATCCCACCACACTGTGGGACTTCTTGGGCTTTAGCACAATTTTGGAAAGCGGATCTCCGTTGCCCAGGGCTTCAAAGCATGGTTTTCATGAGCTGTCCATGATGGGATTCTGATAAAGGGTTAGATTAATTTTATTAAGGAAATTCTTTTGACACCTATTGCTGTAGATGATCACAGGAAACTCCACACTGTGGGGCATATTATCAAGCCCCTATCGCCACCACAACGTCACTTTGTGTGACGTTGTGGAGATAGGGTCAGCGCCCTATTATCAAGGCAGCGTTAAGCCACTTAATGTGGCTTAAAGCCACGTTAAGTGGCTTAACGCTGCCTTGATAATAGGGCCCCTTTCACACTAAACTTAGTGTGAAAGGGGCGTGCAGTGGGTGTTGCGGTGGGCATTCCACCGCAACACCCACTGAAGTCGACGCTGCCACCTATTATCAAGTTTGGCGATAATAGGTGGCAGCACCGAAGTTAAGACCAGAAAATCCTGGTCTTAAGGTGGTGAAACGAGGAGAAATGCTTTATTTCTCCTCGTTTTTGCTTTTTCCATGTGTGCTGCCTTGTGCAGCACACATGGAAAAAGCAAAATGCCATGGTTTGTTCATGTACAGGAAAGTGTCCCTTCCTGTACATGAACAAACCGTTTTTCAAAATGCCATTTTGTAACTTCCATGTTTGCTGCACGAAGCAGCACACATGAAAGTTACAAAATGGCAATTTAGGTTTGTTTATGTGCAGGAAGGAACTCCTTCCTACACATAAACAAACCTCCCTGCTCGCATGAACACCCTTGCACTCTGGTGCAAGGGTGCCTGCATTGGCGCTAAGTTGTGTAACTTAGCGCCATCGCAGGGGGAAACGCCAGGCTGCACCATATCCTTGTTAATATGGTGCAGCCTGGCGTTTCCGAAGTGGCGGAGAGAGGCGTTAAGCAAAGACGGCTAACGCCTCTCTCCGCCACTTCCTTGGTAATACGCCCCTTTGTTTTCACAGTAAAAGTGATATATACACTGTTTTTCACCCTACTGCCATATCGCAATGATTTTCTCTTCTTACCTCTCTGTGTTGAAATCTCTCCTTCAGTGCATGGAATGCAGTCAAAGCAGCAATATGGCTGCCCTTGTCGTGGAACCTTCCTGTATCCAGGAGAGCAGCTGACACTGCACACAGACCGAGGAACCTGAGGAGACAATGTTTTAAAGAATGGGTCTTCCAAAATTTCATATAACATGTTAATAGACCAAGGTGTTTACTGAAATACATTGGGTCAATAGAAAACCTATCACTTGCACCAGTGCTTGTGTGTGTGGTTGCTTCACTGTGGTTGTCCATGTGCTGACTATTTTGTTTAAAACATGCAGTGATGGGACCTTCTTGGCATCTGGGAGCTAACAGCAGTTTTCAAGTCACTTCAAAACAGCTAAATACTTTTATTGTATTCTATCATGGTTTTAAAATGTGAAAATTACAATTTGTTCATCTTTTATTTAGCCAATTTATGAGTATCCATCTCTTTTTTAGTCTCTCATATCCTTTCATGACCCCTTCAAAGAAAAGTTGTTCCAGTTTCATAAATGAATACTGTGTATTTTATGGAAAGTGGTTGTGCCACACATAAACCTAAATTCAACAATTAAAAACAAAAACACTATTGCAATGTACAAACATATACCGTTATCTAGTGCATTGGAAACGTGTACTATTATGGTTTTGCTCAGAAACAGTTTTATCATGGGCAGGTGCATACAACAGTAAAAGTTTATGGAGTATGTTTAATTTCCTAAACTATAAACCGAGGTTGCATGGTGGGTGAAAAATGATGGATTGAGATGTGGCCCACAGTGATTACCATTGGCTGAGATTAATTCAAGTATTGCATCCATCACCCTGTTTTTCATGCCCTGTGTCTGGATGTGTGGGTTGTTGAATGTTCAGTGTTTTGTTTGTTAAGCTGTAGCGGGGTGTCATCAGCCAAGCTTTCTGTAGAATGTAATGTCACCAGTGGGGTTGCAGTTGGATCAATAGGGTTTTGTATTATTTAGGAAGGTGGAGTATGATGTGGTGATGCTGGTTAGGCTTTGCCATGCAATACTCTCACAATGCCCCAAAGGTGGTCCTTGGAGTAACAATAATAAATCCTTAGTTCAATCCTGGTAGAGTGTCAAAGAGTAGTCAGGCTTTACTAGAGAAACATGTGTTAAGCATTTCAGAGTACCAACATGGACGATAAGTAATTGACACGACTCAAAAGAAATACAACAGCAATTTATAAAAATAAAGCAGATTTTTTCTGTAAATGTAGACACCAAAAAGAAGTAAATCAGATAAGTATAACCAGAGTTATGGATTTTAGAAGCAACATTAAATCAGTTGAAACAGTACTGCAAAACTTTATCATTGTGGTCAATGGTAAAATGCACTAGTGACAATCGGTCACTTGCAGGTTGAGTTGCGGGGAACCCATGGAGGGCAAAGGAGATGCGGGTTCCGAGACCAAGCCACGACAGCCAGTTCGATTTTACCTGGTTCGAGAAGCCCGGTGCAGCACAGTTGTCCTGGATATCCTTGGTGCTGAAGCAGGAGCTGCGGGGGAGCTAGTTTTACTCCTTACATGGTGCTGGTGGGGACCAGGGCGCAAAAACTCAACAACGAAGCCACTGCTGACATCGGATGAAGGTTTTGCTGAGTTCCCTTGAGGTTAAGCGTCGAGTAAAGGGAGTGGTCGCCGGACTGGCGACCAACAAGCCTTGGGAGCGGTAAGCTCAGCAGAAGGTTATTTAAACGTCAGGAGTTCCGGGGGAACACGGTAGCCACCTGAAACATGGTGGAGGTCAGATTACATCTCCCATAATGCACTGGACCATCTCCTTTTAGGCGATCCCTCAAAGGGCCCGATGACCAGCGATTCTTTGGTTCTGGTACGTTGTTTTTACCTGCAGTGTGCAGGGGACTAATGCCACTGGTCCAGGGGTATCTGGAATTGCCTTTGGCTCTCAAAGGGGTCCCTTTGTGTGGGAGAACCAAGCTTTGGTCCAGGATGAGTTGCAGTTTTGCAGTTCGAGGAAGGTTGCCAAGGAGCAGAGTATCACGCCTTTGCTTTGTTCAGATCTTGTTGTAGCAGACACAGGTCTATTCTTTGTCCTTTGTTGCAAGTCAGATCAGAACTGATGTTCTGGTGTCAGGGGTAGCCCTTAAAATCTATATTTAAGGGCATTAGGGGTGTGGTCGCAGGTGGCCAATGGGCTACTAGCCCCATCGATTAATCTACCCCTGAGGTGACCACTTCCAGAACCCACTATCTATCCACTTTTAAAAATTGCAGGTCTTCCTTAGCTGTACAGAGTAGGTAGCCCACCCTAGAAGTGTGGCTAGCCTTTTGGGGGTGTACACCTCCTGAATACCTAATTTTACCACCTGCCCTGGTGCAAATGTGCCAGGGGGCAGGGGGAAGCTGTTTCCTCCTTTGGGAGGTAGACTGGTTCCATATCACAGGCGGTGAAACCTTTGAAGCTTACTGCCTTGATTTGCCACTTCACTAGCCATCCTGTCAAGGAGGGAGGTATGACCTTGTTATATTCCATATAGGTACCATAATATAGGCCTTGGTAACTTCATTACCCTTCACCTATAATCTTCCCTACATTACACTTGTCACGGTTTACAGGGACTGACCTTTTACCTAGATACTACACTGCATTCAGAACGCGGGTTTTCCCTAGTTCGAAATCTCATATATTATGCATGAGGATTCTTGGAAGTACAGCAGGACTACCATCTCCTGTATAAAATCTATGTACAAAGTTCATGCCCAACGTCATCCTTAGGCCGACACAGTAACACAGCAAGGTAGGACCCCTGGGGAGACCTATGGGTATATATACATCACATCTTGCTAAGATAAGACAGAGGAGACCGAGACTTCCCGGCCGACACACTGACCAGAGACGCTGAGGTTCCTGCATGCAGACACTCCAGCTCGCAGTGGTCTAACATCCCTCGCGGGGTGTCCAACTCGAGAACAGGACGGGGTCCCACAGTCTCTCACTTCAGGTAATGAGGTTGACTAAATCCTAGAGGGATTCTTGGCTTAACACCTACCTCCATGCTAGGTACACTAAGGTACATCTAGTTAGGGAAGCATTGTAGGAGGACGCATCTTTTTATCATGTGTTTTATATACTCGGATGTATTCATGATTATTGTAAGATGGTAGAGCTATACCATCCATTTACCTTTATAGTACTGCTAATCATTTATACCTTATACTGCCTAACGGTTGTGGCAGCTCATTTATTTTACACTAGAATATCAACTGTTCAATAAATTCTTATTGAAAACGCCCAGCCTGTTTATTCTGTGTATTCCTCTGAGACAGACTAAGTAAGCACGAGAGACTGAGCGAAAGGTAGCATATTGTTTCCACGGTCCTGAGGGATCAGGGTTGTCATGTTCGATGGTTGCCAGCGACTATTCTCTCCTTGGTAAGAGGAGATTCTAGTGGCACTGTGAGCTATTTGGTACAAAAGGCCAACATACCCGGTGGGGGTGATCAGAGTTTGTCTAACACCAATTCTACAGTGTATGTTGTTTAAACGCGCAGATCCTGTATACTTTTTATAGGAACTACACGACATGGCGCCCAACGTCGGTTGGGTACTTATTTAACAGTAGAATCTGAGTAGTTTAGTCGTGCTATTCTCAGAAATCTCTATTCACAAAACACCAGAGATGTCTGGAGTGGGTGGGCAAAACTCCGCCACACCTGAGTAGACGAAATATCCTATTTATTGGCTGATGGTTAATCAAGCTTGAAGGACACGGTGTTCCTAAAAATAGTGCAAAACACCTTATCTTAGTTCCCTTGAAAAGTTATTTGTGTTCTAAACAGAAGACCCACTAGATCAGCCATTACCGCTCTCGGAAGATGAGGAAGATGCAAACGCAATACATATTGCGGCAAATGTTAGAAATACAGTCACCCTGAAGCTACTTGCACATGGTTTAACACCTAGGGGTGGCAAAGTAGCTTTCGTGATTGAGGCACATGAATCATACAGAACAGAGGTATTTTATTCGTGGGTTACATTCCCAGCAGCAAATGCAAGAACAAAAACTTTTCATTTTTACACAGAAGATGAACCACCAGCGGAATATTGTCAGTATGAGGACATTGAGGTTCCGCTCACATACCAGGAACATTTATACTGGTTTAAAGGCACCCTACCCCATACAAGAAGAAGAGTGAGACTCGGCCCGCTCGGAAGAGAAGGGGCAACATAGCCAATATTAGCAGCCTACACACCACATCCTGACATCGAAACAATGCCAGGATCAGACTTACTCATACTTCACAAAGAACTAATAAAACTTTACAGAAACATGACGCAGTTCGTCATGAGGACACTTACAGTCCAGCCAGCAATGGTAACAACAAATACAACTAATGTTCAAAACACAACAACTAAAATTACACCCCAAACACTACACGCAGTAATGGGTAAAATGCCCACAAAACGTGAACAAATGCCATTCTGGATAGCGCAGAAAATAACACAGCTAGAAGCAGTATTTCCGAATACTAGCCCTTATGAAAAACACAGAATGCTGACAATCTGCTTGCCCATGGGGATAACACCACAGATGGAGGACTGTACCTCTTGGGGTACAGTTTTCGCTGCCATATATACCAGAACTCATGGTATATCGTCCTTAGCAGTAATACCAAATTTATTAAGACAAATACAAAATGAGTACGGAGCAGAGCCTGCTCTGAACTTAGGGATGAAGTTACTAGGTAACTATGCCCAGGTATCAGCCATAATATTAGCAAATATTAAAGGGTTCAGTCCTTTACAACAGGAGCACGAACTACCAAAAATAATAGAAACTGCGTATGCAGAATTAGGCAGGGACAGTTTGGGTGGAAAAGCATTAAAACCACAATTGATGGGTAGTCTTAAGAAGGAGACCTTCAAGCAGACACCTGCTTCTTCTAAAAAGAAGTGGGACAATAACAAAAAACAAAAAGTTAAAGAAAACAGATCTCAATCGAGAGGTAGATCTCCTTCACAGGAACAGTCTGAAAGGAGGTACAACCTTAGGAATAGGGATAATATTAAGAAACCTGACAGGTATCAGGATACTGATACACGTTCCTCTCGTTCCTTTCAGGGTTCAACGAAAAACTCAGAGAGAGAAGGATGGTCAGACAGACAAGAAGAGCGTACAAAGTCCAGAGACAAGCAACACACTCAAGAATATACTTCCAAAAAAGAAGATAAACCAAAACAAAAACCACAGTTCAAAAAGAAGAAGGATGCAGGTCTAAAGATCAGACATGCCCAGAATTCTGAGTACTCGACTACTGAACGGGGAATGGGCTCTGACTATGCTAGACAGTGCGGCAGAAGTAACAATAGCTCGCCAGAACCTGATGGAATTTCTGGTGACAGCGGACTTGAATGATTATATCACGGTGGAAACACCTGATACTAGGGTAAGTGTCCCACACAAATTATATGAAATAACACTCCAAATGGAGGGGGACAAATGCAGGACAGTTAGAGGTCTCTTTTGAGAGAACCTAACGTTTGGCTATGACATTTTGTTAGCTGAACAGGATTGGCCGCCAGCATTCGTCATAGATTGCCCTAGGGGAGAAACGGTAATTTTACCAGCATTTTCCGACCATGTCACCAAATATTTAAAATATACATATGCGCGGGAGTGGGCGGTAGCCCAAGCCCCAGCATTATACAAAAACCATGTTGGATGGGACGAGGATTCAACCCACCACATAATTCCATTAAAAAATACTCCAACTGCACAAAGGCAGTATCCAATAAAGCAAGAAGCTAAAAAACAGGTCAGGGAGATCTTAGATCAACTTGAATACCAAAGAGTGATTGAAACATGCACCTCTCAAATGAATAACCCTTTGTTTCCCGTATCAAAACCGGACAACACATACCGTCTAGTGTTGGATTACAGACATTTAAACACTTGCACTAAAACATTTGCAGTACAGAATGCACACAGTGCCGCATTAATGAATACCATTGTGCGGAAAAAATACAAATCAACACTTGATATCTCAAATGGATTTTTTTGCCAAAATATAGCACCTGAGAGCAGATATTTAACAGCATTTTCAGCGCCAGGGTCCCAGCGTCAATTTTGCCGACTCCCCCAGGGGTATAAGAACAGCCCGGGGTTGTTTTCAGCTAGGGTAACTGAATTACTTCAAAATTTAGATGAAGAGGCATTGTCCTACGTAGATGATATTTATCTGACGGATGATGACCTGGAGGAACACTTGAACAGAGTAAACACCATAATTTTGGGATTTGCATCTGAGGGTTACAAATTCAACTTCAAAAAATCGAAGATTGCCCACCTTAATGTCCTTTTTCTAGGCTATGAGCTTTCAAGTGAAGGAAAAAATCTAGCAGCTAACTTTTTCGAAAAATGCGCGCTGCCCCCAACCTCCAAAATCATTAACAAATTTACAATCAATACTGGTATTCCTGAACTTTGGCAGAACATACATTTCAGATTACGCGGAAAGACTAAAGCCTTTCTACAATTTGATAAAACCTGACTTTTCAGTTAGACAGTGGACACAGGAACACACAGATACTCTTCGTTTCTTACAAGCTGACATGATAGCTTCAAGACACGCGTAAATGTACGCAACCTGGTGATCCGTATAGTTGCGGGTCAATCTGGGTACACCTATCTAACATATAATGAAGGTGAGACAGTACCAATAGCATACAAATCACATTTGTACACAAATGCTGAGATGCGTTTTGCATCAACTGAAAAAATTCTAACAGCAGTACAGACTGCTGTAGTCAGAGAAAGAGCCCTGGCTCAAGGGAAACGTATAATAGTCGTTACCCCAGTTCCAGCCTTAGAGGCTGCGACAAAGGCAAGCGTTCCCAACGCTAAAGCCTTACATCCAAGATGGATACAATGGGCTAATTCTCTCACTGCAACAGTTGTAGACTACAGGTCTAAACTGACTTACAAGTACGACCCAAATCTAAAAACACAAGCATTTCTGCAATACGAACAAGAATATCCTCTACCAAATGAAATAATGCCTCTAGATCAGTATGAATATATAATTTACACTGACGGTTCTGCGCAACCGGCCATAGGGAGCAAACAGCAATACAGCACTGTGTGTGCTATCGTTAAAGGATGCATGCAGGATGGAAAGTTTCACCCGAAATATACAAAAACACAGTCTCTAGGAGACTGCATGGCGCAGCTGGCAGAACTAAAAGCACTAATACTGGCACTGGTAAATACGGATTGAGAATTCCCCACACTAATCGTGTGTGATTCCTTTTACTGTGTACAGTCATATAATGAATATTTACATCACTGGGGACAAAATGGGTTTAAGGATGCAAAAGGTGGCACAATAAAGCACAAAACGCTATGGGAACAAGTAGTAGAGTTGAAAAACAAACTACCAAGGGCTCACATGATACATACACTGAGTCATCAACGTGATGGCGTTCACGTTGAAGGGAATTCATTGGCTGACGAAGCCGCAAAGGGGGCTGTAAGTACGGCTTCCGTAGCTGCAATCACTCGTTCAAAAACGAGAATAGACGGTGAGATAATGGTTGCGATTATTGCCACACGCATTAACTCAGCAGTACCGAAAAGGTTTCCACTCAAATACTCCTACAAGTTAGATGCAAACAATGTTCCATTTGCTCAAATTTCTGGAGTGGGGGATAGAGTAGTACCAAATATGGATCGTAGGTTAGGATTAATTATAGTAGCACACGAGGGTATAGGGTCTGCACATGCAGGGGTTACAGCAACTGTTTCTCTATTGAAACAGCGCTATTGGTGGCCAGGACTAAGAAAGCAGACTAAGGACTACGTCTTGAAATGCAACATCTGTCAGCAGATGAAAGGCTCCACAGTCACATGTCCAGCGCAGACACCATTACTAATATCAGACAGACCACTGGCGTGTGTTTATTTGGACCACTGCGGCCCCTTACAATCTGATGGGGCTTACAAGTATATCATGGTTGCAGTGGATTCCTGCTCTAGGTTCCTATGGGTGTGGCCCCAGTGCTCGGCTGACGCTCGAACTGTTATAAAAGATTTGCGAGTCTTTATAGGGACATAGGCAATAGGCACATTACATTCTGACCATGGCCCCGCGTTTAGCTCTAGAGCTTACAAGGAAGCCATGGGAAGTTTGGGTGTAGCATTGAGGTACTCCTCTCCGTACCATCCTGAGGGAAATTCAGTTGTGGAGAGGAAAAACTGGGACTTAAAGCAGTCTTTAATAGCTAGAGTATTAGGCTCGGTGGACATTGGGTAAAACATCTGTATGGAGTTCAAAGGGGATTAAAAAATTAGCCAAGAAGCTCTCTAGGGCGTGTCACTCCTTATGAGGTCTTATTTGGGACGAGAATGTGGGTACCTGATTTTGATTGTGAAGGCACAGTGGTTGATGATAAACCTTTTGACATCCATAAACGTTTGGCTGTTTTACAGGACCTAAATGAATCCAGGGCACTACAGAGTAATGTCCAGGTGAAAAGGACCGCCACTGGGGAAGCAAAATGTGTCACGGCAAGACCTGTCTGGATCCCTTAAGTTGGGGATCTGGTCAGAGAGAAAATAGCGGACAAAAAAGAATTTGGGCCATCATACAGAAAGCCTGTACCTGTACTGGCAGTTGAAGGAACAAGAACAGTACTTCTGCCACCTCTTGCCGGTAAAAAGGAGAAAAGATTTGTCTCAATTGACTTAATCAAACCACACTATTTGGCCGATACTGAATAGTAGGCCACGTGGACTCCAGAGTAACAGACACCCTCCTCTCACAACTATACAAGAAGTCCAAACAGAAAGACTCATCACATTTGAAGAGTCACCTACACGGAATGAAGGACTATGCAACAATGCAATGGAACTCGTTCCTCTCGACACCGAAGTTCAAAATGAGAACTCAACAGAAAGACAAATTTCTATTCGACCAAACACTGATATCTACGTCAACATGCCCCAACCCGAGCAAGCTACAGTGTCCACAAAACCTGCTGAATTACCGAAAATTGATCGAACTGCATCTGGCTATTTCATTGACTTTGATACGTTTTCATTGGATCAAAGTGAACCTGAAACAATGCCAGCCCAAAAATCTCATCTACAGCGATTCAAAGATTTTCTGAACTTTCTTAAAAAGACTTACCTGGTATCACCTTGGGTGGAACTCTGGGTAACTACCGGATTACTTTTCCTTCTTTTCTGGATAGGCCTAGTAATTGTCTTTAGTATGCTTATTAATGGGACTTATCTTCAAGAAAGCTCTGCAGCACAAAAAGTGAATGTGATTCTGAAACCACATCTATCATCACATCATGAAAAAAGAGACCTATCATCAGTGAACATTACAGCAGTTCCTATACCTGACGGTATAGTATGGGACAAGGTTGATTATGATATATTTGGCCCGACTGAACTTTTAAAAATACCACATTTATTTAAGATTTCATTAAGCGATATCATTACCTCCAGTACATTTTCCGATGATTGGGATTATGAAACTGTAAATAATATGTTGTCTGATTTAGAAAAATCTGCTGCTTTTTCTAATAATGAAATGTTATAGGGCACATCAGACTTTGAAAAAATGTATTGCTATCAACATTATGGTCATCACTTTTTGCATAAATCTGCTAATCCCAGAAATGTTTTCACATACCACCAATGGGAACATTGCCCAACACCACCGAAAAGCAGTTCAAAAACATTTGCACAGAAATTTCCATATTTTTCAGGGTTTAACAAATCAGACCCAGCCTCATATTATTATAAGGTTGCACCAACACCAGCACGGAAAAATATGTTAACAAACACCAAACAGATTTATTCCGCTACCTTTATTGCCCAATTGTCTGAACAGGGTTTCGACTTATGGAAAGACACCATATACTTAAAATCAGTCTGGGGTACTAGAGAGTGGCAGGTCCATGGAACAGAGGCACTATTCAGAGCATGCCTTATTCCTCAGCAAATAATGTTTTTGAATGAAACAGTGCAACAAACGACCTGTCTTGGATTAGCCAAGAATAAAGATTTGAATACACCTCGGATGTCCACACCATCACACACTGAGGGTAATATAACATCACAAGAAGAGGTTACACTAGATGACATCATGCAATACAATAGATCAGACCCCGATTAGAAGGGATGGTTGATTTGGCCCGTAGACACCAATAGCTGTCAGGAAAGATTCTTGGGTAAAACTAAAGGATTTAGTATCAATAGGCCAGATGTTATGTACAGAGACAACACCCAGGGGTAGTGACATCTTACAGTGTTGTGAAGGTATGCCTCGATTGGCTAAAGACCTCAACACTTACACACGTGAAACAACACTTATCTTTACTTTCAGAGGATGTGGACCTACGGGATTTTTTATTAGCTCCTAGGAAGCCACGTCACAAACTTTGCTATTATGCTGTCTACAATGAGATTTGGAAAATATCACAACAAGAGGCCATGGAAAGATTACGAGAAATAGATCGTATAAATCTAGAGAAAGCTCTAGCAGTGGTCGACAATGGGTTAACAACACTAACATCCAGAATATATTCTCTAGGCAACATTGTATCTTCTGCTATTGATGTACTAGAACAGAATCTGTCCATATTACAACAAGGGCAATCACAATTGCGTTCTATTATGTTATTAAGCTGGACGATGCAATCTTTGCGCCAGGCTATGTGCCTTGGAGTTTCATAAACAGTACGTCTCTGTTTTCTTCGTACAATCTGACAGAAAAACAGATAGAAATGGCACAAAGGGTAGCAAAATATACAATGCTGTGTATTGAGAAGCTGGATAGATTGCATTTACAGTGGCAGAGTCACCGTCCACGGAATGGTTAATCCATTGCCACATAACTCTTCGGTCACAACTTTTCAATTCCAATATTGCCTTGAACAAATTCAGGCAGGCAGATATGAAGAAATGGGTAGGGAATTCATCAAGGAATCTTGGGAATTACCGTACAGATTTCGATGCCGGAGTGGGGAAAAAGAAGTGTTTCTAAGTGGTACAAACTGCGAGAATACTTTAATTGGATCACTTATATGCCAGGATATAATGCTTCATGGGGCCCGTAACGGTTCGGTAGCAAACTTATCCTGTCATTTAAAGGGTGCCCCAGCTGCCGTGATCACTCCAGTGTTCAGGCTACTTTCTAATGGGAGTTACTTGATGCTGAACGATCAAGGTTGCTGTGGGATGCTTCCGGGCATCGCATATCTGGTAACCGTGAGTTCCAGGGTTACTTGCTGTATGCAAGTATTGTTTCCACCAACATATACAGTTAGGGAGGCGCCGTTATGGCCTTCACTAAATGTTTCATTAATACGGTTTGATGCTTTGAGCAGAATGAAAGCCATGCTTATACAGGAACCCGTGCCCTTAACCTCCGCTCGAGAGACTTTTGATCTTCAAGTCGCAAGGTCTTCGGCAGAGATACAGGCACTTATACGTACAAATTGCCCCTTCCATTTCGTAGAAATGGTGAGTCGTACCTTTAACATGTCTGATACGACAGGCATTGTCCACCTATTTAAGACCATAGGTTCTGGACTATTAAGCACCTTTCAGACGGTCCTCAGAGTTAATCCAAACTTTATACACTCCGTATTTGGAAGCATATTTGGAGGACCGCCGCTGATCCTGTTTCTAATAGCAGGTATCCTGATTGTCGTTTTTCTGCTACACAATGGACGTCCCAGTCACCAAGGAGATGGAAACAGTACTCCTGGAGTGGGTGCAAAAAGATGACACAGATGCCACTGCTGATGTCAGATGAAGGTTTGTGGAGTTCCCTCAAGATGCAACATCGAGCTAGGGGGGTCGTTGCCGGACTGGCGACCACCGAGCATTGGCAGGGTAAGCTCCACAGAAAGTTATTTCGACATCCGGAGGTCTGGGGGGAACACGGTAGTCTCCTGAAACCTCATGGAGGTCAGGACTATGTTCCCCACAATCCACTGGACAATGTACTTTTGGGCAATCCTTCGGAAGCCCAATGGCCAGCGATTCTTTGGTTCCGGTACTTTATTTTACATTTGTACAGGGGACTAGTGCCACTAGACCAGGGCAGTCTGGAGTTGCCTTAGGCTCTCAAAGGGGTCCCTCTGTCTGGGGGAACCTAGCTTTGGTCCAGGACGAGTTGCAGTCATGCAGTTCCACAAAGGTTGCCACAGGTGCAGAGTATTTCACCTTTGCTTTGTGCAGATCCTGTTGTCACATACATGGGTCTTCTCTTTGTCCTTTGTTGTAAGGCAGATCAGACCTGAGGTTCTGGTGTCAGGGGTAGCCATTGAATCATAGATTTAGTGGTGTTATGGGTGTGGGTGCAAGTGACCAATAGGCAACTAGCTCTAGCAGCTAATCTGCCACTGAGGCGACCACATTCGGGGGGTGTTTCACCTTTTCTACCCAGAACCCTCTATCCTACCACTTTTAAAAATGGCAGAAGTCTTCCTTAGCTGTAAAGACCAGGTAGCCCATGCTAGTTGTGTGGCTAGCCTTCCAGGGGCTTGGGGGGGTAAACCTCCTGAATATCTAATTTTCCCACCTGCCTGGGTACAAATGTGCCTGGGGGGCAGGGGGAAGGCTGTTTCCTCCTTTGGGCGGCAGCCTGATTGCATATCACAGGTGGTGAAGCCTTTGAAGCTCACATCCTTATTGTGTCACTTCACTAGCCATCTGTCTGTTAAGGAGGGAAGTGTGACCTCCTTCCAGTCCAGGCCATTGTTTGTGACTCCTGGGAGAGTGCACACTTCCTGGCAGGGGCTCATATTCCTGTCTTGGCAGCAGTAGCTACATGCTGGCAGCCAGAGCACCGGAAAGGCTGGAGAAGCCAGATGGACAACCTCTAAGGTAGCCACCTGGGTGCATGGCACATCATCCTCGACATGAGATTCATGTCAGGAGTGAGGAAGCGCATTGTTTGATTCCAAACATGACATATTTCAGAGGGTACCATAATGGTGCTGCCAACCTCGGGTTTGTCGGGGTGCCAGTCCATGTTATCCTTTGGACCGCCTATCACTTTTAGTAGCTTAATGGAAAAGGCCACTATAGGGACATATAAGCTTGCACTTACATGTCCACACCTTTAATATAATGTACCCTGCCTTTTGGGCTTAGGAGGCTTTCCTTTGGGGTGACTGGCATATCTTAAAAATAGTGCATTGACTTTGCCACACATGGTGAGGGCAAAGTTGAATTTGAGTAGTTTGCAATGCTCCTGCAGTCTTCAATGGCAGGCCTGCTGTCAGTAATTTACTTTTGTCACGCAGGGTGGCATAAATAGTGCTTCAGGTGACTCCTTTAACACCCATGCCCAGGGTACCACTGGCACTGTATACCAAATACTTATAAAGGGTTAAAGTCCTTGCCAATTGGGGTTACCAATTCATACATATCAGTTTTAGGAAGAGAACACTGGCACTGAGGTCTGGGAAGAAGGCTCAAGAGCACTTTCCGAGTCATAACCATCGGCATTGGAGCAAAAAGTGGGGTGGTGACCATACAAAAGGGCACTTCCCTATGGACTATCATGCAGATGTACTATGTGATGATTGGCTATGTAGGTAACTCACCTATCTGGACAGGAAACAGTTCCTTAACCTTGGTCTTTGCATTCATAGTGAGACTAGATTGATATCAATGATAGATGCATCATGTTATGAACCCACAAGGTAGTCTGAATATACAGTGAAGAAAAGGACAGCATTACATTCCAAGTTGATGCTTAGAGTGGTGTATTATTTGTACACAAAGCAGAATGGTTGAGGATTCTTGATGACCATGGCCCTCATTTAGTTTGGCAGAACATGAACCTCACTGAAAATTGACAAGGCTCCTGCTAAAATCTTAGTCCTCCCACTCTATTTAAAATCAGGGGAAGCCTACGGTGACTCCACTGACAGAGACCTTCTACTTGTAGGCCTTTCCACCATAGAGCTGTCAGTTAACAGGGATGGTCATCCTGACCTATTTTGGACGGAACAACCATAACTACATTTCACTTTTGGGATCGCCATGTGTGGCATGGTGGTCCGTAGCTAGTAAATCAGTTAGTGGCCCTATGTGCACGGAGAAAACTTCCTGCACATCAGGACATTTGAGTTTTTGCTTTTGAAAAACAAACATTGTTTATATTAACTGCAACTGGTAATCTCTATTGAATAACGTTGAGTGACTACCTTTACCTGGATTGCGAAACAGTTTACTCATGCCTCCCGTTCCTACTGCCATTGGGTGAAAGCAGACACCCACTGCTGGCCCAGATGCCATCAGATGTTTAATGCACTGATAAGCTGGTTTGATATACACTGTGTAGCCCCATGCCATGCAGATCTACTGTCTCAGCCCTGGTCAGTTTGACCTCATATTTGAGGTAGCTGACCACAAGGGGCCTTCCAAGACCCAAACATGGATTTAGTAGAGAAGCTTGGCTTCCCTGAAGGTGAATTCTACTATTTCTCCTTTTGCTGTCTCTATTTGTGGTTATTAAATCACACCAGGGAATTATTTAGGCATAGAAGAAATGGACAAGACTGACACAAAGCAGCCCAAACATCAGATTGAGCATCGACAAGGCTCGAGATTGGAGAGGGCAACTGCTGACTCTAGGGCTTCCCTCTCATCGGATCCTGACCATGAGGCACAAGACTAGAGCTGGAAATCTTTGCTGCAAGTGATGGAGGGAAGCCTCTTGTCAATAGAGTCAAAGGTTGACTCTCTTACCCTCCAAATGGAAACCATTTCACAAAAACTAGAAAAGCATGAGAGTAGACTGAGAGCAGTGGAGCAGCAAGTATCTGAAGAGGAAGACACCCTCAACACGAAAGGAGAAACCCTCCTCAAAATGGAAAAAGTCCTCAAGATAACTGCCACCAAAAACAATGATCTGGAGGCTAGAGGCCATCCTTATTCAGAGCTTACCAGAGGCGACAAATACCGATAGACTTGAGAAATATGTGGAGACCATGCTCCTGTCTATGGGTGACTTGGATGCCTTTTCAAAGATACTGATGGAAGAAAGCAACCATTGGATTCTCGCAGAGAAGCCACCTCTGGATACCACAGCATGCTCCACCATTACTAGACTCATGAATGTGCATGATAGAAACACTGCTTTAAGATTTGCAATTGAGAAATGTTCCCTGTCATTTCAAGGCTGTCAGATTTCCCTCTTCCCTGATTTCAGAATAGCACTTCAAGAGGCGAGGAGCAAATTTGTCTCTGGTATGAAACCGCTTTTCATCATCCTTTATTTCGGCTCTATGCAAACCATACAAGGCACAACGCATATAAAAAGCAAGTATTTCAATGTAGTAAGAAGAAAATATAAAAAGTATATATATGATGTTATAACAACAGGGATAAAAAAGACAAATTCAATTAAAAAGATAGAAGGTAAAAACCCTACCAACAAGGGTAATTAGATAAAATAAAGGTTCATTCTTTAGCAATCTGCTTTGTTCTAACATGCCATACAGAGAGTAAGAATTTTGAAATTGAGAACACAATTGGACTGGATGTATCGAATCTGCATATTGTCATTATTAAGTGACAATCCCTCAATCCCAACAATTTACATAATGGTTTGACCCAATGTACACAATGGGGCTGATTCCGATTCGGGCCGGAAATCTCTCTGACCGAGCCGGACCCAGAGAGATTTCCGACCGAATCGGACCCTAGCAGTCTGACCGGACGAGTACGATGCGTTCGCATGCAATCGGACTCGATTCGGTCGGACTCCCATTGAAGTCAATGGGAGCCGGTCGTACAACGCGTACGCGGGCTCCCATTGACTCAATGGGTGCGAGGCGAACAAGGGCGCCCCCTACAGCGGGTACGCATCGCAGCGACTCGCGCCGTACATGCACAGGTAGGGGGGACCCATGGGTCCCCCCTGTGTGCGACTCGCGCGGCTACGCGTACAGGGGGGTCCGACATGGACCCCCAAAGTCCGGCTCCGACTGCTCTTTCGAGCCGGACTGCGCGACTCGGTCGGACTGCTCGCAGTGCGCATCGTACTTACCCGGCCGGGGAACGTCTCCATTGCGCGGTGCGAGTCGTGTCCGTGCGAGTTGGTCGGAGCGGTTGGCTTTCGCAGACGAGTCGGTCGGAGTTATTGCATCGTACTCGCTCGCCCGGACGCACGTACGAATCGGTCGGGAAACAGGGCTCCGAATCGGATCCAGTAAAGCCGAATCTGATTCGGAGCCCTACCGGCCGAGATCGGAATCGGCCCCAATGTCTTTTATAGGCAGGACAAAAAATAAAACATGTTCAAAAGATTCCACAACTGCGCATCCCATAGGGCAGAAATTTGACTTAGTGACACCATCTTTCCAAGTACTGGTAAAAGCTAATACAATTTAAGTCCCAAGCCTGAATTTAATTTAAAGTGCACATGCGTAGGGGTTAAGAACCATATCTAAATAAGAATCATATTCAAAAGTACATTTATAGGAGAGGAACAGGTCTGTCAAACTATCCGCTGTCGTACTTTGGATTTTTTCCCCTAATACAAAAT
Organism: Calotriton arnoldi; assembly: GCA_963921515.1. Classification (NCBI taxonomy): domain Eukaryota; kingdom Metazoa; phylum Chordata; class Amphibia; order Caudata; family Salamandridae; genus Calotriton; species Calotriton arnoldi. The sequence continues at coordinate 223,817 of CAWUFW010013194.1, forward strand.
TCCAACAGGCCATCATTAATATTTCTTTAGCGTTCCGTGGCAAGTCTAAGGGGTGGGACCAAAAATCTCCTAAACCATGCTTAAAGAGACAGCTTTTTATATGGGAAACCCAGGGGATTTTATCAACACATAAACCCACCAGAAAACATTGGAGCCAATCCCTATATATTTCTAATTCCTCTGTTGCCCATACCCTTAGCCAGTACAGTATAGGTCTCAGTGTCATAATATATGAAATAGATCTCACATTTAGATCCTTACGAATGGGCAATGTTGGTGTACTGTGGGGGTAATCTTAATAGCGATTTGAGAAAAGTATTCTCTTCAAACAAATTTCATTTGTGATGCCCCTAAACTTCTGCTCCATATAATACGGCCCCACATACTTGCCTTCTATAGATTTCAATTGACAGGGCTATCGAGAAAGTAGGAGCCCTATTCATGAGTCTAATGATTGGCCCGGCACCCTGTTTTAACTGAAGGGTACTTTTAAAATCTGGGCTGAACATTTATGGAAGTCCTCTAAATTCACTCTCAAATAAGCAAACTCAGAAACCTTTTCAAGATACTCCCCATCCAGCTTTATATTTCTTCCACTCTTTTTCTTTCTATCGCCAAAGACCATATACTTTGTTTTATTTTTGTTAATTTCCAGACCGTAATCCCTACAAAAGAGTATAAACTTCTCTAGGAGGTTTGATAGTCCTCTCTGCATTTTAGATATCAACTAAATATCATCAGCAAATAGTAAACAAGGAGTATTACTATCTTTAATCATTCTCACAGGCAAGGGAGGCATTTAATATATGGGAGAAAAAGCATAGGGCCAGTATGCAGCCTTGGTGTACACCTCTTACCGTAGGGATTTCATCAGTAAGTTCATCCCCCATTCCCCACCTTACTCTTGCAAAATTATCCACATGGAGTTACCTTATAATCTTTAAAAGCCCCAATGGTACCCCAAGGCTGGTCAAAGTTTCCCATAGTTTGGGCCTGGGGACAAGGTCGAACACAGAGATCTACGAAAGCTACAAATGATCTCCCTCCTTCTAAATCTATGGTCATCCATTTAAAAGCTAAAAAGCGTATAATTTGGTCAACCAAACTTATTTTGTTATGGAACTCTGATTGCAAATTCGAGAGAGTCTCTGCATGCTCTATCCAGTCCCATTGCCTATTTAATATTATGGTACAAAATATTTTTTGCATGTTGTCAATCAAATGTATGGGCCTATAATTGCTTGGTATTCCCCTGTCCCCCATTTTATGAATCGGTACAATAATGGCACCTTTCCAAGTACTTGGGATCTGTCCTCCAACCAAAATGGCGCTGTACACAGTGATTAAATAAGGGCCCCATATCTGATGTTCACTCCTATAAAGGTCAATAGGTATGGTATCTAAACCAAGGGCCTTCCCTGATTTCTGTACTAAAATGGCATTAATGGTTTCCTTAAGGGAAAACTCCAAGGGAATCTGCCTCCTCCACAAGGACACTGGAGCTCGTCCTCATACAGACTTTAAAAATGGGAGACCCATTTGTCTGGGAGAATTTGACACTCTGGCCTAGCTGTATCAGAGCACCCAAGCTGGGCGACCAATTTCCAAAAATACCTGCTATCTTTGACTCTCACTGCCATTAAAAGATGGTCCCAAACTGCTTCCTCCGTCTGCACTTTACTAGCTTTTATAACAGACGCATACTCTCGCCTGGTTGAAGTAATTGAGCCTCTATCCTTTTTTTTCAAAGCATTGAGGAGGGCAATCTTTGTGCTTTTGCAGCTATCATTAAACCATTAATTCGTCCTTACATTTTGAAAGCCTTTCCTTGCATTACAATGTTTTTAAAAATAGGCCACCAAGTCGATTGTAAAAAAAATTGTGAGCCTCCACTGTTTGCTCTGGACTTTTATTACAATCTTGAAGTGCAGTAAGTTCTGCAATCAGTAAAAAATTAAGTTTGGCTACCAAACCCTCAGATTTTTGGAAGATCTCCAATTTGGGAATACGTCTATTACTAGATACCTCCACCGGGTTAGTCACAAAATGATTTTCTCTATTGTTTACCTTATCCCAAAATAACAAAACAGGGAAGTGATCGCTGTCTTGGCGGTTGCTCCCTGCCAGGTCAGCAATATCATGCCATATTTTCAGGTCCAATAACACATAATCTAAGTGACTGTTATAGAACCCTCTTGTAAAGGTAGGTTTACCATCAAAATCTGAGGGAAATCTCCCATTCCCTGGTCTTATGCCAAATGTAACCATAATATCAAGAACTTGAAGTGCAGCAGCACTCATCCTCTGAGTTTATTTATTTAAATAAAGAGATGGTATTCCCCAGGTAATATCCTCATCCCTAATACTCTCTAGGAAGGGAGCGTAGGGTTCCAAAGTAGTATTGAAATCACCTGCTATAATAACTTGATGGGTTGAGGTAAAGCAGCTAAAAACTCTGTTAATGTACTCAACGTTTTCGATGGTTGCAAGAAGGGGCTCGATCTGTTATAAACATTTACTACTACATAAGTGAAGGACTTTATTTTTCAGTGAGTCATCCTTTTCCATGCATTTAGGCGCGAGCTTGGGAACTTTTGTCATATAGACTACATGGGCCACTACAAAATCAGGACCCATTCCACGTGGTTGACACAGGGGATTAACAATGGAGCACTGGGTCTACTGCCACTTTTGGCACTCATCATGGACCAATTACTAAGCCAGGGCCTCCGCAGGTGGTCATTGGTTACAGCAGGTACCTGCTCATACCTTCTTTCACTTAGTGGCCTGCGTTCACTGTGACTGTAATGTTTATGGGCAAGAGACCCATAGGTACCTATGGAGCCCCCAATTGCAATCAGTTCACGCTTTGGAGCTGGGACAGCAATACAATCCGTATTTGGATTTGCCAAAACTGGAGTCACTTTTAATTTACCAAGGGCAGTTACAACGTCCAACAGTAAAACTTTTAAAGTGACAGCCACTTGCCTTAGGTACTGGGATTAGCCCCATAATGTCTTTCAGTGTGGTGATATGCTCCAACTTACCAGCCTCTTGGGTGAGAGTTTTAGGTCCACATTTTGTGGCCGATGTGCACTCTTCACTTAGGGCAGCATACCAATTTGAACATAAGACATCTGGGACAATAACACTGACAGGGGTATGAATTTCTCATTAGTGGCAATCCCAGAGTCAATGGCTGAAGTAGTTCCATTCACCTCCTCCTAGGGCTTATTCATGTTCAGCGGGCCCATACTTGGTTTTTTCATAGTGATTCTAGGAGTAAATAAATCTGGTACTTTCCTGATAGACTTTTGTGGCCCAGAACCCACTTTATTCCCTTTGAGAATAGTCTCTACTTCCTCTATCCGGTCGTCAATTCCATTCACCACACAATTAGAAATGGTGCCAACAGGATGTTTGGGAATTTTTGGTACTTTTGTTTTAATAGCCTCCCCAAGTGGACTATTTTATGCTTTACATTTGCCCATGATCCCTCAGTAATATATTTAAATGTAGTCAATGGAATAATGCATACCATAGTCTAAACAACATGGACTAATCACTCTTAACAGACCTAATTTATTGGTAGGCCAAGGGTGACGAAAATCTTCTAGTACGGGGCAACCACCCACCCTAAGGCCTTGCTACCGTTCATGGTATCCCCATCTGCATTCACCTCTCATGTCCTCTGCATGTCATATGCACTGTGATATATTGGATACCATCCACAACCCTCACATAGGGAGGCAACTTTGTCTAAAGGTTTTCACACAGTGGTGTATGACCAGTGGCTCCCACTGAACCCTACTACATTATGTGGGAGGATGGATTAGCGGGTACTCTGATGCACCTAGAGGGATATTCTCCTAGTTGGGTTTAATGACTACAGTTCTACAGAAGGTCTCTTTGTGTTGTACTTCTAGTTACTGTAGGTTGGGATAATTTCCTGGTGGAATTGGGCTGCCAGTGTGGGTGGGTTGTAGTGAGGGCAGTTATTTGTTCTTGTTTGACTTTGGTTTGCACCTATTGCACAGCGAAATCACTAGGTCCTCATCTCAACACTTGATTTTCTTCTTGCCAATAGGAGTTCACTGATATGTGAGATGCTGTCTCATTAGTGGAGGGTATACTCACACGTCACCTAATTCATCGGTATGCATGACTCATGAATACACACACCATGTCCCTATTTACTTGGAATGCCAGGGGGCTGAATAATCCTGACAAGTTCAGACAGGTATTATCATATCTGGATAGACATCATATTAGCTAGGCACACCTACAAGAGGTGTGCCAAGAAATTGAAACACTCATTCACTGCCAAATGGGAACTATCCTGCATAACATCATCATTTTCTTCATATGTACTGGGGGTTGTGGTTCTCATTAAGAAGGGCATACCATTTACACTCCATGCTACCCAGTTGAATAATCAAGGTAGATACGTAACTCAATGAGGCAGGTTAGGGAGAACTCTACTCACAGAAGCTAACTGCTATGGCCCAAACACAGATGGCCCAGCTATTTTTAATACCCTTTGGGGAAAGATATTGGCAACTAAGCCTCAGACATTGGTATGGGGGATGGAATTTAATTTTGTGCTGAACAGCCTCCAAGATAAATGGACCAGGGCACGAGTGGGTAGATTGAGAGCAGGTTTGACCCTTAGGGCTATTATGTCTGAACACAGCTTAGCGGATATCTGGAGACACAGGTATCCTAGTTCTAGAGAGGGCACCTATCTCTCAGCTGTACATAACACGTGGTCACATCTAGGCTACTGGCGTGTTACCCCTGATGTCAGCTCCTGGATCAGGGGAGTATGGCATGTGGCACAGATCCTCTCTGACCACTCACCGGTTCTCCTTCAGCTGGGAATTCCTGGTCTCGGTCCCAGTTGTAGACAATATTTGGGTTGTTCGGGAGACCTTTAAGGTGGTGACTTGGGGTAAAAGTATGGCTGAACAGAGTGGAGTGTGGAAAACTTTAAAGTCACTCCTGGCTCTTTTGGCATGTGAAATTAAGCACCTAGAGGTGATGCTTCCACAGGATCCTCTCTCATCAGTATTGGACAATATAAGGGATAAGATTACTGAGTATAATGAATAACAGCAAAACCAAGATGCTCCCTAAACGTATCGCCAATCGCCTTGTCCTATTGCTGCGAGATTTTGTGCGGCCGGATCAGCCTGACTTTATCCTGTGCATTTCAACCACCCATAACCTGTACACCTTGTTCACCCTCATCCATAATCTAGAGCCCAATCTGTATGCTGCTGTTATCTCCTTAGATGCCTCTGAGGACTTTGATTCTCTTCAGTGGCAATATCTGTTTACCATCCTTGGCAGACTGGGCACACCTGTTGGACTCATAGAAAGGATAAGGCTATTATACAACTCCCCTATGGCCCAAATCCATCTAAATAGTAGTGTTTTCCCACCAGTAGCCTTCTCCCCAGGGCACACACCAGGGCTGACCTCTTTCTCCTATTCTATTTGTGATCACCTTGGAACCCCTGGCCACAAAACTACACCAGCACTCTCTGGACATGCCCTCCGGAAAACGAGTCATCATTTACTCATCTCCCTCTATGCTGACAATATTGACCCTCTACCTGAGGAAACCTAGTGAATGTCTTTATTCAATTATGCAGGATTTCCTTGTTATTTGGTGCTCTCTCAGGAGTGAATATTAATTCAAGCAAATCCCAAATCTTCAATTTCATGGACAGCATGTTTAGATTCACCCCACATTTTCAATGGTATAGTGGGAGAGACCCATAAAATATTTAGGCATCTGGATCAGTCTCAGACTGATACAGACTTAGTCATATGGGACAACTTTGGGGTAGCCATAACTAAGATATCCGAGCAGTTTAGCTGATGGTCATCTCTCCCGTTGTTCCTCGAGTATAGGATCGCCCTAAAGAAAATGGTCATACTGCCGAAGCTGCTATACTTTTTTAAAACTATATCACTATTTCCCTTAATAAATAATTATTTTACACTTAATTCCGAGATAATTTAACTAAGATAGGCTGGTGGCTAGCCCAGAAATAAGTGGGAGATGTTGCCTCTGCCTTTTCATTCTGGTGGTTTTGAGACACTGAACTTTGAAATGTATTTTTTAGGTGCTCAGGCCCATTTAGCATATTATTGGTTCAACCCATCCCCATACATCCTGCATACTGCCATTGAACTGGTCAACATAGCTTCTCTGCCGCTTCAGTCACTTTTGGGATCACCAATCCATTGGCAGCTCAAATTTATACACTCAGTAGGCTGCACAATTTGCACATAGGATGGCCTGTGGAAAAGAGCTCAACATGATATACCCTACTCTCCTAATTCCCATTTGTATTTTACCTGCTTCTCCCAGTCAAGCATGAACCAAAGGCGATTTCACAGATGCTCTCACTTGGGCTCCTGACAAGAGGTAATCTATACAAAAATAGTAGTTTCAAGACCCTGGCAGATATAGGGGAACTGTTTTGTGGAAGGGTGTCTGTCCCTCTAGAAACCCTTCCTTTGACCTCCCTAAACCCCTTCATATTCCTTAAATCCCTCCATTTTATAGCAGATAGTCTACATTTTCCAGACACTATACCTGGTCCCTCCCACTTTTACTACTAAAAAGGAAACTTACATGTATGTGGATGTAAGAAATGGGGGTCTCTAGTTTACAGTGGCTTGCACCCTGTCCAAGTAGGGACCCTTCTTCTAGTCAGGATGAGTAAAGTGCACACCTAAGTTTGCCTGTGCTCACCCTCTGGTAGCTTGGCACAAAGCAGTCAGGCTAAACTACAGAGGTAATGTATAAAGCATTTGTATATAAACCACAGTAACACAGTGAAAAGACCACAGATGGACACCACACCAGTTTTGAAATCTTTATCTAAACCGAACAAGACCAAAACGACAAAAATCCAACATACAGACATAAAACTATGCCTTTTTAAAAGGTAAAAACTGTTTTGTCCATATGAAACTATGGATGCATCACTTTCAGCACAAAGTACCTGGGATGCGTCAAAATCACAATCAAAAACAGCCACAGGGAAGGTGATGCGTCGGTTCCTTACAAGCAGGGAAGGTGATGCATTGGTTCCTTGCTCCAGGGGAGGTGATGCGTTGGTTCCTTGCTCCAGGGGAGGTGATGCGTCAGTTCCTTTCTGCCACGCAGCAGAGGTGATCTGCAGGGCCTTACTGGAGAACAGGTGATGAATCGGTTTCTTACTGTGCGGGGAGGTGATGCGTCGGTTTCTTACTGCAGCCCCAGCGTTGTTGTATATTTGGAGCACAGGCGCGATGCATGGAAAATCCCGTCGCTCTGGAAGTGATGTGGAGAACCAGGTGCTGCGTCGATTTCTCCAGCCACAAACCGGTAATGCGTTGATTCAGGGCCTGCATCAGAGTTGGTGCGGTGATCCTCAATGTTGGAGATCAGAGCACAGGACTTGACGTGCAGCGGTTTCTCGGGCAGCTGGCAGGCTTTGCATTGATTTTTCAGCCACACAGGGCTGTGCATCAGAAATTTCATGATGGTGCTGCGTCGGAAATCTTAGCCACAAGGAGGTTGAAGCGTCGATTTCCTTCAGAACATTAGTTATTCGCAGCTTCCTGTAGCAGGAACAACCTCCAGAGGTCCAGAACTGGAATAGGCACCTCCTGGCAAGTCAGAACTCCCAGCTGTGGAGTTCCAGGAAGCTGTGGATGAAGTCTTTGTGGCCCTGAGACTTCAGAACAGGAGGCAAGCACACACAAGCTCTTGGAGAATCTTCTCAAGCAGGTTTCAAAGCTAAGTCCAGTCATTGTCCTCTCCTTAGCAGAAGTAGCAACTGCAGGCCAGCCGAACAAAGCAACACATAGGAAAGGGATAGTATTCCTCCTCACAGCTCTTCAGCTCTACTTCCTTGACGGAGGTTCCTCTTGATTCCAGAAGTAATCTAAAGTCCAGGGGTTTTATGTCTAATATTTATACTCCATTTTCTCTTTGTAGCCTTTGTTTCAAGAGTTTCTGAGCTCAGTAAAACCAGTTCTGCCCTCCCTGGTCCAGCTTCACACCAGGAGGTGGAAACAGCATTGCGCAGAGCAGACACAGCCTATTCAGGTGCTATGGAAAACTCCTCCCACCACTCTAAATGCAGAAAGGTCTATTTAGCCTGGCTATGAGTCACCTAGGAAAGGCAGAACACACCTCAACACCCATTGTGACAGTCTAGAGTGAATGCACATCCCCAGCTCCTGTCAATCTTGACCCAGACAGTGAATACACAAACAGGCAGAGACACACAGAATAGTAAAGCAAGAAAAGGCCCACTTTCTAAAAGTGACATTTTGAAACACACAATTTAAAAACCACCTCTACTAAAAGGTGTGTTATCGAATTCTGAGTTCAGGGAGCGTAAACTCCATTTCTCTATCTTGTCCCAATGGAAAATTACACTTGTAAGATGTTACAAGGCAGCTCTCATGTTAACCTATAGGACAGACAGCCTTTCAATGGTGAAAAACCAAATACACAGTATTTCACTATCAGGACATGTAAAACACACCAGTACATGTCCTACCTTTAACATACACTGCACCCTGCCCATGGGGGTATCTTGGGCCTAACTTAGGGGTGACTTACATGTAGGAAAAGGGAAGGGTTAAGCCTGGCAAGTGGATGCACTTGTCAGGTCAACATGGCAGTTGAAAACTGCACATGCAGACCCTGCAGTGGCAAGTCTGAGACACATTTTAAAGGCTACTTTTGTGGGTGGCACAACTAGCGCTGCAGGCCAACTGTAGCATTTAATTTACAGGCCCTGTCACCCGCAGTGCACTTTACTGGGGACTTACCAGTAAATCAAATATGCCAATCATGAATAGCCAATCAAAATTACAACTTACACAGGGAGCACTTGCACTTTGGCACTGATCAGCAGTGGCAAAGCGCCCAGAGCATCGAAACCAGCAAAAACGAAGTTCAGCACACAACTGGAAAATACAGGAGGCAGAGGCAAAAAGTCAGGGGGAAACCACGCCAAGGATGCCAGGTCTAACAATGGACCTTCCATGGAAAATATTAGGAGAGCAGTAAATTTCCACCTGTGGATTTGTGATTTGCATTTTGTAGTAAGTAGTACTACCACAGTACTACTTTAAGTACTACAAAATGCAGTTTGTGAATCTGTCCCACAGTGTCTTTATCTCTCTCTTGCGCTTTCCTGTTCATCCCAGCTTTCTCCCTGTGTCACAGTTTTCTCATCTTTCTATATCTCCTTCTTTCTCTCTTTCATCTTTCTCTCTCTTGCTGTGGGCCACGATTGATGACATGTATGTCCAGGTCCCAAAAATAAATGCTGGTGACCGCCACCCACAAGCATTAAGCATTAGCAACAATGATAATGCATATGCCTGTATGTTTAAAGTATGGTGACTTTACTGACAAAACACAAGTGCTACTACCATTTCATAAACATTGCTTATTGGAATGCATGAAAAACTACCAGGCACAAAGCCATGGAAGCTGACCACAGTGCCACACACATTTTTTGGTTTGCGTTACTACTCTGACTTGAGGCATGGATCTCCTTTCCAGTCCTTTACATCAGAAAGTCATCAGCAAAGCAGCTAGTCTCTCAGTTATATCCCTCAATATATTGCTGAGAGATATTAGATGAGGGCCCTAGCATGCCTGGTTGGCCAGAGTTGGATGGGAGAGGAAAATAGTGGCGGCCTTGTCCATTGAGAATTGGAGATTCTCTGCACTCGTACCGGCTTGCTCTCTCCAAGCAGTAGACTTTGTATTATCCACTTTAAAATACTGCACAGTGTGAACTACACAACCATCAAACTCTGGAAGTTTGGTCTTCGTACAATCGTAAACTGTGCTAGATGCTGTACGCCAGAGGCGGACTTCCTATATCTGGCTTGGTCTTGCAGGCCTGTACAGGACTATTGAATGAAGGTCATTCCTGCCTTGATTGATATTGTTGGATGAACGATCTCCAAAGCTTTCAAGGTTGCTATCTTGGGCTGAGTTGGGGGACTCTCTAATCCAAATAAAAAACTTGTGGATTTATCCGTGCTGCTGGCTAAAAGACAGGTAGCACGCTACTGGAACGGGGGCAGAGCTTCTAAATTCCAAACATGGTTGGAGTCCCTTATATTTTGCAAAGTCCAACTCAAACTGTATGCTGAACTCCTCCCTCCTACAGCTAGACTAAGGGCACTGCTGAAGTCCTATTTACTCAACACAGGTATGAGCTAAATGTCTGTCTTTCTTCAACTTGGGACGTGATGTTACCCTTACACTCTCTGATGTGGTCATGGCAGCCTATATTACCTCCCGCCTCAATCTTGAAAACTACTCTCGACTCTGTATTTCATGAACTGCGTGGTGAATGTGTGTGACTGATTGCTGGTTTACCTACCACTGTTTAAACAATCTCTGGACGACTTCTAGGCTGCATATTTTTGTTTAATGGATTGGGAAAAGTTTGTTTTGATCTCTGATGCAATCAGTCTCTGCTTCCTATTGATTCTTGTTTACTTTTGTTAATAAAATCAATAAATACAATTAAAAAATACATACATATATACTCACATAGACCCGTTTTTGGAAAGCCCACATACTGCATCAGTCAGTTGAAGTGTCATTCACATTTTGCTTATTCCCACTACAGTATGGGGCAGTGAGTCAACCCACTTCAACCTTTAGTCCTCTTGCACTGTGAGTTACGGCATTTAACCATGTTACATCTACACCCACATGCATTAAAGAAGTAAATTTTGGGACCACACCTCCTGCCATCAATGGACCTTCTACATTAAGCTAGGCTATAAGGCAAGGGGCCATGCCATATGTTCCAAAAGGGCAGCCACCACTCCACCATCTCCACTGATATGGCACACAATGGATGACATTAGCAGCATCAGTGAGCAATGTTCTGCCACGAGACACCTGGCCTCTAGTAATGTCAAACAACAAGGTGGCAACTGTAATCAGTGCTTAATTTGTAAAAATTATAAGTTCCAGGGCCCTCCTCAGGAGGCCACTGCAGCTTGCACTGCACATTGCCCCTGCCAGCGCTGCCAGTGGCACTACATACACAACTGCTTACCATCACACTCCTAAAAGTGTGATAATTCAGACTATTCCAGGCCCCATAAGCTATAAGAACGTCTTGGGCAGCAGGTATTAGTCAATTAGTCATTTCTTTAATAAACAACTGTTGTTGTGCTCATCTCAAAATTAGATAAACACCACCACAATGTGGCAGACTGTAATAAGTGCTGTTGTTGAGAATCAAGTGGTTGTGCTGAGCAGTGGAAGCCACTGGCTCAAATTAAGCACTGGCTGTAATGAGCCACTCGTGCTCTATGTCTGGGAAGGAAGCAATCATAGAACTCAACGTTCTTGGTTCTTGGTGCAGCCGATAGGATGAATAAAGGGGAGGTGTGCCACTCAGGGCAAGTCTCAATAAGCCCCAATTAGCATAATTGTCAATGTTTAGTTTGTGCAAAGTGCAGCTAAGGACAGTCCACTAGCCCCAGCACACTGGCGATGAGAACGATGTTCCTTGGAAACAACCGACCACACACTGGGCAACGCAGTGGTGATTTTGGCTGCACCTTGTGACTCATTGAACTCACATCACAACTGGTGCTGTACCTCTTCAAACTGGCAGGCCGTCTGAGTGAGGGCAGGTCCATGTGTGGCTGCTAATCCCACCATCTACCCTGCTTGGAGTGAGAGCGCCCACCACTGAAACTCAGAATGGCTGTGCAGAGGTGGGATTTGGAGAAACACCCGCTACCCTGGTAGACGGCTTTGGTGCTGCATGGCGCCATGTAGGTGAACGCACCACCTGGTGGCCACAGAGCTACACCGTGCTCAATAGAAGAGTATCTCCAGCATCCCTGCACAGGAAAATGGATGCAGTTTAATGGGAGAGGTCATGTAGGGGGGTAGTGAGTCATGTGCACATGCGCTGTTCAAAACAGAAGATATTCACTCTGCACACAGCCACAGCTGGGGAGGCGCCTGATTAACCCAGATTGGTGGCAAACCATTATAACAAGTGCAGGCATTCACGGGTAATCTTCCTCGAATCACAACACACATGTGGAGAAGCATAAAAGACAGGTCCTGACTGGACTAGGATACTCCCAGTGATACCCAAATCACTGAGGCAAGGCCTCTTGGGCATGCACAACGCCCCTGTCAACAGAGTGAGTGATCCCCAGTCAAGGGATAAGACTTTAAGACTTATTTCTACAACATCCAGCTTAGTGTCATAGGATCCCTCTGAGAGTGGGCAAACATCCCCAGCTCTCGCTTGCCTGTGTAGGTGGTGCCAGCACCCAAGCATCCATAGGGGTGCTCCCGCCATTCAGCAAACTCACCAACCCTGGCAGGGGGCCCCCAGGTGGAAAACTTGGGTAGGCCACCTAAACAACTAATTCAAAGCAACCAGGTAAACAGACAACAGCGTCAAGAGATCGCTATTGCTATACTTTGCGGGGGATGAGATATAAAAGTTGTTTGAGCACCTCCCAGTCATGAGGAACAAAGACATACTCTGATCCCCAGCTGAAACTAGACGTTGAAAGATTCAAGCTGAGGCAAACCTGACAGTGGGAAGGAGAGACAAAGGACAACTTGTATACTCACCTGAGAGCATTTGCTAGCACACGTACAGACGATGATTAACCAAAGGAAATTATCCTGGTCCAGCCAGGTATCATACTGGAAGATATGTTAATCATGGGCCTGTCCTATGTCCTCTCAAGTGCCAGAGGGGAGGAGATAGAGATAGCTATGATAAAACGTCCAGGATGACAACGGGCCAGCAAGGTGCCAGTGGTCAAGAAGGAAACAGGGGACACTGTTTGAAGTTGGACAGCCTCAAGCTCAGGTGAGAAAATGAAAAGAGAGTCCAGAGGACTATGCCACTTTGCCCATGTCTGCCAAAGCAGTAACAGAGGGTGCAGAGAAAGAGGCAAGGCCCTACTGATGACAGCAATTCAACGGCTCATCCTTGATGAGAGGGTAGTGTCTGGGCCCCGAGACCAGAGCAAGTGGATGAGAGAGGCAAGTGGAGACAATGAGACAGAGGAAGAGAAAGTATTTTTAATTTCATCACATCCCCAGGGCAGAAAAGGCAACGGCTACAACTCGTCTGCAAAGTGAGGGTCACAGGCACTCCAGAGAAGGTCATCATTGATATGGGGGCTTCCAGGACTGTCATGAATAAGACCCAGTAGAAGAAGCTGACGCTCTGACCCTCCCCCCTTGCCGTTCAAGACCAAAATATGTGCATATGGGGGCCACGACCAGCTTCCGCTAGTGGGCTGATACAAGTGACGGTGTGTCAAGGTGAGAGAGTGATGCAAGCAGTGTTTCACTTAACCACTGAAAAAGAGGAGACCCTCCTAGTGTGCCACTAAGTCAAAGGTCTATGACTCGTTATTTTTCACCCGAGAAATACGTGTTCTACAGGCGTACTACTTACTGGATCAATTCCCACAACTATTTCAAGGTCTAGGCTGCTTGAAAGGAGCCCCTGTGTGGTTGCACATAGATAAAAACATCCAGCCCATGGCAATCCGCCACAGGAGGGTGTCATTTCATCTGCGACCGCTGGCTAAGAAATAACTTGAAAAACAGAGTCCCTATTATTAACCCCTGATTTTAGTCATACCAACTAGGGGCAGGAATAAAATATTAGCCCACTAATTAGGTATTTTTAACTTTTTGCTTTTCCACTCCACTTTCACTGCACTACACATTTTCCACAACTTAGTGCTCCTATGTAGTTCCGCAAGTCGCAGCACGCCTCAATCCACAGCGGATTGAGAGGACCCCAATGATGAAGCATGCCACCTAGGGGAAACCCTGGTGGGTGAGGGGACTCTAGAAAATAATTTTTCTTTCTGGAAAGAGGATTTTTATACATGTTCAGTGTAAACCCTGTTCTTCCCCACAGTTAGGTTTTTATTCTGGTGTTCCAGATTTTGTGAAACCTGCTCCAATGGGAACAGTCCAGACAGAACTGCCAAGCCAGATCCTCCCTGAACCAGAACACAAGCAACTATGGACCATTTTTGCCCTTGTTATAAGCTAATCAGCCAGGTATAGCTTGGTTCTAGTGACAGTGCCAACTGATATACCTGCTACTAGACCTCCAGTCCTTGTTGAGATGGAGATATATGTTCCTTAAAATGCAAGCTGCAGGAAAATAAGTGTTTAATCTTAAGGTTAACTGAAAGAATTGATGAACTCATGAAAATTCAGCCTAATGCAACTGTTAATTGTAATTGTATTTGTGGGGCAGGGAAATCTTTATAATGAAACTCCAGTTCGTATGTTAGGCCCTTTGAAGTAGACAAGTCTACGAAGCTCCTTGCCCCCCACACAAAGTCCACAATTACCACTGCTGCTAAGCCTGTTAAAGCTTCTCCCACTAGGGCTACATAGGGCTTGAAGCCTTCAAGGAGAGTTCCATATATACCTCAGTATCTTGATAAAAAATAATTCATTCATGAACATCAATGCCCATTTTAGCTGAGTCACTCTGCTAGGTTTCAGACTGACCAGGCCCTTGATAGAGCTGGACTGGCTCATCATACTATGGGGCCTCATTACGATGTTGGTCGGAAACTAAACCGCGTGACTCCTTGTCGAATTCGGTTCCGACCGACTCGCGTTCGGCGGTTCCGCCCGACCGAGTATGATGCTTCCGAACACCATTCAGAAAGACTCCCATTGACTTCAATGGGAGGCTGTGTTCCCACCGACAACACAAGCTCCTAAGGGGTAAATGGGTGCATGCGGAAACCCTTGCACCCTGTCACGGGGACCCAATGGTGCCTGCCACACTGTGCATGGTTTTTCAGGGGGGTCCCTTGGGTACCCCCTCGACCCAAAACCGGAGGAGTCAGGATGAATGGGGGCCTGCTGGGGGCCCCCAAAGTCCATTTCTGACAGCCTTTTCTTATCAGACAGCCCGAGTCGGAAAGGCTGCTGGAATCCAACATCGTATTCTGTCGGTCGGAAACGATGTCTTTTGAGCTGTACGAATCGACTCCGACCGACTCGGGTTCTCCGAATGCCGGTTGGAACTAATTTGGAATGACCGAATGGTTCCCCTTCCAACCTCGAGCATCGTAATCGGTCGGTCGGAATTGTTTCCGACCGAGTCTGGCGAATGGGTTCCAACACGGTCTAGGGGAATCGGACTGTTGGTCGGAGCCTTTCCGACAAACATCGTAATCAGGCCCTCGGTCGTTTGAAATACACTGTTTCCCCCCTGTTGATTTAGCCACCCTGACAGATGCTAGTAACAGTTCCGGAAGGGTAGTCTACATTAACCCGGTCCCAAAACTTCATCCTGGTGCCCACGAAGATACATAGGGGGATATTCACAAGGACTTATCTCCAAGTTATCGCCACCTTAACGCAACAAAAGTGGAGATACATTTAATGCCCCATTCACAAGCGGTTGGAACCTGCAGACAACGCAAGTATTCCCGCGATAACTGCCTCAAAATTTACCTCCATGGGTGACACCACCAACTAACCCTAATGAGATGCAGAGTAGGCGTTCCCGTGCAAAAACACAAGAAAACACCACTACACCACTTTCACAACGAACTGCCAGATCTGCGTTGCGAACCAAAAACAGGCGATAAACCGCGGTAGCAGCAGGGAATTAACACCTGCCTTTTACTGGTGTTAAGCAGGACGACTACCTGCAGCATGAAAGGGAGCCCAGCCAAGAGCCACATCTGAAGACCCACAGATGCCATGTAGACAATGATCATGCAGCCCGGAGACCCATGAGGGCCACAACACCCACCGCCACCACTCCCAGGCCCCCCCCGGACCCCCACCCCCCGGACAAACACATACCGTGCACGACATAAGGGCCACAAAAAGCGCATGACGTCGCACAATGCCAAAAAGAAACACACATGTGTGGTCAGAAGAACGAGAAACAGTCACTCATCATTGAAGTAACAACCAAAAACTTAATTGAATACAACACAAAACACCAATGCGGAAGGCTCCTGTCGGGTCCGTCCGGGACAATCCTGATGTCACAGCCTGGAAAATAAAGCACAAAATCAGAAAGTGTGTCATGCGCACATCAAAGGAGCGAGACACAGAGAAACAGAGAAGGAAAGAAAGTCAGAGAGAGAAAGAGAGAGAAGGAAAGGAAAGGAAGGGAGAGAGGGAGAGAGAGAAGGAAAGGAAGGGAGGAGAGAGAGAGAGAAGGAAAGGAAGGGAGAGAAAGAGAGAGAGAGAGAAGGAAAGGAAGGGAGAGAGAGAGAGAGAGAGAGAGAGAAGGAAAGGAAGGGAGAGAGAGAGAGAGAGAGAAAGAAAGGAAGGGAGAGAAGGAAAGGAAGGGAGAGGGAGAGAGAGAGAGGAAAAGGAAGGGAGAGGGAGAGAGGGAGAGGGAAAGGGAGGGAGAGGGAGAGAGAGAAGGAGGGACACTGCCGCCCCCGCGCACCCAGGCACCACTGCTCACCTGCTGCCACCGGTGTGTCTCCAACCACATGCCGGTATACACTGCAAGCCACCAGGTCTGCAATCTGTAATCGAGGCCAGAGTCAATCATGGCAGAGTCCATCTCACTGCACACGGCAACAACGCCTGTCCGTCCTGCACACACATGCAGCCGCACCCTACCCCCTCCCACCGCCCAGCGCTGGCTGTCCGCACTTGCGCACCCAGACCCCACTGCTCACCTGCCGCCAACGGTGTGTCCACCAGTGGGCACACCATGTGCCCGTGCAAGCTCCAGGCCCAGGTCCCGCCACCATGGCATGCTCCACATCATGCGTACCCGCACCGCGGCCTAGCAGGTCCCACACATGACGCTGAGTCCTGAGGCACCAATGGCAGAGACCACATCAGTGCACACGTCATCATCGCAGGCTGCACACCCGCTCAGCAATTTCGGTGCCACTAACCCTGTGCAACCCCAGTCAGCGCCACATGGTGGGAAGCCCGTGACGGCCCCATGGCTCCGGGTGCCACTAACCCTGTGCAACCCCAGTCAGCGCCACGTGGTGGTAGGCCCGTGACGGCCGCATGGCTCCGGGTGCCACTAACCCTGTGCAACCCCAGTCAGCGCCATGTGGTGGTAGGCCAGTGATGGCCGCATGGCTCCGGGTGCCACTAACCCTGTGCAACCCCAGTCAGCGCCACGTGGTGGTAGGCCCGTGACGGCCGCATGGCTCCAGGTGCCACTAACCCTGTGCAACCCCAGTCAGCGCCACGTGGTGGTAGGCCTGTGACGGCCGCATGGCTCCGGGTGCCACTAACCCTGTGCGCAACAACTCATGGGCCCTTCATGATTGAGAACCGTGGAACGTCTGTCATCCAGTCACCTCGGACAGTGGGGAATGTGACGTGGTCGGCCCCTTATATTGGCGGAGTCACATGGCCTGTGATGCCTGTGCCGGATGGGTGTGGTGTGCATGCAAACCTGCCCTCAGGGAGTGGCCTTGACATGCTGACAACTAGACCAGCGACCTGCAGATCACTAGCATGTAAACCTGTGACTTGTAGCTATGTGGCCCCCCCCCTCGGAGCGTAAGCGGAGTGGTCTGGCCTGGCGTACGCCGGACCAGCGCAGGGCTTGCAACAATGACTCGGGGGCTCTGGGCGTGGTTCAGTCCATGTCCGGACAAGGAAGTGACTAATGCGTGTGTCCCTGTTGTAGTGTCTACGGCACCCGGAACGCAATGTAGCACACTGTGACTGTAAAACCACTAAATGAGCATCATTGAAGTTGGGGGGAATCACTGAGCCTACATTCATCCACACATTCATACATGAATGATGAAAGACAGAACACAGCTGTGTGTTTTTGAATGTTTAATGCACATCCAGTGGAGTTTTGCAGCTGGAGCAGTACAGGGCCATGCCAACCCCACTTCACAATATGGGCCCTTGGAGGGCCAGCCAGAGTCCATCGGGGAATGACAAGTACAGCGGAAGAGGAAGGATACAGTCCGCAGTCTGGTCACCGTGTCATTGGTCACCAAACAGGATATGACAGTCCATGTCGCGGTCCAAGGTGAGTGCAGCAGAGTGTATCGGGGTCAGTGGAAGGTCATGGGGCCATGTGCGGCACCAAGCAGCAACAGGCCAGGTGGTGGACATGAATGCTAGTGCCTCCTTCTGAACTCAAGCCCAATCACGTCCTCGTCCTTGGATGTGTGTCCTGCCCCACCTGCGGGTGGAGCAGTTCCGGCTGCGGCACTGTGTGCCACTAACACATCAGGGGCCGGAGGTGGATTGTTGTCCGCACTGTGTGGCAGAGACACATCAGGTGCCGGAGTTGAAATGCCTGCCGCACTGTGAGGCACAGACACACCAGGGGGCGGAGATGTGGATGGTGTAGGGGCAGCAGCATTCATCTGCACCACGCCTTGTGGCAGCAATGCCATGATGAGGACATGCAGGGCATGGTAGATCCCAGCTACATTTCGCTGATGTGCAGCGGTGGCTGCCATCCTTTCCGCCTCCATCCGCACCATGTCCTCCATGAGCCTCCGCATGTGTGCCATCTCACGGCTGAGATCGCTGGAGCCACTCTGAGCGGACAGGTGTTCTTGTCTCCGAGTCATGACTCCAGCGATGTCAGCCAGGGCTCGTTCTAGACCATGGAGCGGCGTGTGGGTGTCCGTTAGGGACTGGAGGTGGTCCCTGATGGGACTCAGACACCCATTGATGGCGTCAAGTTTGGTAGCCATGAGGTCGAACCCCACCCGCACCTGCTCAGCCATCTCCCTCTGGACCTCCAACACACGGCGTTGGAAGGTCATGTGTTGTTCGGGGGGGTCTTGGGAGACAGCCGGGGTTGTGGGTGCCTCCTGCTGGGTGGTTTGTGGAGTGGGTGGGGTCTCCTCAATGCAGCTGGGCTGCCCTGGTCCTGGAGGTTATTGGCGGATGAGTTCAATGATGTCTTGGAGGGCTTGGGTGTCGATGCTGGTGGTGTCCTACTCGTCATCAGTGAAGAGTGGCTGGGACTGCTCTGCAGGTGGCGTTGACGGTGCCCCTGCAATGTGAAGGGGAGATGCTGTGTTACAATGTGTCCACATGTATGTAGCATGGTACATGTTCACATTCAGACAGCATGGCAATGTACATTGTGACAGTGTGTAGATCAGGGCCATGATCCAGAGTCATTGTGGGTGTGCACTGTGCTCTGCTTGATTGTGCATGTGTGCCATTGTGGCCATCTCCCCCCATCCCCCCAGAACCTGGTGGTTACTCACCTGTTGCCATTGTGTTGTGTCATGTCGAGCAGTGTCCGGTGCCCCGACTCCTCCCACGGTCTCTGCACTGATGACTGTCAACACCAGCTCCTCCATGTCTGTGGCGCTGGGCTCCCACCTCCAGTCTGCATTGCTGCCTTCTGGTTGCCTGCGAGTTTCTCCTTGGTCTTGCACTTGATGTCAATCCATCACCTCTTGACCTCGTCCTTTGACCTCTTGTGCTCTCCGACGGCATTCACCTTGTCCACGATGGACCGCCATAATCCATTTTTGGTGCCCAATGACACATTGGAGGCGACGAACAGCTGTTGATGGTGTTCTATCACCTCCGTGACCAGGATCCTATTCACCTGCGGACTGAACTTCATCTTCCTCTTCTTCATGTCCTTGCCCTTCCCTGTCACCGAGGTCCCAGGCTGGTCGTCCGGTGTGCTTGTGGGGTTCCGCTTGTCCTCTGCGCCTGCTCCGGCTGCCTCCATGGTGCTTCGGTGTTGGTCATTTTGTGTTTGTGTGTTTTTTCTCCTTTTGTAGTGATTTTCCCACCTGCTGTGTGTGTATGGCAGGCCTGGCGCTGCTTATCGCTGATTTCCTCATCGCGGATGGGCTCATCGCACGTTTTTGGGTGTTAGGGTTTGTGTTTTTGACTCCTTCGCGGTGGTTGTATCGCAGACATTGGCCGCGTTTTCGGAGGACTATCGCATGGTACCGCCGTGTTGTTAATTCCGGGTTAACACAGGGTTATTTTCCGCGATGGACTGCGATGTGTAAAGTTGCGTTAACATTTTCTGGAGATGTTTAGCACACGTTCTTGTGAATATCCCCCTGAGTCCCTAGCTAACAAGGTCATACATTGGATTACGTCTAAACGCAATAGCTTGTCAGAAATAAGATCTGATATTGTGCATGCTAGGTGCTGTCAACTGAGTTCCACACAATCTGACTACATTTCTGTGACATTAAGTGACAAGATACTGGGCAAAATGGGTTTATCAATCTTGAATTGTGCACGTCCCATAAGGAAGGCCCCCCCCCACTCTGATATAAGATTAAGATTGTACCCTCCATCTAATTGAGAAAGCTTCAACAACTCGAGCCTCTTTAAATTCATCTCCCTCTAGTAACTGGAAAAAATACAAAGTTGATGAGTCAAGTCTAAACTTAAATGACTCCCTGGAGCACTAGGCTGGCTGACCACTGTCAATTGGCTGTGAGGGAACTAACATTATTGACCATGTGGGCCTACAAGCAGAGCGAGAAAGTGTTGACATCATGACATCATTGGGGTGGATGAACCAATTCTAGAATGTTCTGTGGGGGGCAGGAATGGTAATATGCACAGGAATTTCTCAGATTGAGCAAACAACAAGGGGCACTGCACATAGAGACATCCCCCTACAAATGCAACCCTTTCTATGATATCCTGGAACCTGGCAGGCATATTATCTAAACTATGATACAGTGGGGCACTTATATAGGTGACTTTGATCTCTGTGTATTTCAATAGATCTGGGCTGTAAATAAGGTGTTCGTCAACTGCTTCATTTCTTGTAATGTAGAAGCCGGGCCACCCTGGAAATTTGGGCGTGGTGCAAGAGGATTATTGGTTCTAGTAAAAAAACACTGTCCCCTGCACCCATTCGCTACTAGAGGTTGGCTTACCCGATCTAATGGGATTAGTCTTAAGTTCCCTTCTGGGTTGAATGTAATTTTATTTAATCGTATATGAGATTGGTGCCCGCTAACAATGACTCTCCCGTTTAGGAACTCCTTGAACCTCATTGAACTGTATCAAAAATGGGCCAAAGTCACTGTTACTGGAGATGTTAACGTTTTCTTCAGACCTTCATCTTGTATTAACGCTCTGACTGAGTCGGATGATGAACAATGAAACATACCGCTTTTAACTGGTAAACCATTGACGCATTTTTCCAACATAGCCCTCCAGCTAGCTTCAATTGTAGTGGGTCGGAGCTTAAGGGCATGCAATGGCCATACCCGCTCTAAAAAATAGATGCCACTCCCCTTTGGCAGGGGGACATATAGAAGTGTTATTGACTATGTGCTTGTTGACTTAAGGCTATGGCCATTTATTGATGATATGAACATTGTCAATCGTGCTGATAGCAATCTCAATCCCTTGACGACATTTTTACACTGGGACGTCTATAGCACAGTCAAAAAGGTCACACATAAGCACACCCCTTGTGTTAAAGCTAAACCGTGGTTTAATTTTGGTTGTAAATTAGTCAATCATTCATTATTGATGGCTGTTGAAAGGTGCTCACACCAGAACATTGTAAAGCCTAGAAGCAATTATAAAATGGCACTTGTGAAGGCTAAGAATGATTAGAAAGAAAAAACTGGCAAGATTTACTATGTGCCGCTAAGACAAATAATAACAAAGCTTTCTGGCATACAATCTCACATGTAAGCCTGGAAAGCACAAACCTGTTCTCTCATTATATTCAGTCTGATAAGTGGATTTTACATTTGTCATCCTTGTATGCCCCGGCTGGAATGGCTGATTCATCTTTAGGCCCAAGTTCTAGAAGCTTCATCTCAGTCATCCACAATACATATACAACTGTGGCTAGCGATGTTAGTTTCAGTATATCTGACACTCTTGATAAAGTCTGGGTGGTGAACTCCGCTCCGCTCATGGAGTTTACCACAGTCCGCATTATGCGGATCTCGCAGAGTTCCAAAAAACTCCGCTCTGCGTAATGAAGCAGAGTTTTTTCCTCGCTCGCGCTCGTCAACATCAAATTGGCGAGCGCAAGCGAGGAAAATCCACCTCCCAGCAAGATTTTTCCTCATTAGCGATCGTCAACGTCAAGTTGGTGAGAGTGGAAAATCAACCTCCTGGAGAGATTTCTCAACGCAGATAGTCTGATTTCTCATTGCGCGTGGCCGCGTATGCTCACGACCGCTCGTGTTGAGAAACAGTCCGTTCGCGTTGAGAAAGCTGCTGCTCGAGTAAAAAATCTACTCGAGTGGCAGAAAAGAAGCAGCACCCGCTTGTGCTGTGTATGGTGCAGTTCGCGATGATTGCACAGTGCGGGCAAACACCCGGCACTTATCTAACGCACTCCACCGCTTGCGGAGCTCCGCGTAGCACAGCAGAGATTTTTTGTAATTGTCGGAGTTCCACGTAGCGGAACTCCGCGAACTCCGCCCAGGCTTACTCTTGATGCTATTAGTCGTCTTAAATTAGCAAAGACACCTGGCCCAGATAAGATACCAGGGGATCTGTACAAATCTGAGCATCAAGTTTGGTTCAATTATTTTAACCTCTTATTGAATGCTATTGCGGCTGGTGGAGAAATCCCTGAAGCCTGGATTGGAGCTGAAATTATTCCAATTCATAAGAAGGGAGATGCTGGCAACACCTGAAATGATCGGCTCATCAGCCTTATAGACAACCTGCTGAAGATCTTCGCTAGGCAGCTTCTCGATAGGCTGTTAAATTGGGTGGATGAACATCATAAGTTGCCTCCACCCCAAGCTGGTTTCCGTGTGAAAACTAGCACTACTGATCAGTTGTTTAGATTTACTGTTTTAGTATTGGAAATATGTCTTGCTTAATAGACAAAACGTGTATGTAGCGTTTGCTGATCTACGCACTGCATTTGATCTTGTTCTGTGGGACAAATTATGGAGTGTCCTTGTTGAAATGGGAGCCCTTGCTAACTTGATCAATCTCATTGTGCATCTTCATGAAAATAAATATGCACAGGTACATTGGGGAGATAAGGGAGAACTTACTGACTGCATCCCAATACAGCAAGGTGTCTGCCAGGGGTGTGTTCTAGCACCCACTCTATTCACTCTTTGCATAAATAATGTGGCTATTGACTTATTGAAATGTTTGAACGATTCATCCACTCTAAACGGCATAAAGATTCCAATCTTACTCTTTGCCAACGCTTTGTTACTTATCTCATAAGACACCAATGGGTCTCCAAGATTTAGTTGATATATTTACTATGTTTTGTGATCCAAGACACCTTGAGCTGAATGCAGCAAAAAGAACATGGTTTTTGGGGCTAAACCAACTAAAAATTGTGTTATAAGGTTGGGAGCTGATGTGCTGGAATGGGTCCAAAGCTTTGATTATTTGGGAGTAAAACTGTCTAAGAAGTATATTTGGGGCCTTCAACTTAATAATAGTAATTTACTCATCCAATGTAGGTCCAAAGCTATTTCACGTATGCACTTTAGAACTAGTTCCCGTCCCATCTCCCCTGCTCTGGATGTCTATAGAGCTAAGGCTCAGAATGCTGCCCTTGACGGAGTTGAATTTTGGGGCTATAATGATATGCATAAATTAACTTTGTCCGAGAATATTTTTTAAGAACTCTTAGATCAGTTCCACCTAGCACTCCCCTTGCACCTTTATATTTTGACACTGGCCTCAAAAGAATTTTTTAAGTGGCAAAACTGAAGCTATTGGTTTACTGGGTAAGACTATGGTCTACCCCAGAACTAACTGGTTATAGGAACTCTATAAAGGAACTAATAAGCTTGATGAATTCACCAAAGGTTCCTTGGATAAAGTTTGTATCTACCTGGTTTTAAAACTTGGTCTAATTAGACTGTGGGAGAAACCAGAAAATATCTGTAAGGCATTGGCTCTGTTGTAGTTCTAAATTCACGTTACTGGGCATTTGTTTATGACCAATATGTTTTGAATATGAGCAATGGGCACCTAACCAACCAATAGTTTGTGTTTAAGATTACTCTGCACTTTGAATTGTTTTTAGATACCATTACACCTTCACTTGCCAAAAGCTTGTATGTCCTCTTCAGACTGGGCAACTTACCACTAAAAGCGCTTGCAAAGAAGTGCAGCAATGGAATGACTTCTAGCACGTGTCCCACTTGCAGGCGTGCATTCCAAAATTTAGGAATATATTCTTCTCTCCAGCGTATCTTGGTGTTCGTCGCAACTAGATACAACCTGTGTATTTTGCCAATGCACTTTATGCATCGTTTCTGTGCCTTATGATGCAAGCTAGATATATTAGATAACAATATTAGCTATTTGTTTGGGGTCCGATGGTTTGCTACTACTGTGTCTATTGCTACCTGGGACCTCGCGAGCACCATATGCTTATATCTTAAAGTAATTTTTGCACTATATTGCAATTTGCTTCTCTATATATTTTTTATCTTTGCCTTTGTGCAACATGATCTAGGGCGAATAACAAAATTGTTTTATCCCAGTTTTTAATATTCTGTTTCAAATGTATGTATGCAGCTGTGTATTTTAAGCATTGTTTTATGTCTACTTATGATATTTTTGAAAACCAAATAAAGTATTGATTTATTGATAGATTGATGGCTGGAATGCTTGAATTCATCTCTGCCACTCATAATTCCTTGGACCCAAACCCAGTCCATTGTTGTTTTGCACATGAAGCAGTGTAATCTAGGCTCCACCCTGTATATGTCACATAAAAACATTTACATACTTATATATGACATATATATTCAACGTGTGGTTTAACTCCATTAAATGTGATACATTTAAATGAATTAATAATATATAACCTTGGAGACCCCTAAGAATCCACCCATAATTATATTAGGATGATCAATAGACTGATGTAATTTAGTTCTTTGCATATTCACATTTAATAATGATTGTTTCTCACTGATTTATGATACTGTAAAGTATATCTATCTTGGTTCTCAAGTTAACTTAGCTTGACATTAGGCCCTAACTGGAAATATTTGCTTTGAGCCTGCCAGTGTGCAACTGTGTTTTCTTTGCAGGTGCAATATCATACTTCTCGTTAGTAAGATAAAGGCTTATTGTTTTGTGTTAGACTGCTGATAGTAAGACTTGGTAGAAGAAAGTTTGCAATGAAAGCGGAGCAATCATAGTGAGAGAAATCCCCTGTTCATGGTGTACCAGGAGGATGAAACATCAAAGGCCAACAGATGTGCACCTAACCTTGAGGAAATGAGAACTAAGGGAGTAGGTCATCTCCCCTCATATGCAGTTACATGATTGGCTCTTAGTGGTGGGAATGAGATATGGATGTTCTGGCAATTGTTAGTTGTATTTTTAATTGGTATTTTATAGCTTGTTTGTTTCCTGACATTAAGAGGGAACAGATCTCTCTCTGCTGGGCTTCTCTGAGTGCAAAGATTTATGCTGAACACTCTATTTCTTTCAGCTTCTACTGAGGCTTGAACTCATGCTGACACTTTCTAAAATCCCCCTGTGCAAATCCTCATTAGGGTTTTGTCTCAGCATATGTTTAGATTAGAGAGGGAAAGTTTCTTAATGGAACACCTGTTCGCATCCATCTGTTTCCTTTGCATTGTGGCCGTTACTATATTATATCTCATTTTATTACGACTTAGTTTACTGAAACATTTTAGTCTACATAATTTATTATCAGACCTTTTACATTTGTTTATGCTTTACATTTATACTGGCTGGATTAATATTATAAAACAAACCTTTATGATTGACTTGATTGATTTTGGTTCTCATTGTGAAGTCATATTGGCTCACAGAACTGGAAATGAATTTCTGATGTTAGATCCCTTACTGCACTTCAGGTCTACTCACAAAGGTCCACACATCTAATGGGGAAGTATTTTTGAGGATTTCACTAAGAGATCGAGGTTCAAATACCTGTGCTTCATCACACACAAAGCCACCTCAGTTTGATCCAGCTATATGCAAGTATGTCTTGACTCTGCTCCAATGGGAACAGTCCAGCCCAAACTGCCAAGTCATGTCCTCCTTGAACATTTTGATGTCCTAAGTTGGGGACACTGTTTGAGCCCCTGTGGGCCCTCATGAAGTCAGCAGCAAAATGGGAATGAGGTGCAACAGTAGAGGTGGCGTTCAACAGCATTAAAGGTGCCTTACTAACCAATTCCACCATGGCATATTTTGACCCACAAAAGGTCATTGATCTCTTAGTGAATGCCAGCCCAGTTGGACTGGGGGCAGTCCTCACATAAGAGCAAGAGCCATAGGTGTGGGCTCTGTTAGCCTTTGTCAGCTGAGCACTCACAGCCACGAGGCTTAGGCAAACTGCGAGACAGGTTCTGGCCATCAAGTGGGGGTGCCATCACTTTCATCTATATCTATATGGGTGAGAGTTCAGATTTGGCCCTGACCGCAAACCTCTGGTGTTGGAAGGTGGCTTATTAGAAAGGGCAGGTAGGTACCACAGTTAGTAATAACACCACAATTACAAATAAGGTCCAGTCAAGTTCTCAATAAATTAATCCTTGCTCAACCCTTGGTAGCTTGGCTGCAAGCAGACAGGCTTAATTTAGGAGACATATGTGTAAAGCATTTAAAAACACCAATAACAGAAAGTAAGTGAGACACAACACACAATAAAAATCCAACACCAATTTATAAAGAAAAGAAATAGTTTTATCTTTAAAATGACACAAAAATGACAAAATGAAAAAAATCCAATGTAGGGAACTGGAGATATGAATTATAAAGATGAAATGCTTTCTAGTGCCTATCTGCCAAAAGCGCCAACTTGGGACATCTGGTTGTACTTGATCGGGACAAAGTCAAAGTTTCAGGCTGACCGTGATGGAGCGTGGGTAGGATACGATGAGCGGTATGGCCC
Organism: Calotriton arnoldi; assembly: GCA_963921515.1. Lineage (NCBI taxonomy): Eukaryota > Metazoa > Chordata > Amphibia > Caudata > Salamandridae > Calotriton > Calotriton arnoldi. The sequence goes on from CAWUFW010013194.1 coordinate 250,723, forward strand.
GGTCTAGATTTTACCTTCTGACATAGTCACGTTTTTTTAGCTTTTTGTCTCAAATTTGCTCCTCAGGAAGTTGAGGCTACAAGACCCACAATGCACCTGGCCAAATCCTTCAAAGTCCATGTGAAGCTGGTCAGCTGGGTTCCTCTTGGTGGATATATCTTTTAACATGTTACTTTTAGGGAGTCCACTCCTCAAACTTTCAGAGCAAGGCAAAGTCCTTTATTTGGTGAAGCCCAAAGTGTGCAGCAGGTGCAGACCTTAGTAGTGCAGTCCTCTTGGTGCATACCAGGGGTTCAGCAGGGCAGTCCTTCCTCTTCTTCCTTCTTCCAGGCAGGAATCTGGGCCTGCTGGGCAGCTTTCTCATATTGATCCAGGTTTCTGGGCTGGCAAGCACAGGGGCACCCTTGACCAATGGGGTGCAGGGTGCCACCCTCTATGATGACCACTTCCCCTGTGGCATTTTCTTGCCCCAGAAAGCACTGTTCTACAAATATCAAAATGGAGGAAATCTCTCCAGGAGATTCAGATCTGTCTAACCCACCACATGTGTGGCTAACTTTCCCCTAAACTCTCCTTCCAGTCCCACTCCAAATTCAATCACAGGGACTCCCATCTGGCTGGAGGTGAAGGAAGTGGGGGTGGGCCTGGTTCCTGTCCTCACTATCTTTCTCCCTTTGAAGACCAGTTTGGCTACCCAGACCCTTTCCTGTCCTGGAATTTGCAAGCAGCAGATCTCCTCCCACTAGATGTCTCCTTTGTCTCTGCCCAGGCCACTTCACACCTAATCAAGAAGGGGCTGCAACAGGGCTGAATTGGGTAACTTTAGGAAAGCAGTTCTATAACTTATTTCCTACAATAGTTATATTAAGACCAACCTTGGCAAGTTGCAGGATTTATTGCAACTATTCATTTTACACTTTCCAATATTATTTTGGCTCGCTCAGTAAAAAGTTAGACTTTATTAAGGTTAAATAAAGCCTTCCCATGTTAGTCTAAGGAGCTAATGTTCTACAATGGGGAAAACGGAAATGGCAGTTTTTCCCTCACTAGGACATATAAAACATCTTTTATAATGTCCCTGCTTATTTTAGCATGGTACCCTACCCTTGAGACACCTAGGGCAGACTGTAAGGGTGACTTATATGTAGAAATAAAGCACTATCCAACAGACACTACAGCACTGCACATGTAAGTGCATTAAATCCACTTGCCTCTAAACCTACATGCCCTACCATATTCTAGGAATGTACAGGTAAGTTGGCAGTACAAATTGTAATTACACCTATTTACCATATACCTTTTAAAGAGAGCACTGGCCCTGGGCCTGGTTAGCAGAGCCCAGGGCACATTCAGAGTAAAAAAAGGGGGCAAAAAGTAGAAGGACACTGCAAAACATCCTGTTTTCTCACATCTGGTCAGTCTGTACAGAGTTATGACACCGCACCTGCTCCCACTGACTGAAAGCTGGGCGGTCCAACTGTTGATATTCTATTGCACTGTGATATACCACCCAGGAACTGGAAATCTAGCCTGATCTGACACCCATGTGCTCTGAAACACGGGTAAGTGATATTGAAGGATGCCACCGAAAGAGTACCTCCGAATGGTGGTTCAGGGTGTGTGCTGAAAAGAGATGATCCGGCCAGAATAGTCGAGCTATACTGTGATAGTCACCTAGGGGTAGAAAAAACTAAATACAGCATCCGTGAGAAGGTGTAGTTCCCTAGGCTTAATGTGCTTGTTGAGGAGGTAGTAAGAAATTGTCCATCATTCCAGCTGATGGAAGGGGCAAGCCCCACAGAGCCCATAGTCACCAAAGAAGCTGTGGAAACACAATGTGTCAAAGTGAGTCTGGACTTGGGATTTTTCCGGATGAGCGTCTCACCATAATACTGGTGGATGGGTACTCCAGTTATCCCAGCATGCAACTCAAAACATCGACTGCCTTTGTGAAGGTAAAGCCACTGCTGGAGAAGACATTTGCATTCTTTGGCCTCCCTGAAGTTTTTAGGATGGATACCGGGCCCTCATTCCAGATTTCAGAATTCAAAGAATACTTGGAAGGGCTGAGAATTCAACAGTAGAAAATCATGCCCCAGTGGCCCAAAAGAAATGGGGATGTAGAGCACTTTATGCGTACGTTCAACAAGGCACTGAAGATTGCTGTTGACCAGGATACAGACCGAGGATGGAGTCTGTACAAATTCCCGCGCGTGTTTTAGAACGGGACACACTGCAGAACACAGTACACCCCTAACGCGATGATGGGACTTGGGTAGACTCCTCACCAATTCAACCCTGTGGGCACCCAAGGGCATAGTCAATGGGTCAACGTATGAGGCAGTGTGGCCAGAAGAGTCCAGGCTCAAGCATTGCAGTGGTGGACTACGTCTCAATCAAGGACCAGTATCCCAGATCAAAATTCAAAACACATTCGGAGAGAGGAGAATGGACTGTGGTTACAGTCAAAGGAAAAATTATATCAGCTCACAGCTGGGCCGAGACAGTTACACAAAATATCTCATGGCCAAAGAAGGTGTCCACCCAGACAGCCTCGTCGGGAGAGGAGGAACTGGAGGAAGTGATGTAAGAGCCAGGGAGCCTGGGTGATGTGAGGTAACATCTTAGAGGCCAGTCCCCAATGGCCCAGATTCACCCTTGTGCTCAGACTGGACCCTCAGCGGTGAAAGCACTGGTGCCGGCCCAAGACCCTCCCAGCACCATCGTATCCTCAGGGACATCCCAAACTTACCAATATAATATGTGCCCTAATCCAGTCCCCAGCCAGCGACTTCAAAACAATTTTTGTCCCATACGTGTTGGTTGTCATCTATGGAGGGAAGGGATGTAATGAGCTACTCGGGTTCTATGTCTGGGGAGGAAGTGACCACAGCATGCAACCTGTGGCTGGGCATGGCCCGAGAGAATAATTAAAGGTGAGCTTTGCCACTCAGAGGACCATTCAGCCTCTACTTGTGTTTGGGTAATGTCATCATGCGCCCCTCGAGGCGGGCATGGCAGAGGGCTTAAATAAAGGGGAGTGGAGTTGCACAGGACACACTCTGACATCCCTCTACAGTAGCCAGTGTGCACTTATTTATGGTGCCTGTCAGCGGCCTATATGTCAACGCTCTCAAGTCGCACTACTATTATGCCCAGTCCTGGCACTATAGCGGTATTACTGCTGGGGGCAATCAGTGAACCCAAGGCCTAACAATTTGGTGATGAGGCAGAGTCTACCCACCTGGCCTAATGTATCCAGTGTCCTTGAAGCGCACCCTGCATCCGGCGTTACACATCCGTGGAGGCCAAGCCAGTGGCGCATCACTCCAGTAGCCGACCTGAGTCACCTGTAACTGAGCCCATGAAGCGCCAACCCTACACGCTCAGCCACCACATTGTGCAGCATGTGCTTGCTCCCACTGCAAGCGTCCCACAAATGGCCGATGATGCTCAACAACTACCTCCTGAGGCTGCTGCACTATCTGCTACAGGTCCACCCGTCTAGTCATTGATAGCGACTTTGCCTCCATTTAGCGATCTCATTGACCCACCCACAACCACGCACCTATGGAAGACATGGGTTGGCAGACTGAATAATTACTTGAGTCACGTGTGTCTACTTTGGGGGGGAGTAAATATACAAGCTGTTCTAACACCTGTCCAACACAGGAGATGACCAAGACTACAAGGCAGAGGTCACCGCCATCAACGCCCATTTTGATTTACATCTGAATCCAAACTATGAGCGTTTTAAGTTGCACCAGGGACACCAAAGGGAAGACAAAATGATGGATGGGTTTCATTCCTGATTCAGGGCCCTTGCCAGCACCTTCACGGATGGCAACCAGTCTAAGGAAGGCAGGGCACAGCCCATCAAAAGGTGTCAGTCTGCTGTTTTAAGGAGATTGATCCTACGCCAACCTGGCATAAAACTAGAAGACATCTTAATCCTTGCCAGATCACACAAACATTCGAACAGTCAAGCAGAAGAGATGGAGTTAGCCTCATCACACGGTTCAGGCCACCAAGCCCCAGTAAAGCCCACTACAATCAAAGAAGAGACCATAGATTAGGTATTCTGATGGCAACCACACAGCACCACAGCCAAGGCCTCTCCTACCACGCGAAGCGAGTGCGGGAACTGCAGCCTAGAACAGCATGTAGAAGATAACTGCCCACGCTAGGCTGCACCTGCTCCGAGTGTGGCAAGAACAACCACTTTGCGAGGGTTTGTAGAGGTGGCGACAACAGCAAGGCCACCAACTGCCCACATGTGGCCCAGATGCTTCGACACCTAACGTTGGAATATGACTCGCAGTCACAAGACAAGCCTTCCCAGCAGGCTGTCAAATGAGAGGACAAGACTGACTGACTCATACCCTCCACAGGGGCAAGAGTCGAGGGCCTACAACCACTTGTCATTTGCACCATAACTATTGCTGGGAGCAAAGTCAAAGTCCTTGTTGATACCAACACATCTGTAAACGTAATGGACATCCAACAACACAGGACACTATTGCCCCCACCTCCATTCTCTCCCAGTGCCACGAAAATCTACGCCTATGGAGGGTGACAGCTGTTGCCAATAGCAGGGTTCTTCAAAATAAAAGTTGCCAATTGCAAAGTTACTAAGCATGCATGCTTCCATGTCACAAAGAAGGCAGGGGCACATTGCTGTGGTGCCAGATGGCTGAAGAATTAGGACTGGTGTTTTTCGCTCAAGGAATCCATGCAGGCCAATGAGATCCTCAAAGACATTCCCCAGCTCTTTCAAAGACTCAGCTGCCTAAAAGGAACCAAAATCAAGCTGCACATCAATCGCAGGATGCCTTTCCATCTTTGGCCGGCTGACAAAGAGAAAATATGCAAATTGAGCAGCTGGGAGATACTGAAAATGTATCTGGGCCCATCCTGTGGGTGTCCCCACTTGTCATCGCCCCAAAGTCAAAACATCCTTGGGCTATTCTGCTCTGGGTGGACATGTGTCTCCCCAACCAGGCCATCCGCCACAAGCACTGCATAACGCCGACATTAGACAACATAATTGCAGATCTTAACTGAGTGCAGTGGTTTTCAACGTTCGACTTAAACTCAGACTACCCCCAGCTCAAACTTGCACAAGAAAGCCACTATATTACAACCTTTTCCACCCATGTTAGACGGTAGTGCTACAAAACATTGAACTTTGGTACCTCTTCTGCAGCAGAGGTATTCCAAAATTATAGTTTTGCCAGGACTAGATGGTGTACTAAACATAAGTGGCGATATCCTTATATATTCTGCAACCATTGAAGATCAATGCAGACATCTGAGAGCAATCCTCTACCGGCTAGCAGAACAAGGACTGAAACTTCATAAAAACATGTGTTCTTTTTTTGAGTTCATGATTGAATTTTTTGGGTTTATCTTCTCAGGTGCCAGATTTTAGATATACCCACAAAACGTGGATGCCATCCAGAAGCCCCCAAGTCTAAAAACACCCGGAGGTATGGAGTTTTAATAGGCATGGCCACCTATTTTGGGTGCTTGGTGCTTCACCTCACCACCATTTCCTAGCACTGATGAGGGTAAACAACATCTGGACTGATCAAGCTGATAAAGTATTCTTGGACAAGAAGAAGGCACTGCTTTGAGATGCCACCATGTCGTACTTCAACCCACAGTGCACGTCTGAACTCATAGTCATAGTCCATCACAGATGGAGAGGGGGTTGTTCTGACCCAAAAATGTATTCTAGCCCTATGGTGCCAGTTGTGTATGCCAGCTGGGCACTCATGGCAAGAGAAACAAGATACTTGCAAATTGAGAGGGAGGCCCTGGCAATTCGGTGGGGGTGCAAACATCTCCATATCTCCATGAGCATGAGTTCACTGTGGTAACTGGCCACAAGCTGTTAGTAACACTCTTTGCTGGCACCTCACAGAATCCTCCTCCAAAGATAGAACACTGGGCAGTACAACTGCAACTCAACCCTTCACAATCATAGATCACCCTGGCCTAGGGACTCCAGCAGACTACCTGCCCTGGCACCCTCAACCACATCCAGAAGACGAAAGAGAAGATTTGGTGGTGGCCAACGAATTTGTGCGCATGGTAGTGAGAGCAACCTGCCCCAAACCCAAGTCCCTAGAGGACATCACAGTGGCAACAGCTGAGGATAGTACCTTGCAGAAGGTCATCAAGCCCATTCAAAATCGCCAGTTGAAGCGTTATCTGGGAGGGGCCAAAAAATGTAACCCCATGGAGCATATTATGATGGAAAATCTCTGGAGAATAAGAGGGAAACTCAGCATTGCCCCCTAAGGCATAACCTTGTGAGGACAGCGTTTAGTAGTGCCTCAGTCAAATCAAATCAAATCAAAATGAGCTTTATTCGATTTTAAACATTAAAATCATAAAAGCAGGCAGTAAAGACATATCATCACTCATCATAAAAATTACATTTAAGACACGTTAGCTAAATAAAATTTCATTAAAAAAATTCATTTAACGGTAACTATTTTTTACGTCCAGGGAATAAAATGTATTATACTGTACATCATCACATAACTATGTTTCTCTCATAAATTTTACATCTGGCATTCAAATATTTAGAGATTTTCTAGCTCTATATACACTTTTCAGAAAACCGACCATAGATCCTATACAATAGTAATTTCCCAACATCTGCAAATACAAAAAAGCAGGGCGACATTGTCTCCATCCCCCCTGTTTTAATAACGGTAGTACCCATCTTCGCCTTTCATCCTTATAAAATTTGCAGAATAGGATAGCGTGAATAGTCGTTTGTGATGAAATATTTTCACAGGGACATCGACAGAGTTCCCTTGACCAATTGTTAATATCTGGATGGCTAATCAAACGGTGGAAAGTCCCAAATCTAAAACGCGTTAGCATATACCTATCATATCCCCCAATGTACAGGTCAAGTATGGTTGAATATTATATATTGTAATAATTAATTGATGTTCAACCACCGTAGGTTTATTCATTTCCAGAGTTAACCTATTTTCTTCCAAGTGGGTCATACAAATTTTTTAAAATTCCTTCCGGTTAATACAATTCATATTTTCGGGTAGGGAGAAATACTCTGGGCGCCCGATGTCCTGCATAAAATTTCTTACATACTTCAACCAGGGAATCTTGCTGGCGTTATCTAATTTCATTGCATCAGTTATTATTTCCCTATTTAAACCAGTGCTAGCAGAGGTCCAGATTCTGTGCCAGAGCAGCACCGGTTGCGCCTTAATAAGGTCAGAGATATATGTTACTCCTAATTCGCTATGGCAATTAAAAACTGGAGCACTGGCCGGGACTGCCAATATAAATCTTAAAAAGCCCCAAATACCTGCCCCAAAAATTGCTATGCTCACGCATTTAGCATGATAGATTTTTAAAAGAATTTCTGGTGGCCTTTTCCCCAATTTTTTTGTAAATTTAATTAAGGCCGCGGTAGACTTCATAAACAGGAGGCTCCTAGTCTTTATTGCTTGTGCCCAAGACCCAGTACGATCAAAAAGAACACCGAGGTAACAAAAGGAGTTAATAGATTCCACCCTACTTCCCCAGCTTGAAAACTTCGGTCCTTATGTTTCCCTCTCCCACAAGTCATAATAAAGCTTTTCTTTACATTCATTTTTAGTCCAAGGTTGTCCATAAAACTTGTATAAAAAGTAAGAGCCCTCTGAAGACCAATCTGGGTACGTGCCATAAGTACAGCATCGTCGGCATAGAGGAGGGAGACTATCGGGCGTTTATTTACATATGGCGGATCCTCAGCGTTTGCCACCAACTCCTGTTCCAAAGCATTTGTATACAAAGTGAACAGCAGTGGTGCCAAAACGCAGCCTTGCCTCACTCCCTTCTCAACTTTAAACGGCACAGTACACTCTCCCTTAAGTCCGTACCGAACTTTTGCTGTAGCGCCAGAGTATAGCTCTCTTAAAAACTGTATTAAAATAGGATCAACCTTTAAATCTCTAAGAACGCCCCACAGCTTATTATGAATTACACAATCAAATGCAGCTGTGAGGTCAACAAATGCCAAATAAAATTTCCCCTTTTTTGCCTGCGTGTACTTTCCAATTAAAATGTTAAGATTAAGGACCTGCTCGTTAATACCTAGACCTGATCTAAAACCGTACTGTACATCACTCAAAATACTATTTTCTTCCGCCCATGTTTGCAACCGGTCTAAAACAATCCTGCCCGCTACCTTCATGAGTGAGTCACTTTGGGGGCAAGTGGTAGACCTAGCACACTAAGGACATGAAGGGGCAGCCAAAATGAAGGCATGACTCAGGGAGAAGGTGTGGTTTCCTGGTATGAATGCTCAAGTAGTTGAGAGGGTAAAGACCAGCCATCCCTGTCAGATTAGCGCCACAGCACCTTCTCCAGTGCCCATCATAACTGAAGATGGCAGTAAGGAACAGCAAGAGTAATTAAGTATGGACTTTGTCTGTTTCCCGGATGAGCACCAGATGATGGTCCTCATCGACAATGTTACAAAATATCCTGTGGTTGAACTGACAGAGTCCATGGCCTTTGCAAATGTAAAACCCCTTTGAAAGAAAGTAATGGCCATGTGTGGCTTACTCCGAGAAAGAAAGACAGACAATGGTCCACCGTTCAATGGCCAAGAGTTTGAGGCATATCTTGCGCATTCACCAGAAAATCACACCCCTGTGGCCTCAGGCCAATCGGGAGGCAGAACAATTAATGAGAACTTTAAATAAAAAGCTCCACACTGGGGTAGCTCACAAAGAAGATCTAGAGTGGTGCCTGCATCAATTCCTGTGATTGTACCAAAATACTCCACACTCCTACACGTTATGCTCACCCAAGTCACTGATGTTCATGAGGCCAGTGTGTGATAGCATTCCGTCGAGCCCAAGGTGAGAACTTCAAGACATTGACAGCCAGGCCACACTGGCCGGAAGGAAAGCAGTAAATTATCATGTCAGAAGGGGTCAATGAACGAAAGTGCCCCAGTCACAGGTTGGAGACAGAGTAATTGTTTGCAATTGGCATCCGGTGTGGAAGTTTAATACTTGTATAAGAAGAACCCCAGGGTGGTTGTCAACATCAAGGTCAAATGGCAACTGCGAAAAGAGGAGTAGAGATCTTCTTGTACAAAACATTGCTTGATAGAAATGGCTGATGATGGCCTGGTCAAGTGAGCAGCAGAGTAGACTGAGAGATGCAGAAGACAATCTCTGGGGATGGATGACGACCCACCAAGCCTGCAGGTGTCTGAGCCAGTTGAGGAATCGGGTAGAGTCTAAACAGAGCTTGGTGGTCCGGCTCCTCAGCAGAAAGCCCTGGACCCAGAGAACAAGCCAGCCGAGGCCAGTGGTGTGCCACGGAGCCAACGATATTATTTGAGGTTCAATCACCGGCTGAATTTGCATGACTTCATGTTGTGGCTTGCTTTAGCATGTTTCTTTCTTCTTTCTTTTACTTTTTTTCTTGCCGGTGGTGTTTGCCTTTTTTCATTTCATTTCCACACTGCAAGCGCCCCAATGTCTGCGTTTTAAAGATGCAGGGCTCTGAACTGTTATACTTGTTAACTAAAGTGGGGAGGGATGTAGAGGACCATCCGGACTCTACTCGTGTTTGGGTGATGTTATCATGCACCCCTCAAGACGGTTGAGGGTTTAAATAAAGGGGAGTGGAGTTGCACGGGACTCACTCCGACATCCCTGTAAAAGTGAGCACTTATTTCACAGGGCCTGTCGGCAGGGTCGGACTGGGATTTCAAAGCAGCCCTGGGAACTTCATCACACTTGCCCCCCCAGACTTGCCCCCACTGCCTGCATGGGTGGGGGGGCAACAAAACCAGCTCACAGCACTGCTGCTTTTGTTACTGGGGGCCGATATTGCAGCATCACTGCAAAACCGGCCCCCTGTATCTAAATCAGCCCCCACTTCCCCAAAACTGGCCCCCACCCTTCCAGCCTCCTGGGCAAATGCCCGATGCCCTCTACGACCAGTCTGGCCCTGCCTCTCAGTGCCTATATGTCAGCGCTATTGAGCTGCACTGCTGTTGGGGTCTAAGGGCTAGAGCCGTCGACCTAGAACCTGGGGAACCGGGTATGAGTCTTGGCAGGGACGCAAAACATCCTGTGATTCTGGGCAAATCACTTAATCTCCCCATGCCTAACAAAATGAATGTGTGTGGTATTGACAGCTTGTGGTCTGTTGATGCCGCATATGATGTAGATGGATTTTTTATGTAGAATGTATTTGGATCCTAGAGATGTAGAATGTTGGACTGTTGTGTTTTGAATATAGCTGTTGTTGAAGAGGCATTGATGTAGGAACAGTGATGCTGTTCCTGAACTGTGTAGCCAACAACAAATAAACTACAAGAAACCACTCACCCTCTCTGGGTAGTTACTTCAAATTCCTGGCAACGAGCTGGCTACACGGTGAACCCTGCATGCATCTATCCTCTTGGCTGATTGTGGATCCTGCCCTTCTCTACTATCTGCCACTTCTCCATCAGCCATTTATCCCGCTCTTCGTGAGGACTTAAACACTCTCCCACATCGCGCACAAAGCTGTATGCCCCTTTCGTCGTGGCTGTTCAGGGACCACAGGCTAGTCATTGAGCCTTGATGACGACACTCCGCTGCCATCTTAAAAGTACTTTGTTTCATTTTTTTGGAGGAGTCATGCGTGTGAGGCGCACATCCGTCATCCACCATCTTGGTGTGAGGATTCATTCCGCCACAAAAGTCCTTTCGGCATTATGTAGCTGTTGAATACCTCTGGAGCAACGTGTGTGTTAAGCACACACTGGCAGCCATATTGGGTGCCCACATTCCTTTTATCAGGCAACAGTTAAACGCTGCCACACCAGCGTGTGTATAGCGTATGCAGCTTGTCACAGTCCAGTTGCTTATTACCTCTGCGGCATTCTCCTTAAATACTGCAAGTACAATTACAGCTAATAATCAGGTGATCGGGCAGACTCTCATCTGGATTTTCTTCTAACGACAACAAACCTGGTTGTCAGCACAGTTTTAGAGCGTGACAGTAATTCCCTCAAACTCTCTAACTTTTGCTTTGTTCTCATTGTTTGTATGTACCAAGGTGCGCACCATCTACAGTTCATCATTGTGTATTTTTTGCAGTATATTATCTTGTGCACTCACACTGATGTGCGCATCTAATTGACCTAAGTGATGAAGGTATCTAATGATCCTAGTACGGATGCACAATACTACATTATTTAATTATTTTTTGCTCTCTCAGTTTTGTGTACATTTTCCTGATTCAAGGTTTCCTGGCAAAGTGAAGTGTTAACTGTGGTTGGTTAAACCCTTCTCTTCCTTTCTGTGATTCCTGCTTACACCTGGGCAATTTTTGGCATTTGCACTATGTAAGCCGTCAACCCTCCTCCTGCTTTATTGGACAGCCCAGGAGAACCACCTGTTAGATGGGAGGTCTCATATGATGCCTTTAAGACATATCTGGGGGCGATAGGTGGACTCAGGTTTGGTGCAGAAAGGAAAAAATGTCTGCTTCTCCACTATTTGGAGTTTGACGGTAGGTCCATATTCAAACATCTTCCTGACGTAACGACACAGGAAGGTGAGGAGTTGGACAAAAACCGTGAAACTGTCCTAAAATTAAAAAATAGGTTTGACAAGCAACCTAGCCTCATGGTTCTCAGGCACAAATTTTTCAAGCGGAAACAAACTGAAAATGAAGATGTTGATGGTTATATATCTTCCGTACGTAGACTAGCAGCTGAGTGTCAATTCATGGCATTTAATGATCCGCTTATCAGAGATCAGTTTGTCTGTCATTGTAAAGACAAACAAATAAGACAAAAGCTGTTAATTATGGGGAATTCCACACTCGAAGAGACTATCAAAGTGGCCAAAAATATTGAGATATCTCAGGCTTCTATGAGGGAGCTGTAAGATAAGCCCTTAGAGAGTGTGGGTGTGGTTGGGGGGGTACAAGGCTAAACAGAAAGCTGGACGTCCTAAACCCAGCAAGCCAGAAAATTACAATTCCCCAAGTGTGGGTATGTGTATTCGCTGTGGAAATCTACCGCACCCCAAAGGTGGAAGGTGTCCTGCAGTCAATGTTACATGTATCTACTGCAGAAAGTTGGGTCATTTTGCAAAAGTTTGTTTGAAGAAGAAATCTTACAAGAAGTGTGTTGCATATGTGCTTGATGTGCAAGGAGAATCTGACTCTGAAATTGTCTCTGTGGTGTGTGATGGTTCTGGTGATGGACCATTAGAGTGTGACCCTTCTTTCTAGTTGTGTTGACCCCATTGTGGAAGTGATTGTGGGCGGAAGCCCCCTCAAGTTTTTGGTTGATTCTGAAGCCAGAATTACCATGATAACACAAAAACTCTTTGGAGAAACATGGGGTGAGATTCAACTTTTTCCTCCTGATCGTTCTCCGGTCTCCTACGAGGGTCGCAAAATTGAACTATTGGGCTACTTGGAAGATGAAAAGATGATCAAGGATAGGAGGATTAAGGAAAAGATTTATGTGGCTGTCAAAGGACTCAATATCCTTGGGGGGGTTTCACCAAGGTCTTTTTGGGATGGTTTTGAGACCAGGGACCAAGGAACAGGTTCTCATTGTTGACCGTGATGCTAGTGGTCAGAGGTGGAAGGAAAGATTTCCCACCATTTTTGGAGACAAGTTAGGCAAGATTGTTGGTTTCAAACATAAAATTATCATGAAGGAAGGTGTCCTACCCATCAAGCACAAACTAAGGCATTTTAGCATTAGGGTGGACTTGAACAAAGAACTGGAGTGCCTTTGTCCTAAGGTAATCATTGAGCCCACAAAATCCTCCCTGTGGCTTTCTCCCCTTGTAGTTGCCCATAAGAGGAGTGGACAACTGCGCATATGTGTGGACCTGAGGTCTCTAAACAAGGAGATTTGGGTGGACTTGTATCCATTGCCAAAAATAAATGATCTTTTTGCTTACATAAAGGGAGCTAAGTATTTTAGTAAGTTGGACCTGGCCAGTGTCTATCAACAGATCGAACTTCATCCTGAGTCTCACCACCTTACTGCATTTAACTCTCCATTGGGTACTTTAGAATACCATTGCATGCCATTTGGTCTAGCCTTGGCAGCTTCGGTCTTCCAAAGGGTTATGTTCAACCTACCTAAAAATGTAGATGGTGTCCTCGTTTTCAAGGATGATGTGCTCGTTTTTGCGAAACATTGTGCATTACATGAAAAGGTGTTAGAGGAGGTCCTAGAAATTTTCATGGAAAAGGGGATTGTTCTTAAAGCTGAGAAATGTAGATTTTTCTGTCCTGAGGTTGAATACTTAGGTCATTTGTTTTCGGAAGAGAGTATCAGCCCCAGGTCAGGTATAGTGGATGCCATAGTTAAAGCTCCACCCCAATGGATAAGGCCGGCGTGAAATCCTTGTTAGGATTGCATGAGTTTTATTCCAGGTTTATTCCTGATTGTGCCACCAAGGTTCATCCTATCAGTAACGTATTGAAAAAAGGAATCAAATTTGTGTGGGATGATAAGTGCGTGGAAGAGTTTGGTCTAACCAAGTCCATGTTGAGTAATAGCAAGGTTTGAAACCTTTCGATCCAGATTATTTGTGCTGTATCACGGTGGATGCTAGCCAAGTGGGACTAGGGGTGATTTTGACGTAATATGTTAATGGTGTGGAAAACACTGTCATGTTTGCCTCTAGAGGACTTAAGGAGATGGAATTACAATACTCAGCTTTTGAGAGGGAGCTTTTAGCTTGTGTGTGGGCCATAGAGAAGTTTTGTCCCTATGTTTGGGGCAGGTGGTTCTTGTTACAAACTGATCAAAAGCCTCTAGTCAGTATTTTGGGTGGTGGTATGAGCAAGTGGTGCACCCCTAGAATTTTGAGGATGGTACCAAACTTCTCCAATATCACTTTGATGTATCTCATTTTTCTGGAGGTAGGAATGGAAGAGCCAATTTTCTTTCTCGTTTTCCTCTGGATGGTGATGAATGTGATGAAATTCGATTAGTCGATTTTCTTGAGGAACACTGTGGGGATTATTTGGTTGCTACGCTGGAAATTCCAGAGCTGAAGATGTGCTCTGAGGTAGAGTGGGAGATTGCTTTCAATGTTGATCAAGTTTTACAGCAGGTGTGTGACCTGGTCAAGACTGGGTGGCCTTGTGAAAGGGTTTTATCTCCCCTGCTCCAACCATATTGTAAGCTGAAGATGAAATTTCCTTAGAAGATGGTTTATTGTATGTTCAGATAAGCTGATCCAGCCTCAAATTTTCAGGCACATGATTATTAAGAAGGCTCATGATGGTCATGTGGGGGCGACTTTGACGAAACGTCATGTTCATGAGTCGTTTTGGTGGCCAAGTATGGACCGCAAGATTTACGAAGTAGCAGGTAATTGTGTCATGTGTGGTGCAGCTGACAAGAGTCTTAAAGTTATGACCTCACCGCTCACTCCCATTGAATGTCCTGCAGGACCATAGCTTAAACTTGGCATTGATGTTATGGGGCCTTATGGTGCATTGCCTGGTGGTTGCAAGTACGTTTTGATGCTCATGGACTATGCTTGCAAATGGCCTGATGTTTGGATGGTGATGGAACTCAATGCTGAATGTATGGTAAGATTTCTAAGGGAGATATTCATAAGGGAGGGTTTTTCTGAAGCCCTGGTGCCGGATAATGGGACTCATTTTGTGAGTAGAGAGGTGTGTGTTTTCTTGGAATCCTGTGGGATTGTGTATTTGAGAAGTTTGTTGTATCACCCACAAACCACTTGTGGAGTATATGAACCGGGTGGTGGAGGAGTACATTAGATGGGCTAAGAGTGGTAACTATGATGTTTCCAAGGCGTTGGATAGCATGATTTGGTTCTACAGAACTACTCCTCATTCATCTACAAAGGTGACCCCTTTTGAGCTTTTGAGAGGGAGGAGGGCAAACACTAGTTTCAGGCCTGGGTGGATGTCAAAGTGGCTTAAGTCTGATTCTGATGTGAAACGGTTGATGCTCATAGTGAAGGAGAACATGTCCTTTTCTCAGGAGAAGCAAAAGGATTGGTTTGACAACAAAAGAGGTGCCAAATTGGTTCCTGTGACCATTGGGAACATGGTTAAAATTAAGTATCCTGTGCATGTCAAAAGGGAGGAAGTACATTTGGTGAGCCTGTCAGAGTGTTGAAGATCAAGGGAAATGCTGTGCTGGTTGATGGAGGACATTGGTGGAATCTTGAAAGAATTGTTAAAGTGAGGCCAAGTTTGAACTGTGCTGAGCCGGAGGTGATGAGTGGTCCTAGTGTGAGTGATGAGTCTTTAGTGTCTCCTCAAGATGGTGGTGCGAGGAGACGTTCCAGAGTCATTGTCACTCCCAGTCATTTTAGCACATAGTGTTCTTATGTGTAATTGTTTTTATTCATTTATATTTAATTTTTTTCTCTTCTTTTTTTCTTTATTGTGTTGCTTTGGGGAAGGAGGATATGTGGCTTTGACAGCTTGTGGCCTGTTGATGCTGCATATGATGTACGTGGATTCTTTATGTAGAATCTATTTGTATCCTACAGATGTAGAATAGTGGAATATTGTGTTTTGAATACAGCTGCTGTTGAAGAGGCATTGATGTAGGAGCAGTGCTGCTGTTCCTGAACCATGTAGACAACAACAAATAAACTATAAGAAACCACTCACCCTCTCTGCATCAGCCCCCAGTAACAAAACCAGCCCCCACTGCCCCAAAACCACCCCCCACCTTTCCAGCCTCTTGGGCAAACACCTAATGCCCGCTACCTCCAGTCTGGCCCTACCTGTCAGCGCCTATATGTCAGCGCTGTCGAGCTGCGCTGCTTTTGGGGCCTAACGGCTAGAGCGGTCAACCTTGAACCTGGGGAACCGGGTTTAAGTCTCAGCAGGGACGTTCAACATCCTGTGATTCTGGGAACATCACGTAATCTCCCTGGGGCAGATTTACAAGCCCCTTGCGCCACTTTTGCGTCACTTTTTCCATGTTAAAAGTGACGCAAAAGTGGCGCAAGGGGCTTGTAAATCTGCCCCCATGTGCCTAGCAAAATTAATGTGTCAGTCTGTAGTGCAACTGGTAATCATGTAAAGCATTCTGATACCTTCAGGTCGAGTTTGCGCTATATGAAATATCCCCTCCACCCAAAAAAAAATAGTGGCATCCCTGCTGGGGGCAATCAGTGAGGCCAAAACGTAGCAGAGGCCAGTCCCAATTAGTAACACCTTGCATGTGTAGACTGTGGGGCAGATTCACAAGGCCCTTGCGCCACTTTTGCGTCACTTTTCCCATGTTAAAAGTGACGCAAAAGTGGCGCAAGGGGCTTGTAAATTTGCCCCTGTGTCTCATCGCATAGCGCGCAATTAGGTTACCCTCCCCCGCCCCACACAGTAGCCTCCATAGGGCACGCTTATGTGGAGCTTTCCTGGCTGCTTGTGTCTTCCTTTTTTGTGTCTCTTAAAACAATAGCTGCTCTTCAAATATTTGTAATTGATGGCTTGAGTATGAAGCAGCCATCTGGTAGCCGAAGCACTATCTACCACACTGGCATTGCACTCAGATTATGACAGGAAAAGCTCCTGTTACTTTGTTGTGCTGTAAGCCACCCGGCCTCCACTTAAATTATTATTTAAAGAAAGTAGAAGTCTCCGCAAAACTTGCATGATACTCCTGTGCTGCGCTAGTGCTTTCTATTCGGTTTATACCTGTAAATAGCAACCCCTCCCTTCTGCACCTTTCCAGTTAACAATACATGATGCTCCAGTCCGGTGCCCTTGAAGCAGCGAGTGAAACACGAATAGGTCGGGTAGCACCGGCTTCAGCACTGGTTCTGATCAAGTACTCTGCTCCAGGAGCCTGTGTTTGGAGGATTTACTCTCAGTGCACTTAAAGTTGATATGTCAGTATGATTCCTGTTTACAAGCTCTCTCTGGCTTCGTGCTATTGTCTGGCTTTCTTCTCCCCCAAACCTTTCTTTTCAGTATTGTAATGCAATTGGAGCTGTTGCTTCGTTGTCTTGCAGCATTAAGAGAAAGTTTGCCTTTGGTGAGGTGTTTCAAAGTTTACAGTAATGGTTTCAGATTGCATTTTTGTGACTGTTTCTGTTTGTATGTTTATAAGCGTGGGTTGGACTTGGTTGCACGTGTGTGAAATGCAACATGTATTAGCAGTGCTTTAAATGGGAATAAATAAGTGCAGGTACTCGTTAAATTGAGCGAGGGGCGTGGCTAGTGGGCGGGGTTAGAGGCGGAGTTAGACATGAAACAAAAACACTACTATTGAGTATGCATGTTGTCCTTGCATTGTCCTGGATAGTGGTCTCACACTTTCCATATGTGCAGATTAACAACTAAAACCATGAATGAGCCAAGCCATCAACAGTACTTTTAGCACTTTAAGGCTAATAATCAATGTGCTCTAGGACGAGAGAGACTCTGGCGCTTACACCGGTTGCGGGACAGAACAAAACGTGAGAAATGTATCAATCCAAACAAATTGTGTTAACTCGTTATACAAAATGAAGGTGAAACACCAAATGTTCATGTTTCCTTGTTTTCTACTATTTGCAGCTTCTTAATATCATAATATTTCTAATATTCCTACTTGGTTGCATTTGGCGCAATCCTTAAATATTTAAGATTGCACACATACAAACAAGCATTCCATGCATTTCTTTTCAAATACCTCCTGATTCTGTTCCTCTCAAACACACACTCTCTGTTTTCACATCTCTAACCTCGAGATCCCTCTCACCTCTCATCCGTTTGTAGCTAATTCTGTCCCACTCTCTTTACCCCTATTGCATCTTATCACTCTCTTTCATCACTCTATTTCTAATCTGCCCTCTCCGCGCCTCTCTACCTCTTTCCACAGCCGTCTGGATCCCTTCCATATCTCTGTCTGCACTTACCCCTTCTGCCTCTCTACCGTTTCCTACTTTAAACTCTGCTCCTTCCCCCTCACTCTTCACCTTCACTCACCCCCATTTTCCCTCCTCTCCCCTCGGCAGGAGGCCCCACGGCCGTAGAGCTTGCAGTGGCCTGCAGTGAGCACTGGAAGGTCCCGAGTATGTGCAGAGTCCAGCAGGGGAAGAACAATACTGGCAGGGCCGGCTTTAGCACTGGTTGCGCCCAGTGCGACAATGGTTTTTGGCGCTCCCCCCCCCAATGACCTCCTGTGCAACGGATTCCCGCACTACCACCACCCCTTAATAGTCTCCATAACCACTCTCTCTCAGATGCATCGAGTTAGTTTTATAGTGTCACTCATAAAAGTGAAGGGTGCCCGAGCACTTTACATTGCACACACATTACTCAATCATATGTGTGTAAATCAATGTATAGGAAAAGTTCCATATGACAGAGTGGTAGGATTTATATGTCATCTATACTGGTAGGTAGTATAGTTACGGGTGCTTGGTCTGGAGAAGCACAAACTCACAATTTAAAATGTAAGACCATGGTTGGCGATTATCTTTAATAATTGGAATTGATTTACACCCAAATCAACACTTTGTACAACATTAGGATATTGAAAGTCTGGGGAAAAAATCAAACGCTTTAATCTATACTTGAAGTCTGCATTTCAGTTCTTTGATGACATTAATAGCTCCGTTTTTTTAGCATTTTAACTTATAAGCTGCAAGTAACAAAGGAAGTCTCTGACGAAAGATTTATGTTATGTTCACTTCGTGATTTGCATGGTACACATTCTTTGCCCAGGCACATTAACCCTCTGCACTACCTTAAGATGAATCAAAACATCCCCCAGTCAAAACTTCCACTAGACAAAAACTTCGTTCTCTCTCCAGGAACAGCGTCAATCACCGGAGTTAACTTGACATTTTTATTGTTGGCTAAAAATTGCTGCAGGTCAGGAACACTGCAGCGGGTGCTTTAAAAACAATATAAACTAGCAATCAGGAACGCCATGCAGAGCCGGCCCTGCGTACAGACATGGGTAGAACTGTCCCTTTTGTTAGTGTCAAAATCTGGCAGAGGCTAAAATAAAGAGAAGTGTACGGGCCTCATGCGGGAAATGGAAAAGCAACGTTGCTTCCTTTCGAAGGTAACCTTTAACAGTTTCAAATAATTGACAGTACTGGCCTCCGATGGGAAGGTCAGTTGAACTCCCCCTCACCTGGGCACCAGGGAGGCTGCTAAGCCTTCTTCGCCACCTCGATCATCACCGCCCATCATGGACTTAATGTCCCAGCGCGGGGTGGGTGGAATCGCAAGGGCAAAGAGTCCGGACAAAGAAAGTCAGACCCCAGTGGGAGGCCAAGGGGTGAAAATGACCCTTTGTGTCTGCGTTCCACGGACCCAGCATCGATGCCTAGCAGGGGGTGATGAGGACAAGGAGAGCCTCCATCTGGGTAGGAAGGGAGCAGAGGCCGCATCGGGCAGCTTGCCAAACCAGAATAAATAAGGCAACGGCCAACATTCTGCCAAACAAACGGCACGCAGCTGCCCACCTTCTAATCTGACCCTGAGTACCGGTACTCTCCTTGACAGTGGAGAAGTGCCGGTACTCGACTCGGTAAATTTAAGAAGTGCCGGTACTCAGTACCGGTGAGTACCGGCCCATTTAAAGCACTGTGTATTAGCATACACATTAGAGGAGGGCGAGCAAACAAGGATATAGGGAGAGCCAAGGGTCCAACTTTGTACTAAGATCCAGTGAACGACCCGAGCTATGTAAATGTTGGCATATGTATCATTTGGCAAACATAATAAAACATATCGCAAAGTATTTTCAAAATTCAAAAACGTGTGTTCTGTAACGTAGTTTCACTTTATAACATACGATTATATTACTAGGATACTGGGAGGCATTTATTAAACGTGATAATATTTAAACATGAATTTAGAAACAATCCTGCCCCCACAACCTCCGACGACGATGCCATTAGTGAACTAAGAGGCAAGGCAATGAGTATTCTACATGTAGCCTAGATTCTTATTAGACACATGGGACAACACTATAGACTACTAAATCAAACACAAGAGGTATTTTGTGCAGAGCACGTCCTGAACTCATAGATTTGAAGGTGCCTCTCCTATATGTGATCATAAAGAAAAAGGAAGTTTGGTGAAATAAAATATTTGCCTAGGATCACACAACTTGGTCGAGCTGGGCAGTGGGGATTGAACTGGGTAAAATGTAAATTACAACAGCGTAATTCAGGTGCATTCAGGAATTTCATGTTATGCTTGTTACTCGACAGTCCCAAAATTACTCCTTTACACTGCTTTGCGTAATTATGCACCATTTGTGGTAAAAATATACAGGGAAATGCGCCATTCACAGTACTTTACTGCGAGCACACATGACCAACAGAACAAGAGTGGCTGTTGTCTGCGGTGCTTTGTTTCAATGCATCATTGGTGCATTTTATGATAAAATACAGAGCAAATCTACCTATTTGCACTTCACATAATTGTGTGTACTTTTGCTGAAATTTTGCATAGTTACAGTAAAGCAAATTACGCGAATTTCGAACACCCTAAATTGAACCCAGGGTATCTGGTTTCACATTGTGGAATTCAGACACTAGATAAGTTTCTCTTTCTCTCGCCTGTTTTACATCAAAGGTTAATCCTTTGTTTTTAATGCTTGGGGTATGAGTTTGGAACGTGGATGGGAGGCTGAAGTCACATGAAAGGTTGGCTTGTTCTGGGCTCTAGGGCCCAGGATAACCTCGGGCTGAGCCAGGGCTTTCAGCTTTCAGTGGCTTGCCCACCTCTAATGCACATTTACTTGGATATGTGGTATAATGTCTTTTGAAGGCTCACCTCGAACAAACCCTTACCGGATAAAATATTTTGATAGTCTTCGTACATGATTTACATGGCATTTGCAGTGGTATCAGTACAGCCTGATTTCAATTTGAAGATGAAGACACCAGATTCTGGGATCCAGGGAGAGGACTAACATGATGCTTGATCTGTTTCACCTGAAAAGTTGTCACATTAGGAGAAGCCTAGTCGACTGCCTTTATTTTAGCAAGAGATGCAACTCTGTTATCTTTGATTAGTCTTCCTGTATGAGGACACACACAGTACTGTGTGTGGAATATTTAACAAGCATTTGCAATGCAATAGGTCTCGCATTTTTAAACTTTAATCTATTGGCATTGTAAATGACAATGCCTTTTATTTATGTGCACTTTGTACTTATAGAGGTTTTCAAAACACATAAATAAAAGGCATTGTCTTTACAATGCCAATAGCTCAAAATCTCGCAAATGCGAGACCTATTGCATTGCAAATGCTTGTTTTTTTTACTTTGTGCTCAGATTCTATGCGCTCCTTATTTTTCCACAACATGTAATAGAGGGACTGTGAGACAGATAAGATTCTGTGCATTTCACAGCGCTTGGTGTAACATATTTTTCGTTTGTAGTGCCACTGAAAAAGTGTGTTGTCTATTCATCTGCCCGACCGAACCCGTGACCTACAAGTTACACGTTACACACACATACACATCAGCAGCGGGCACTTAACTCAGTAAATAAATCACGTTAAAGCTTGAGGAGAACCAAGATCACAAGGTTGATGTTATGGAACGTTGAGAGTAAAAATCAGCGGGTTTCAAGGCAGTTTGTTGTTTCCTGGGCTAACGGTGCAAACGGAAGGTCGATGGCTGATGATCTCTGCAGAGCCGACTCAGATGTTCATCTCAACGAGGTCGATGACATAAAGGTAGCTAATAACACCCCACCCCAAGGGCCTGGTCAATGAACTCTGCGTTGTGCAGTTTACTATCACCATTATTCTGTTGTGTGAGCGTCTCTGCTTTTCTAATATTTTGGGATGACTACCTCTGCAAACAGCACGTGTTCTCCCAAAATAGGACCTTTTCCAACTCGATTGAACATACACATCTGTGAGTGAAGCCTTCGACACAGTTTTGATGTGATTGACAGACGTCTAAATGAATAAATGTTTTACTGTACAGCTCGCATAAACATATTCTGGGCGCTATAGGGGAATCGGGACATATCCTCCTGACAGCTGGTGCCCATGAACTCCTGAGAGGGCCGGGTAGAGGTTTGTTTGTTTCGCGTAAAGTTGTTAGAAGCCCGGACACAGTACTCGCTCTACGGCACAGTTAGGACACTTTTGACAGCTTTTGGGCTGGTACACGCGTTTAATTGTTATGTTGAATATTTGGATGGCGCTTTTGAGAATATAACGTTACTCCGAAACGCCGGAAGAGGCGGGGATTCTGGTAGGTATACCCGAATTGGGTAGGGGGGAAAAGGAATCTCATCAAGACCTTAAAAATAAATGTCTGTTTTGGTTGGTTAACAACAAGCAATATCGATATGAAGACGCCGACGATATTTTAACAACTCGTCGGGTAGGTTGGGTGGGTTGGAGACCCAAGATTCTACGGGGAGATTGTGTAGTTATCAATTTTAAAAACCCTTTAGCTGCTCGGTCAATCCTAACGAGGGGCACCTGGAGACAGGATGGGACTATAAGAGCGGTCCCGTTGGGGTACTTCTACCCCCACAAGGCTCCCAGTACTGTGGACTCGGAGGGAGGGGAGGTCCCCAATCTTTAACCATCAAATAGACCCTTTGGGATTTCATTCACCGAGGCAGCCATTCTTCTCTATCCCCACATCCAATAGGTTTGGGGTTCTTGAAGAAGTTGATTGACTCATGTTTAAGGAGCTTGGGGTACAGGATTCTGTTTATTCAGCAGAGGTGGCTATTGAAGAATGTCCGAGAGTAGAAGAGGGTGGGCTTGGTGGGGGGCCGACAACATCTAAAGCATGTAACCCTCTAGATAGCAGAAGGGCAATTTCTAACACCAAACTATACGACTCTGTAGGTGGGTTCCCCCAGAAGCCAGATTCGCGCATAGGTGGGATAATGACCCCCGGTCCCCAGACTGTTCGATAAATAATAGAGGGGAGGACCAATCTAGGTTACGAGTTATTTCCTGGAATGTGGCCGGTCTTGCCACCAAGTTGGACAATCCAGATTGGGGGAGTTTTATCGAACAGCATGAAATATGTATGTTCCAGGAAACTTGGGCAAGGGGGGAGTTACTTAAATCAGGTTATGCTATTTACACGATCCCAGCGATTTCGGGAGGTAAAGGAAGGCCATCGGGGGGACTAAGTACATGGATAAGGACACATTTGTGCTGTACAGCCACTCAGTTGGAAACAGCGTCTAACGATATACTTTGTGTCCTTCTCAATTTCTCCCAGAGGACCACAGTTGCCCTAATAAATGTCTATTCTAGACCGGTCAGCCGCAGCCAAGAGTCGAAGACCCTTGATGAGCTTACGACATTTCTTGCTAGTATCCCGGATAATTATCTGATGATTGTAGGGGGGGATTTTAATTGTCAGTTTGAGCCCCTAGAGGGTATGATTAGGGATGCCCCATGCGAGGAAGATCTATATTGGGCTGTTCCAGACTCTTCCTGCCCGCTAGTAAGAGTATGGTCTCCCCTGGTACTCCAGGTGAACGCTATGATTTTGAAGCATGCATTAAGAGCCTGCAATGGAAGAACTAAGTCCGATACCCCCGGCAAGCATACTTTTAATAGATTAGATCAAAGTTCACTAATTGATTACATCTTGATTAGTATAGCCTTCTGGCATAGAGTTGCTGATTTTAGGATTATGTCGCGACATGACAGTGATCATGACGCGCTAGTCCTCGAACTATTCAGTCCAACCTCTGAGGGTAGCAATAATACGGCTGATCCCATTGATGACAGATTGACTATTTCAAACTGTAGGAGGAGAGTCCGTTGGACTGACTTGAGTAAATCTCAAGAAAAGTTAGGTGCCCTATATTCAACTGTTACTCCGTTCCTCATGGACTCTTTTCAATCTGTCTCCTCCGATAACACTCAACTTGATTTAAAAATGATTTCCTTGAACCATGCAAAGTTAACAGCTAGTATGGCTGACTTTTTCTTTCCAAAATAAAAGGTCCGTACCAAAAGAGTTTTTGTCACTCATGGTTCAATAGTAACTGCCGAAAGGCAAAAACTGCTTTGGTTTCTGCTATCAAGGATAAAAATAAACCACTAATTAAAAATTGTAGAAAGGTTTATCGCACAAGTATGCTGGAGGCAAAAAAACGGTGGGAAAGCGATAAGTGGGAATCCCTTAGAAATTCCTTGGATTCACGTTATATGAAGACTTTCTGGAATGTAGTGAATTCGGGCAGCACGGAAGGTAAACCGGCAATTGAGCCAAATTTGGGGGCTGATGTGTGGATGAAACATTTTGAGTCTCTCTATTCAATTGCTAAACTGGGCGCTTGCACAGTAAATGAATTATGCCATCAACCGCAGGAAGATTTTTCTAGTTCAGATATAAATACCCCGGGATCGGTAGCTGATACCTTAATGATAACTTTCGCAGAAGTAAATAGAGCCATAGGCTTAATCTCGTCAGGTAAGGCTCCTGGGCTCGACAAGATCCCTGGGGATCTGTTTAGAAGCGAACCAATTATCTGGGCTCCGTATCTCTGGGTACTATTTAATGCTGTTATGGAAGGCATGGCTATCCCCACAAGCTGGGCCGGAGCCGAAATAATACCAATTCTCAAAAAGGGTTCCCTTTTGCTACCCACAAATTATAGACCGATAAGTCTTATTGACATCGGCCAAAAAATCTTTGCCCGCGTACTGTTACATCGCTTGCAGAGTTGGATGGAGGATTATAAAGTTCTTACCCCACTCCAAGCTGGGTTTAGAGAAAAAATGTCTACTCTGGACCAAGTCTTCAGGCTACAATTATTGCACTGGAAGACTGTGTGCATAGAGGGTGGCAGCCTCTTTTTGATTTTTGTAGACCTGAAATCTGCATTTGATTTGGTCCAGAGAGAAAAGTTGTGGGCAGTCCTGTTAGAGATGGGGGCTCCACAATACCTCTGCCACATAATGAAACGGCTGCATGAAGGAAACTACGCCCGGATAAGATTTGGTAAATCCGGGGAACTCACTACTCCCATCCCTGTAGACAGAGGTGTGCGCCAGGGGTGCGTCCTAGCCCCAACTCTTTTTAGCCTATTTATTAATGGGCTAGTTGATTTTTAAACTCTGAGAAAGATTTAGACGCACCAAAGTTGGCAGCACGCAGAATCCCGGCTATGATGTTCGCCGATGACACTCTGTTATTATCTAAAAGCCCGATGGGCATTCAGAGAGTCCTAAACAAATTCGACGATTTCTGTAAAGAAAGGGGCTAGAGATTAATCTACAAAAAACCAAATTTATGCCCTTTAATTCTCCTAAAAGCACCCGACCAAACCCATGTTTAGAAGGCAGACCATTAGAAAGAGTATCTTCCTTTGACTACCTTGGCATTTCCATCACAGATAAAATGAGTTGGGGGACACAGATTAAAAAATCAAGCCTGAGGTTAACACAAACTGCAGGGGGCCTGACCAAGGTCTTTCGCAACTCCAGCCATAAACCCGAGGGCCCAGTAGTAGAATTATATAGGGCTCAAGCGAGAGGTGCTGCCTTATATGGAGCTGAAATCTGGGGACATGATCATATTGACAGTCTAATACAAACAAAAAATTATTTTATCAGACAACTATTTGGCCTTCCGCGTAGTACTCCACTTATTCCATTACGCCTGGACTTGGGTGTTAGGTCAATTGCGGATGAAGTAGCCTTAAGACCACTTCTATTTTGGAGACGGTTGTGGGCTACCCCGGAATTGCTTGTATATAGGGAGGAACTGAGGGAGGTGTTGAACCTACCAGGGGCAAGGCGACTACCGTGGTTCACTTATGTCAGGAACTCCCTCTTATTAATGGGTTTGGGTAACCTGTGGGATAACCCTGAAAGTCAATGTCCTATAGTTTCAAGGGAAGTGCTTAAGGTTCGTTATCGGGAGACTAAAATGTCCCAACTTCAGGGGGATCATTGCAAGGGAAGCTTACTGTGGCGTTTTTGGAATCTAAAGATCAGTACATGTTCTTACCGGCACTTAACGATATTAAGCCGGCCGCCGCACGAAAGCTTTACTTACAATTTAGGTATGGGGTATTGCCATTGCGCGCCTTTACAAACAAATGGGCCACCAAATGTTGGGCTGTCCGGCATGCAATTGTCGAGAGGAATCTGAAAGCCATGTGCTTTTTGCCTGTACTGGTTACATAAAAATAAGAAAAAGATGGCTGGCCCAGATTTGTAGGAATTTAGGAACTAGGCAATGCTCAGAGGCCTTTAGGCTACTGAAATATGACACTATCATACCCATAGTTTATTCAGTGGCAGGCTTTTTGTTCTCTATGTGGTGTACCCGAAGAGCTTTTATAAAAAACACTTTATAACGCTGGTGATCAATTTAGTGTTCATATTGCTTTGTTTTTAACCAAAAATTATTTTTAGACCAATTTTAGGGCTATTTTTAACTGCATTTTGACTATATGTTATTTTAAGGGTATGTGTTACTAGCCTAATGGTTATTTCAATACAGGATTGGTCTTTGTTGACCTATGTTGCACAGGCACTTTATCGCAATTTTTTTGGCTGATAGTAATTGCCTTATTGATCTATATAAGGATCGTTCACATAAATAAGCATTACTAACTGCAAGCTTAATGGAGAGATCAAGTACGGACAAAATATCTTGTTATTCCCAATTGCTCTTTTTTTTTACTGTATATATAGGCTATTACAGCCTGCGGTACTAAGACTGATCAAATTAGAATGGCTTAGATATAATCATGTAGTACAATTATTGTATCCAGGAAATTGTATACCCTATTTTGGGCAAGTAGCTAACTTGCAATTCAGATTTGCACTAAACAAGGAATTTTATTGCATGATGGATTATGCTGCTAACCATCATGATATTGACTTCTGCTGTTACGTTTCCTGGTTTTAATAGGACTGTTTTTACTATGCTTGTCGTTGTATTGGACAGTTTGTATTGAATTAGCCTTGATCTCTCGAATGAATTTTTAGATTATTTTGCACTTTATGCACTGGCACTTTCAGGGTTTTATATGTTAATGAGGGTCAGGTAGACTCTCTTATTCAAGGCTATAGTATTTGAATGATGATTCTCTTCCAATCTGCCAAGCAATTGCATTTTTGTGGACTTGCTCTTTCTGCCAGAGCTTTGGAAGCCTGGACTCTAAGATGGAAGTTTCTCATGCTATTCTGGTTTATTTTAATTGATTGTTTGTTATGCCTGTATTGTATTTTATGCTCATGAAACTTTTAAGGCCGTAATGGCCGAAATAAAGTTATTGAAAATGGAAATGGAAATGGAATATTTAACAAGCATTTGCAATGCAATAGGTCTCGCATTTTTTTAACTTTAATCTATTGGCATTGTAAATGACAATGCCTTTTATTTATGTGCACTTTGTACTTATAGAGGTTTTCAAAACACATAAATAAAAGGCATTGTCTTTACAATGCCAATAGCTCAAAATCTCGCAAATGCGAGACCTATTGCATTGCAAATGCTTGGTTTTTTTACTTTGTGCTCAGATTCTATGCGCTCCTTATTTTTCCACAACATGTAATAGAGGGACTGTGAGACAGATAAGATTCTGTGCATTTCACAGCGCTTGGTGTAACATATTTTTCGTTTGTAGTGCCACTGAAAAAGTGTGTCGTCTATTCATCTGCCCGACCGAACCCGTGACCTACAAGTTACACGTTACACACACACACACATCAGCAGCGGGCACTTAACTCAGTAAATAAATCACGTTAAAGCTTGAGGAGAACCAAGATCACAAGGTTGATGTTATGGAACGTTGAGAGTAAAAATCAGCGGGTTTCAAGGCAGTTTGTTGTTTCCTGGGCTAACGGTGCAAACGGAAGGTCGATGGCTGATGATCTCTGCAGAGCCGACTCAGATGTTCATCTCAACGAGGTCGATGACATAAAGGTAGCTAATAACACCCCACCCCAAGGGCCTGGTCAATGAACTCTGCGTTGTGCAGTTTACTATCACCATTATTCTGTTGTGTGAGCGTCTCTGCTTTTCTAATATTTTGGGATGACTACCTCTGCAAACAGCACGTGTTCTCCCAAAATAGGACCTTTTCCAACTCGATTGAACATACACATCTGTGAGTGAAGCCTTCGACACAGTTTTGATGTGATTGACAGACGTCTAAATGAATAAATGTTTTACTGTACAGCTCGCATAAACATATTCTGGGCGCTATAGGGGAATCGGGACATATCCTCCTGACAGCTGGTGCCCATGAACTCCTGAGAGGGCCGGGTAGAGGTTTGTTTGTTTCGCGTAAAGTTGTTAGAAGCCCGGACACAGTACTCGCTCTACGGCACAGTTAGGACACTTTTGACAGCTTTTGGGCTGGTACACGCGTTTAATTGTTATGTTGAATATTTGGATGGTGCTTTTGAGAATTTAACGTTACTCCGAAACGCCGGAAGAGGCGGGGGGATGGAAAAGATAAAGGCGGGGACTGGAAAGCGAGGATGGGGGCTTTGATGAAGCCAGCTTCCTCAAAACGCAGGCACCGGCCTGAATAACAGCACTTTGCGGGAGCGCCTCAAGGGTTCTTGCGGGAAGGGAGGGAGCGGAAAAGGTAGAGGGGAGTTGAGAGCAAGAGGGCACCGCATGAGGAGACAGGGGAGGGCCCTGTCATTTGATGGTGCGAGAGACCACAGTTTGGGGAATCCAGACAGGACTGAGTGAAACATCACAGTACGCCGGTTCAAAGATAGCCAGGAATTCCACAGGGAGACCCCCCCCCCCATTCTGGTTTTAATGGGGCAACATCCTGTGGGTCCCGGGCTTACAAGTTGCAGCACGTGAGAGAATGAAAGGTAAGGTGGCAGGCCCCCTTAGACCCTGTCTATTGCTGCCTACATGCCAGGGCGGGTGCGTGAGTGAAGGAATGAATGCAGGAATGAAATAAAGCAGTGCATACAGATGGCATCAGAGCCTGTGGGCTAGCTCAGAGTAGCATATACAGACTATTTACTCACACAGAGTTTTAAGTCGGGTCGCTGCAGCCACCCACTTATGGGCGGTGTCTCTGGGACCACTTGGCCTGGGGCAGAGTCACTGTCATGTCGAGTTCCGCCTGACTCGCCCCTGGCGCCCCTTCAGAGACAGCCCGGGCGGGCATGCCATTCTCCCCACTTTACATCGGCTCGGTCGGCACTACGCAGCTTCGCGGACGCACACAAACATATATAGTTAGCAATTGAGAAACACGCAGCAGAGCTCCCGGACATGAGGACACGTATAGGAAAATCAATGAGTAAGGAAGGTATTTCCCCTTGTGGAGCCCATAGGCGCTGAAGACACAAAGGATGCAGCATGTCTAGACAGGGTACGTCAGAGCAGCTCAGTGGGTTGAGAGCCGGAAGCAGAGCTCTGCCCTGAAGGTAGCCCGCTGACTCGTACTGGCCAGCCCTTGGCCTCTCCAGGGTCGATAGCATCGGCCAAACATTTTTCTTTTGTTTAAAGCGCTAAGAGGCAATTATGTGGGTAAGCTGTTCATGTCGATCAGATCCCATTCGCCCAGCTCTCGCCCATTACTACGGAGACGTGCATACATGTTCACGAAAGTGAACAAGCATTTGCAATGCAATAGGACTCGCATTTACGCGAGACCTATTGCATTTTAAATGGGAGTGCGGGCGGGCGAGAAGGCATGGACTGCGGGAAGGGGAGGCACGGGAAGAAAGTAGTGCTCACAGTATAAATAAAACATACTGTGCAACATGAAGTAAAGGGGCCAATAGCCATGGAAGGATACAAATGACGACATACCCATCATAAGGAGGGACTAACAAGCCTAAAACCAATCGGAAGGCAGCATTTAGGAACGAAGCCAATGAAAAAGATGGGCGGAGAGTGGGCAGAGCTTCCACGGAGCTTCCACTCCATACTGAATACTGCATGCCTCGCAAAGTGAGCAGCACATGCGCGCTGCCACTATGCTTCCACTATGCTTCCACTCCATTCTGAATACTGCATGCCTCGCAAAGCGAGTAGCGCATGCGCGCTGCCGCTATAGGCTCGACCTTAAAATGGCTCATTTTCTACATATATGATGGGTTTAATCCCTTCCCACTAGTATGAATAGTTCATACTTAGTTGGTGACAGATTGGTGCATTTCTTGATAACAATCTCATCTTCTTCACAAATATTGGATTGTTAGTTTTCGTTGTAAACCTGGATTTCATTTTAGGTGCCAAAACAGCATATTATTTGGTAACTAAAATTACACTCTTATTACACGACAAATGTCTCTTTATTGTGGTCCGTTTGAGCAATATTTCATTGTTTCAAATAATGTAACATCATAAATACCGCATTTAGCAATGACAAAAACTGTAGGATGTGTTCCATAAAATTTTGTTCATTCTTTTGATCTGATCTTAGAATAACGACAAGTTG
Source organism: Calotriton arnoldi (assembly GCA_963921515.1). Taxonomy (NCBI): domain Eukaryota; kingdom Metazoa; phylum Chordata; class Amphibia; order Caudata; family Salamandridae; genus Calotriton; species Calotriton arnoldi. The sequence continues at coordinate 281,136 of CAWUFW010013194.1, forward strand.
GTTGGAGCACTGTGGCAATTAATAACATTATACATATGTTGCTGTAATTACCCATGTCATTTCGAAACTCTGATAACTTCAGTAAACCAGGCTGTTCCCCAGTACCTGTCAGAGCAGTGGCTGAACTATTTCCGCTCAGGTTGCACAGAGTTCAGTCTCTAGGCATTCACTTCAGCTGCTATCCACCAATTACATTATGCCCAAAAATCCCTCTGCAACATAGCTGTGTTGTACTGCATTTGAGCCCTTCTCTCACAGATTGTATCCAACTATTCCTTGTTCTAGAGCCACGCCTTAAGTGAATTGTACTCTTTTACTCGAATGTACACGCATCATTAGGATATTTAAATATCTCTGTAGTATTTCTCCCCCTCTTAAGAAGTTTGCAGATTCAGTACTGGTGTCTCACTTAGTAAGGCTTTTTGTTCGGATCTTGGACAGCGTTTGGTAGCCCTCCTCTAGACCACATATTTATCTGTACCGTTCTAGAGATGGGGCTGCAGTGGCAGAGCAAAAACCCTACCATTATGTTTCAGTGATAACTAATCTTTCTTACTCTTTTACTTTGTACATTTCGCATATGCACACCAACATTCCGTTGATTCCTCATTTACCTGTAACACTGTTAGCAAACTTCAAGGTCATTACAATCCCTCTCCTAGCTGATAGATTTCTCTTATTTGAAAATGTGAAAAAAACTCGCCACAGTCCAAAGCCTTAGTGGTCATATTCGTTTTCAGCATCAAAATATGTGGTCCATTAAGCCAGCTCTAAAATTCTGCACTGGCTACCCATGTAGGGTGACCAACTGGCATGGGTGCAAATTCAGGATGATGAGTGTAAAAATTCAGGACAAAAATTCAGGACAGGAGGTCAAAATTCAGGGCAAAACTTAGGGACAAAAGGTAAGTTTTACAGACGCATCAGAGGAGGTAGCGCAATAGTATATAAGTAAGTAAATAGACAACCACTTAAGTACAAGTCAAAATAAGTTTATATTAGGTTGAGACAATTGTGCACTTCACGTTTTTTCAGTATGCGCGCAGCTTTGAACAACTGTGCAGGTCTTTTTGTGGTATTTCCTATGGTAATAATCTATTTATATGGTTACTGCACTTGGTTGTCCAGTCTGATATTTTGTTTACAATTCATGGTCCTGAGCAGGCATGTTTGGTGAGAGAAATGGTCGGGAAGATCTGCTCGGATAGACATTGTGAGATGTAAAGCCGGATGCATAGGATGCAGCTAATTGGGACCTGCAGTGCTGGACTAGAGTGCAGTCCTCCGAGAGACCAGCTTTATATGTCAGATAGCTTCAAGCATTCCATTTCTGTTCAGCTGGTGATAACTGGTAAAGGAGCTGATATAGTACTGAGTGATGGATAAGAACCATAGCGGAGAGGTCTTGTATGAGGCTAAGAGCATTAAGTAGGAAAAGGGAGTTATTAACCAGACTGCAAGAGCTATAATTGGCTGCACACTGCTCAGTGTAATGGTATTATAGTGGGTCAGAGCTGTTAGATAGGAGTTGACATTGCTATATCATACCCTGGCTAGCCATTACCAGCCCTCCTTATTTTAGCTGTATATTGAAAATAGTATACTGATTGGGCTGTTTCATTTCTGTGAGCTTTAAACTGCAGATTCTCTTATATGCAAAAAAGTGTGCTACAGACTAGAAACTGTATACGCTGTTGAGGCATTAATGTAGGGTAGAAGGAGGCACTGTCTTTTACATACAGAACATTTTCTATTGAAATGGAAGCAAAATGCCATCAGTTTTACAGCAGTTTTACTGATAAATCTATATAGCGCACAAATACTAATGTGTGGAAATGTGGTTTCAGAAAATATGTATCATTTGAACATCACCAAGTAAAGTGTCTTGATCCTATTAAAACTCTGTTTCCAGCACACTTCTGAATTACAAACAAGTGGTCCATTTGTGGTTTCCTAACTGCTGATATGTTTTGAAACATTTGCACAGTTTATTTACAGATATTTAAAAGTTGTTGTGTGTTACAAACAAACTGACAGCTCACAGCCTTTGTTTTCGCACCCCCAAGAAAATTTGGAAACACATTTTGCATTCTACAACACATTTGTCATTACATATCAATTGTATTAGCTTCTAAAGCATAGTAAATAATGACTTTACTGTGCACCAGGATACAACAATCTTTGATGGGGCTCTTCAGTGATTCCCTCACTATCACCAACAGTGGGTTCACTGATAGAACATGGATGACACAAATATCGATGTTAAAAATATCGATTAAAGGAGGGCATGGCTTGGACGCCGAGACAACATGGCGGTCCTGCCTTGAGCTCCGCTCGGACACTGAGCTTCTTCGAACAAAAGTGCCTCTAGACACAGAGTTTCTCGGGCTCGGACAGCGGTCCCACTTACATGATGTGGCGGTGAGTCTTCAAGGCTGATTTGCATATGGCTGGGTTCAAACTGGAATGGCATGGTGAGCAAAAAAACGATGGATTTAGGCCCAGATCTCTGTACTGGGGTGAATGTGTGACATTGTTCTGCATTCTGTCCATCAACTGTTGTTTTTGCATTTGTCACCCGAGTGGGACGGGTATGCCCAGACGTGGGTCCCGTGCTCTCCAATCCACTGGAATCAAGCTATCCTGGCTGAAGAGGGGTGAAACCCCGAAACCGGTCCTAGGATGCTTGTTTCCAGTCCAGGGAGGACCTTGCTTGGCAGTTCGGGCTGGACTGTTCCCATGAGGCACAGGGTCAAGGCTGATTTGCATATGGCTGGGTTCAAACTGGAATGGCATGGTGAGCAAAAAACGATGGATTTAGGCCCAGATCTCTGTACTGGGGTGAATGTGTGACATTGTTCTGCATTCTGTCCATCAACTGTTGTTTTTGCATTTGTCACCCGAGTGGGACGGGTATGCCCAGACGTGGGTCCCGTGCTCTCCAATCCACTGGAATCAAGCTATCCTGGCTGAAGAGGGGTGAAACCCCGAAACCGGTCCTAGGATGCTTGTTTCCAGTCCAGGGAGGACCTTGCTTGGCAGTTCGGGCTGGACTGTTCCCATGAGGCACAGGGTCAAGGCTGATTTGCATATGGCTGGGTTCAAACTGGAATGGCATGGTGAGCAAAAACGATGGATTTAGGCCCAGATCTCTGTACTGGGGTGAATGTGTGACATTGTTCTGCATTCTGTCCATCAACTGTTGTTTTTGCATTTGTCACCCGAGTGGGACGGGTATGCCCAGACGTGGGTCCCGTGCTCTCCAATCCACTGGAATCAAGCTATCCTGGCTGAAGAGGGGTGAAACCCCGAAACCGGTCCTAGGATGCCTGTTTCCAGTCCAGGGAGGACCTTGCTTGGCAGTTCGGGCTGGACTGTTCCCATGAGGCACAGGGTCAAGGCTGATTTGCATATGGCTGGGTTCAAACTGGAATGGCATGGTGAGCAAAAAAACGATGGATTTAGGCCCAGATCTCTGTACTGGGGTGAATGTGTGACATTGTTCTGCATTCTGTCCATCAACTGTTGTTTTTGCATTTGTCACCCGAGTGGGACGGGTATGCCCAGACGTGGGTCCTGTGCTCTCCAATCCACTGGAATCAAGCTATCCTGGCTGAAGAGGGGTGAAACCCCGAAACCGGTCCTAGGATGCTTGTTTCCAGTCCAGGGAGGACCTTGCTTGGCAGTTCGGGCTGGACTGTTCCCATGAGGCACAGGGTCAAGGCTGATTTGCATATGGCTGGGTTCAAACTGGAATGGCATGGTGAGCAAAAAACGATGGATTTAGGCCCAGATCTCTGTACTGGGGTGAATGTGTGACATTGTTCTGCATTCTGTCCATCAACTGTTGTTTTTGCATTTGTCACCCGAGTGGGACGGGTATGCCCAGACGTGGGTCCCGTGCTCTCCAATCCACTGGAATCAAGCTATCCTGGCTGAAGAGGGGTGAAACCCCGAAACCGGTCCTAGGATGCTTGTTTCCAGTCCAGGGAGGACCTTGCTTGGCAGTTCGGGCTGGACTGTTCCCATGAGGCACAGGGTCAAGGCTGATTTGCATATGGCTGGGTTCAAACTGGAATGGCATGGTGAGCAAAAAAACGATGGATTTAGGTCCAGATCTCTGTACTGGGGTGAATGTGTGACATTGTTCTGCATTCTGTCCATCAACTGTTGTTTTTGCATTTGTCACCCGAGTGGGACGGGTATGCCCAGACGTGGGTCCCGTGCTCTCCAATCCACTGGAATCAAGCTATCCTGGCTGAAGAGGGGTGAAACCCCGAAACCGGTCCTAGGATGCTTGTTTCCAGTCCAGGGAGGACCTTGCTTGGCAGTTCGGGCTGGACTGTTCCCATGAGGCACAGGGTCAAGGCTGATTTGCATATGGCTGGGTTCAAACTGGAATGGCATGGTGAGCAAAAAAACGATGGATTTAGGCCCAGATCTCTGCACTGGGGTGAATGTGTGACATTGTTCTGCATTCTGTCCATCAACTGTTGTTTTTGCATTTGTCACCCGAGTGGGACGGGTATGCCCAGACGTGGGTCCCGTGCTCTCCAATCCACTGGAATCAAGCTATCCTGGCTGAAGAGGGGTGAAACCCCGAAACCGGTCCTAGGATGCTTGTTTCCAGTCCAGGGAGGACCTTGCTTGGCAGTTCGGGCTGGACTGTTCCCATGAGGCACAGGGTCAAGGCTGATTTGCATATGGCTGGGTTCAAACTGGAATGGCATGGTGAGCAAAAAAACGATGGATTTAGGCCCAGATCTCTGTACTGGGGTGAATGTGTGACATTGTTCTGCATTCTGTCCATCAACTGTTGTTTTTGCTTATGGCTTCCCCAGCATAATTTTTGAGGCCTGGAGCCGCAGCGGTGTTTTTTCTCTTCATAAAACGAGAGCACCCGCCATCTTGAATCGCGGCGCTCGCGCTCTGATTTTTTCTTCGTGACTGGATTTCCTTCACCATTTGGGATATCATGCAGTCTTTTTTGGGCACCAGGTCCTTAAGTTTCACACGGTCCTCTGTTCTTACCTGCATTTCATGATATGGTGAGCTGGTAATGGTGATGGTGATTTCTCTGCAGTGAGTTACTTCTTTGGGTCTCTTGAATCAACCTGCCCTGCATTACAGGGTGCTCTCACCTCATTATTGTGCGCTGAGGGAGCCTTTTCTTTGCTATGGCTTGGATGGTGTAACACAATATATTTCTGCTGATACTGGACATTTTCTGATGTGGCGGTTCTTTTCCTCGTTGGGGTGATTATTAAAGACGTTTTTCAGTTAATAATACACTTTGCTTCTACCCCTCTGTTTTATTTCCAATTTGCCTGTCTACTTTGGATGCTCATTGATATTGCCTTCTTCTTCGTTGGCATATGGGAAGAACCCGCCCAATTCTACTTACTTTTCATCGCTCTTATCAGCAAACTAAGATGGCCAGTGACCCTCACACCACTTCTAAACCATCCTTGTCAGGCGCAAAGCCCAAAAGGCACAAAAATGACCCACCTTCTTCTATTCTCTCCTCACAAAATCCGGTAATTGACTCTATTTTAGATGAGGTACGGGGTCTTCAACCTTTTATGTCTGCTACCAATGAAAAGTTACAACAAATAGAGGACCGATGGATTATCATGGAGGGAAAGGTGTCGGAGCTTGAGCAACGTGTGGGAGACCTTCAAGATATTACTACAAAAATTCCTCTACTAGAGCAAGAGATCCACAAACTGAAACTACACACCGAAGACCTTGAAAATCGTAATCGGAGAAACAACCTTCGCCTTTATGGTCTTCCGGAAAATATTGAAGGCACGGATATACTATCCTTTTTGAAGAAGTTCCTCCCAGATCTCTTAGACCTACAATCCTCCTCACCTCTCAACATCCAGCGTGCACATCATTTGGGTCGTCTCCACCCTAATTCCAGCAAACCACGGGGTATTATAATGCTCTTCCTGGAATTTACTGAACTTATGCTTGTTCTGAAGGCAGTTAAACTCAAACGACGTCTCACTTGGTCGGGACATAATATCTTCATTTCACAAGATGTCTCCAATGCAACGAACGCCCGACGTAAAGAATTTCTGGCTCTTTGCCCTCAGATGATACATTTGAACATTCAATATGGCATTCTCCATCCTTGCCTTTGCAAAATCACTCTCGAAGGAAACTCAAGATCTTTCGACGATCCTGAGAAACTGAAACTCTTTCTAAACATTTCCTCTCGCAATATGGATACTAATGCTTAATTTTCTCTTAGTTCACTGGTTGATATCGTTCTTCTAAATTATATCTATTTTGTTTCTCTATTATTCGTTTTCTTTTTTCTCTATTTCTTTCTAGTACTATTCCATTCTTTATTCTTTTTTATGTCTTATATTACTTAAATTACTTCTATTCTTTCGTTTTCCTTTTACTATTCTTTATCTCCTATTATGTGTTATTTCCTTTATTTCCTCAGAGGCCTTTCATTGCCTATTCACTCCTACCGCCGTCCTTGTCTTCGGCGTCACCATGCTCCTCTCACATCGGTTGCTGATCTTTCTTCAGGTCTGGATTCTTTTCCTTGATCTGTATACTTCTTCTATTTTTCTATCTTTTTCTCCTTCTCTCTCCCCTTTTCTTTTTGTTCCTTGGCTGTTTTCCCTTACGGTTTTTTCTTATTATCTTATTATCTCTATGAGTGTCTTTCTTTATTTCTATTTTTTTTTCGACTTTGTGTTTCCCTGTTTTCATTGTTAAACAGTTGACAAATGTTGTCTCTATTTCTTTTTTATTGGTCTCGCAGCGTACTGTTCCTGTTTCCATATGTCTCCCCCCAACCCTCAACATGTTTAACATTGTCTCTTTGGAATGTACGTGGTCTAGGTCATCCTGTCAAGCGTCAAAAGGTATTATCTCATTTATCCAAACTTAATGCTCATGTTGCCTTTCTACAGGAGACTCATTGCAATGATGTAGAATCTCTTAAGCTTAAGCGTCAATGGGTTAATCAAATTGTTTTCTCTCCTGCTGTTGACCGCCATGGCGGTGTTGCTATTTTATTTCATAAATCAATTAATGCACAGATATTATCAACTGAATGTGATTCCAATGGGCGATGGGCTTTGGTTGGCGCTATTATTTTTAAAAAACAAATCACTTTCTTTAATATTTATGGACCGGTTAAACCCGATCCACAATTTTGGCATTGTATTAAATTGAAATTATCCTCTATCCCTAACCCCAATATAATCGTTGGTGGCGATTTTAACAATTGGCTAGATCCCTTTTCTGACAGAAAATGTAAATGCAAATTTAAACCTGATAAGACCCATAAATCATTGCAATCTGCCATCGCCTCTCGTCCCTTGTATGATGTATGGAAAACATGTAATACAGATATTTGTGAATTTACTTTCTTTTCCCCTGTTCACCATACTATGTCCCGTATTGATTATATTCTGGTTTCTAAATCACTACTCCCTTGTATCCATTCCTCTGCGATTGGTTCTATTTTTATTTCTGACCATGCCCCTATGTCTGCCTCTTTTGATATGTCCCTTAACACTTGCAAACAAGGCCGTTGGCGTTTTAATAATCACCTACTTTCAGACCAAACTTTCATTTCAGAAGTGACCTCCTTTATTAATGAATTTTTTCAATTCAACAAACCTTTGGCTACCTCAGTTCATAACAATTGAGATGCCTTTAAAGCATCATTTAGAGCCTTTACCATTGCTTACTCAGCAAAGAAAAAGAAATTACTCAATGCTAAAGATCAGGAGACTCTTCAAGAGATTAAGACCCTGGAACACAACTACTTTTCCTCTAAATCCTCCTCAACTCTGCAAGAATTGATTAAAGCCAAATCTACTTTGAATAAAATTGCCACTGTTGATGCTTGTAACATTCTCCTTAATATTAAATCTAAATTTCATGGAGGCCAGAATAAGGCGGGGAAAATGTTAGCCAACTATTTAAAAATCAAATCAGAACATAAAAATATTGGACCTATCCACTCAGAAACAACCAATAAACTTCTTTCCTCCGATTCAGATATATTAGATACATTTCAATCCTATTATGAACTTTTATATACAGAAGACACAACTCCTTCCAAAAATGATTTTGAAACTTTTTTCCAAGGTATCCCTAAATCCCCCTCCCTCCCTGATACTTTTTTACCTCTTGAAAATGATATCTCCCTCCAGGAGATAACCAATGCTTTTAAATCTTTAAAAAAGGCCAAAGCCCGGGACCGGATGGTTTCTCAATTGAACTTTTCTTAACTTTTTCCACAATTTTTGCCCCAAAATTACTGGACCTTTTTAATTTATTCCTCTCCAACTCTAAAGCATGTGGCTCTTTTTTAGAAGCCCTTATTGTTGTTATTCCCAAACCGGACAAAGACTCTTCCTTCTGTAAACATTTTCTACCCATTTCATTGATTAACTATGATTGTAAAATGTTTGCAAGGATTTTGGCTTCTCGCTTAGAAAAGATTATTCCTCATCTCATCAAACCAGATCAGGCTGGCTTTGTTAAAGGCCGACTTGCCTCTGACACTGCTAGAATGTTTTCAAATATTCTTGCCCTAGGAAAAAAGTAGTCTTCTCCTTTAGCTGCCCTCTCACTTGATGCCGAAAAAGCTTTTGATTGAATAAATTGGCAATACATGCTTTATACTCTTAAATGGTTTGGTTTTGGTCAAAGGTTTATTTCTTATATCAGATTACTATACACTGCCCCACGTGCCTGTGTTTTTGTCAACGTTTTTTTTTCCTCATACTTCCACTTGCAAAGGGGCACTCGTCAGGGCTGTCCTGTTTCCCCATGACTTTTTCTCCTTTGTTTAGAACCATTTCTTGAACGTATTCGACATAACCATAATATTACTGGTTTTAATCTTAATTCCCATCAAGTCAAACTTTCTGCATATGCAGATGATATCCTTATTTACATGTCCAATCCCTGCAACTCCCTCCCCTTTTTTACAAGAGAGTACTTTGTTTTCCACTGTCTCTGGTTACAAACTAAATTTTTCCAAAACTGAGATTTTACCTTTAAATTCTTCATGTTATCGTTTCATGTTTGATACAACCAACTTTACTTGGTGCCCCCAAAAGCTTAAATACTTAGGTACATGGTTTTCTTCAAATATTCCTGATACTTTAACCCATAACTTTTCTGCCTTAAAACTCAAACTTATCAATTTATTATCTTCGTGGTCCCCATTATTTTTATCCTGGTGGGGCAGACTTGATACGATTAAAATGATGATTGTTCCCCAGGTGCTTTTTACGCTCTCAATGCTACCTTTTAAAATTCCCAATTATTATTTCTCTCAGATTATTTCTATTTGTACCAAATTCTTATGGAACAACAAACAAACTCGTATTGCTTTCTCTAAACGAATCCGTCCAAAATCTGAGGGTGGTGTCCGCTTTCCTGATTTTAAATTGTACCACACTGCTTTTTTGATTTGTCAATTTTATGCTATGTCTAAAGACTATCAAGACTCTCCTATGTCAACATGGGTTGCTGTTGAACGTTCATTGATAAATTATTTTACCTTTCAGGATATTACGTTTATGACCAATTGTACTTTCATTTCCAAATATCCTATTTTAAAACACTCTCATCATCTACTAAATACCCTTTTTTTTCAAGATTTTGATCCCTATCAATCCTTTTAATCCTCTTCCATATGGTTTAATAAACATATTAAATTCCACCACAAATCTTTCTACTACAAGCACTGGAAGGAAAAGGGCATTTTCTATGTACATCAATTGATGGTTAACAATTCGATTTTACCCTTTCCTCAGTTGCAAGAGAAATGTAACCTTCCTAACTCTTGTAGTCATCAATATAATACATTGTTTCCTGTTCTCCAAACCTTTCTACAAAACTTTAATTCCAACCCTATTCCAATTTCTTTTACTCCTGTTACACCCCTATTTCAAACTACCCTTGACCCAACTCCAAGTGCCTCTTTTATATATAAAACCTTATCCTCACCTAATAGCACTCGGAGTAAATCTCCCATCGAGTTACTTTGGGAACAAGACTTATCTCAATCACTTTCGGTTCATCAATGGGACCAAATGTGGCAAAAGATTTTCAAAACCTCCAAAGCTGCCAATATTACACAATCCCTATATTTTATCTATAACAGAGTTGTAATTACTCCCCTCTTTCTACACAAAATTGACCATTCTATTTCTCCATTATGTTGGTCATGTTTCTCTTCTAAAGGCTCGCTGATGCATTTACTTTATTATTGTCCCAAGGTTTATGATTTTTGGAGAGCTATATGGTCGAAATGTTTATTGATTTTTACTTGTGATGTACCATTTACTATTCACAATATCTTTTTAGGTACCTTATCTGCAGATTTCGACCACCTCCCTTCCAAAACTATTTTATTTGACCTCTTTATTGCTATTGCCTTTAAAGTTATAGTAACATGTTGGAAAGATAACTCTAAGATATCCTTTTTGCTTTGGTGGAATTTGATTTGTGATGAACATAATTGCTTCTGTTTCCTATTCTATTTATCTAAAGATTAAATCTGACTTACTATGGTTACCTTTTACTACATTTTTATCTTCGCACTCATCTTTCTTATAGCACCCATTTTTACCCTATTCATTTACCCCTCCCTTTTTCTTTCTCTCTTCCCCCTTTTCTCTTCTTTCTTTCTCCTATATTCTTTCCTCTATCTCTTTTATATAACACATCATTTAAACATAATATTTTCTCTAATGGAGCACATTCCTTTATTACGATTATGTAATTTCTTTGTACCCTTATTTCTCCTTTCCTCTTACATATTTCTTTCTTTCTTACTATAATATTTGTCAATGTTATTATGTATTACTCTTGTTCCATAATATTTATGTAATGTTCTAATTTTGTGTTCACTCTCTCAATAAAAAAATTATTTAACAAAAAAAAAATATAGACTACAAAAATATCGACTTCCATACCTAAACAGGCAAGTACAAAAATATCGACTCAAAAATATCGATGTATAAATATAGATGTTAAAAATATCGATTTAAATATATATATATAAAATAAAATAATATATATTAAATATATTAAATATTAATATTGATTTTAACAAAATAAAATAAATGTAATATACATTGTCAAGAAAGTTTAAGAAATAAACTTAATTAAAAAAAGATAAACACACAAACATAATAATTTCTACATATATATATTTACTTTAAAACAATTAATGAACTAATATTTTTCATTTCTTTCAAAAGTTTAAAATTATATAAAAATAAAAAATACATATATCAATAATTGAATATATAAAAAAATTCAATAATAATGTAAACATTAAACTATTAAAAAATGTTTAAACTTAAATTTCCCAATACAGTCAGTGCAACAGTAACAAAAGTATTGGATAGCAGAAAGGTAAAAATTATAATTCCCACTCCAATAAGTACAACAGTAGGGAAAGTGTTGGCTAGCGGAGGGGTAAAAATTACTATTCCCACTCCAGTGAGTGCAACAGTAGGGTAAGTGTTGGATAGTGGAGGGATTACATTTACTATTCTAACTCCAGTGAGTTCAACAGTAGGGAAAGTGTTGGTTAGCGGAAGGGTAAAAATTACTATTCCCACTCCAGTGAGTGCAACAGTAGGGAAAGTGTTGGATAGCGGAAGGGTAAAAATTACTATTCCCACTCCAGTGAGTGCAACAGTAGGGTAAGTGTTGGATAGCGGAGGGGTAAAAATGACTGTTCCCACTCCAATGCGTACAACAGTAGGGAAAGTGTTGGATAGCGAAGGGATAAAAATTACTATTCCCACTCCAGTGAGTGCAACAGTAGGGTAAGTGTTGGATAGTGGAGGGATAAAAATTACTATTCCCACTCCAGTGAGTGCAACAGTAGGGAACGTGTTGGATAACGGAGGGGTAAAAATTACTATTCCCACTCTAGTAATTGCAACAGTAGGGAAAGTGTTGGATAGCATAGAAGTAACAATTACTATTCCCACTCCAGAGAGTGCAACAGTAGGGAAAGTGTTGGATAGCATAGGGGTAAATTTAATATTCACACTCCAATCAGTTCAAAAATAAAAAGTAAATAAATATTTACAAATCCAAAAATAATATTATGAAAATAAATGAATGAATACAGTTAAAAATATGTTAAAAATTAAAAAAACTATATATTTTATATATAAAAATACCATAATATAATATTAATTACATATAACAAATACCTACAAATATTATATCAAATAAAATAATAAATACATTTCCAAAAAATAAATATTTTAAACTAGAACATTTTACAAACAAAAACATTATTTATTACATAATTGTATTTATTTTATTTCCTACCCTATAACACCACACAAACAACAAAACCGTTCTAAATTTGAAGAAAATATATACTTCCATAATTCACATAATTAATTATCAATTAAAATAAATATTAGTAATAAAAAAATATAAAAGTTAATTAACTACCCACACTTTAACCCTATAATCCACACAATACATACCTAAATTAAACTGTAAAATAATACATTACACAATTAAAACTCATTTTCAAAGTAAAAACTATTAGCATTAAACAACTAATTATGAAGTAAGTAAAATGTATTTAATACCCACCCTTTACCACTTTAAAAATAAAAACAACATACAAAAAAATAAACAATTACCCAAAATAAATATCAAACAATTAACAATAATGAACAACTATATATTAATTAATTAAACTCAAACTACTTGCCCCCTTACCCCTATAAACCCCAGAACACACACCTAAAATTGATTACACAATTACCATAATTAATTACCAATTAATATTTAACATTAATAAACAACCAATTATTAATTCATCAATAAAAACAATTACGTTACACCTATAAACACAAAAACGCACACCTAAAATTAATTACACAATCAACATAATTAATTACCAATCAATGAATTAATATTAATTAACAACCAATTAATGAATTAATTAATAATACATTAATTTACACATTTAACACTGTACCTTCTCAATCAAATAAATATTATTGAATAAAAAATAATCATTAAATTAATATAATTAAATTACTTCCCACCCTATTCCCCTATAAACCCACAAACCGCTACGGAACTAAAAAGCACAAAATTCAAATTCCCCAAAATTAATACCTACTAAAAATGTAACACGTATATTGAAAAATATAAACAATTCTTATACAAAAAAATAAACATTAATTTAATATTATTAAATTACTTCCCACCCTATTCCCCTATAACCCCACAACCCGCTACAGAACGAAAAAATGCAAAATTCAAATAAATAAAAATAATAATTACTAAAAATTTAACACATATATTAAAAAATATATACAATTCTTATACAAAAAAACACATCACATGCATGTAAAATATATACTAAAATACATAACATTAATTAAAATATCGATATTTTTAACAACTATATTTTTGCAAACGATAATAAACACTTCGATATTTTTAAATTCGATATTACTTACCTTAAGTCAATATTATTGACCACGATATTCTTGCTGTCGATATTTTTCAATCACGATATTTCTGACTCGATATTTGTGCAACTCAATATTTAAAACTGGATAGTCTGTCTGCGCACTCCAACAGTGCCTCTCATCTCTCCACAGCCCCTCTCTCGCATGTATTTAATTTGTTTTACAGCCCTTCTCCGACCGGTATAAGATGTCTGAGCACTTTACATCACACACATACAAAGACAATGAATCATAGGTGTGTAAATCAGTGTATAGAACATGTTACATAAGGCAAAGGGCACTACAAGGTGTAGGATGCACATGTCACCTATACTGGTAGGCATTTTGTAAGAGTGCTTGGTCTGAAGAAGCACAAACTCAGGATTCAGAACATAACAACCTGGTTAGAGTTAACTTTAATGATAAGAAATTATTCCTACCCTAACAAACCTTTTTTAGCAACACCAGGATAATGAAAAACTGGGAAGAAAACATAACTTTGTAACCTGTACCATGCAGTTTGCATGCAGCTCTTTGATGGCAATTCATAGCTCACTGTGCTAGATTACATATGTAACTTATGAACTGCACAGTAACAATAGAATCTCAGTGACTAAAGTAGTAACCCACTGAGATCTGCACATAAAATACTATTCTCTGATATGCATGGTACACATTCTTTGCAGCAGGCATATTAACCCTCTGTGCTATCTTAGATGATTCAAACCTCCCATCTCGTTCCTGCAGGTACATTAGTCACCAGACACTGGCGAACCACACCTGAATATAAGTGAGACACTTTTATTGTTGCCTGAAAACTGCTGGATATACAAGGAACTTTGCAGTTCCAGCCCCCAGTAACAAACCGCCCCCCCCCCCACCTTTCCGGCCTCCCAGGGAAAAGCCTGATGCCCGGTCCGGCCAGTCCGGCCTTGCTACCACCCTCCAATTGTGCCCCTCATCTTCACATACACCCTCTCTGATATGTATTTAGTTTCTTTTATAGTGCTCCTCATCCCAATTATGTAGGGCAGGGTGTCGGAGTGTGTCACACTCATATTATATAGAGACAATGACTCATAAATGTGAAAGTCAATGTATAGGAAATGCTACTTAAGATAATGGGGGTTACAAGGTGTATTCATACTTTCATCCATCATTCAGTCTTTCACCATTGATTCTGTCCTTCCATCTGTCTGCCCATCCATATCCGTATTCAACCATTTACAAACCTATCTATCATGTATCCTTCCATCCTTCCTTTCACTCATCCATCCCTCCATCCACCCTTACACTCATCCATCAATTATCCATCCACCCTTTCACCCTCTCCATCCGTACAGTCATCCATTCACTCTTCCACCCATCCATCCATCCATCCATCCAGCCACTTTCACCCATCCAGCCATCCTTTCACTTACTCATTCCTCCACCCAGTCACTCATCCTTCCACCCATTCACCCTTTCAGTCACCCATCCATCCTTCCTTTCTCTCTCCATCCCCCTTAAACTTATCTGTCCATCTACTCATCCACTCATGAATCCATCCATTGACCCTATCATTCATCCATCCTTTCACTCATCCATCCATCCCTTCTCTCATCCATCCACCCTTTCACTCCTTCACTCATCTATCCATCCTTTTGTCCATCTACCCTCCCTTTCATTCACTCATTCAACCTTACATCTACCCTTTCACTTATCAATTCATAAATCCATCCATAATTTCATTCATCCATCCACCCATTCACTAGCCCATCATCCACCCTTTCACTCATCCATCCATCCTTTCACTCAGCCACCCATCCTTTTACCCATCCATCTACCCTTCCACCCATATATCCATCTATTTACTTTTTTCTCTCATCCATCCTTCCACTGACTCACCCATCCATCCATCCTTTCTCTCACGATCCATACATCCATTCACCCTTTCATTCATCTGTTTACCCTGTCACTAATCCATCCAGCCATCCAGCCATCCCTTCACTACTTACTCACCCACTTTTTCACATTAATTTTGAGCTGAGCCTTTGTCTGCAGAGTTGCACACAGAAGAGACCCATCAAGAACTCCACCTTTGCTGTAGTCCCTAAAGCAAGGTGTGGTGTGTGGTGGGGGGAGGGTTCACTATGCCCCGGCACATAGGCAATCTGAAAAAGTGGAAGCAATGAGTCATGCATGATGCAAAGTTACAGGATGTGAGGCGACTGTGACATGGTGTTGTTTCCAGAGCTTCAAGTGGGATGAAAAAACTGGGGGGGTCTCTCCAAAGGGGGTGTTTGATGTATTTAAGGGCATGGCTTAAAACACCTAAGCTAAAAATCTGTGCTTAGCATAATGTGCCGCCCGACTGGTATTTTGCTGCTTCTGTCATTGCATCCAGATATATAATACATCACACCTAAAACAAGCCAGGACTATTGGCTTTGTCAATGGTTGTTAGTTAAATAAAATAAAAAAGCAGCACCATGGCTTCGTTGAATATAATATTGAAAATCCGTCAGTTCTAAAATGATGAGACTGTGAAAGAGCTATAACCTCTTCTTTTTAACTTGTTTCGCTGCCTTCTTTTCATGAACTGGATTCTCACGTACCAGCATGGGCGTTGTTGTACATTTCTTCGATCTGACAGAATGCCCTGCCCTAGACCAAGGCTACAAGGAGGCCACCACATGCTGTAACAGCCCAGACTGGCCCACTGTCATTATGTATGTGACAAATTGACAATCAGCCGGCAGACGGAATGACAATGGGAGGGGTGGGGCTGCTCTTGTGCTCCGAGGAGGAGTGCAAGGCAGCCTCACCTGGAAGCTGAGGCTTCTTGCAGGGGAACAGCACTGCTCTCCAAAGCCCAAAATTACGGACAAATGGTGTTCCGTAAAAAGGATCGTCACGGACAACGACGTGAGGTCCAAATTACCGACGGTCCATGAAATTTACGTGAAGTTGGTCACCCTATACCCATAAACATACATTTAATTCAGAGCGCTTTGTGTTGCAAAAGCGCCATTTGCTTTTTGCAGAGAAGACAGAAGCTACAACCACACAGTGTACTTCTGATAGAGCGCTCGACGCTCCTAAAATTGTAGGGGTGCATTTTATTCATGTACGAACTGCACTCGCATATATTCAAATGTTTGATTAAACTGTGTGCATATTAGAACAAAGTTTATATATCATCATATCAAAATCTGTAGAATTAAATTGTGATGCTATTTACAGGATTGATTAGTATTTCGCACGTATTTAGAGAAATCATGTAATTATGCACGTTTATAAAGTTAAGTAGGTAAAACAAATGTATTCACTGTCATAAGATTCATATAGAGGCCTGTGTAATGAGTGCACATTAAAGAAGGTTCTTAGGTTAGCCAGAAATTTAGGCCTAACTTTTGTTTTCTTAAGATTAATTTCTCCTCGTTTGCTCTCGGGTCAGGTGCTAATTAAAATGTATGTGTGTAGAAAGTTTTCTTTTCACCCCTACTGCAGGTGCAGGAATTTGACCTCGTTATTTTAGATTTAAGAAGATAAATGGGAGGAGAGGAATGTCTTTGAAGAGCTCGTACAGAGAGAAGGGAGGACACCTTCCGTGCCTGGTGAAACCTGGGAACCAAGGTCAGCGAACAAAGCTGTAAAATTAATTGGAGTTTGTGGAAAGTTACTCAAAGAGAGTGTTCACGGAATAATGTATCATGTGACCTGTTAGGGGTGTAACTTTGTCTTTTTGCATTAGGCACAGGGACAGATTTGCAGGACTTCTGCTTTTGACTGAGGAAGGAGAGCATCTTAGAACGAGCTCTGTAGCTTTACGCTACTTGACCCATTTAACGTGAGTGCACTTCTTTGGAAGTCAACACGTGGTGGCCAGCGGCGGTTTCTCGTTGATGGCGTCGGGGCTACACCCCCTTTACTTTGGCTGGCACTGGTCTGCCAATATAAAAGCAAAGTGCTGTGTTTTACTGTTTTGTGTTACAATGAATACACACAGCCTAAACATGCATCATTAGTTTCTTTTTTTTCAGGGCCGGGGATGCTGCACACTGCCTGCTACTCACTGTGCGATGACGCAGTCTGCAGTGAGGCTGATGCTGAGTGGCAAAGTCTACAGCATTTGCCGGGCTGATGATCTCACAGCCCTGGGGCCTGTGATGTCATCAGCTCGGCAAAACATAGACTTGCGGACCAGTCTCCACCCCCTGATGCCGTGGGGATAAAATCAGCCCTGGGCATTTTACAGTGAAGCCCTGTAGCGCTGGGACTTCACATCAATCAGGGAGTGGAGAATTGGTCACCCCGCCCTTTCCCAACTTGTCACTGTGACGAGTTGGGAAATGGTGGGGTAGAGGCTGCAAACAGACTGGAAGCCGAGAAATCATGTCTGCGCAGACTCAAGGTGGCTGCTTCCCTCTTTGTAGCTCCAGCGCGTCACACATGGGTTCGTTTCAGAGCAGCCAGAAACCACCTCGAGGTCGGACCCAGGCCTTGTCTCATGGGCTGTAATGAGCAGGCGAGTTTTGTTGTTTCAGGAGTTCGTATTATTATTTTTTTTTTTTAAAGTTTCTTTCATTGTGGCCTCACATCTCCCTTTTCACACTCTCTTCTTCCTCCCACGTTCCTGCGGCTGTCTGAAGATTACGACTCCCCTCCCTTCCCCCCTCCCCTTGCTGTTCACTCGCTCCTTTCCTCTCACACTGGCCCTCCTACACAAGCTGCCAGACTGCTCCGTGATTATGCTGCAAAGAGAGAGACTGTGTGGATAGAAGGCACCCAGCTGGATTGCAGGTGTGAGCTCAGGCAGTGTGTGGGAGAGAACAGGGGGCCCTTCAAATGGTAGCTGCCTCTGCAAAAGCACACCCGAAACCATCAGTTGGCTTTTCTCATTAATCATTACCACATGAAGTAGACACTTGTGGCAGGACAGGTGGCACAGGGCATTGCAAACAGGTTTTCAAATCATGGCGAGACCGTGGCTGTGTGGGGCGGAGGACAGGGCCCTGTGTTGGGAGTGACTGTATGACCCCCAATGGATAATTCCCTTTGTTACATTTACTATAAAGTGGTCATGCCGGTTACACTTTGGCATGAACTGAAAATCTGGCTCTTTAACTGCTTAACCGCGGCGGAAATTCCGCCGCGGTGCGGCGGTTTAGCGGAGTGGGCGGGGCCGCGTCGGCCAACGGACGTGCGCAGCACTACAGAGGTAGTGCTCGCGACGGCCGTTGGCCGACAGAAGCACGCAACGGGTAAATCTCCCTTCGTATGTCTGAATCACCTCTTCTTTCTTGTTTACATGTAAGTAGGTGAAACGGAAAAAGTATACTGTAATTTAATATTAGGATACTTTGAAGAACGCCATTGATTGATTCCCCAGCACTGTTTTGCTTGGCTTCACCATTAAAATTTGGATTTTTAGTACTTCCGAACATCGAGTGAAGAGAGGGCACACGAGGTGCATAGCCATTATTGTCCCTGCCTTTGTCTGCATTTGAAAGGTAAACCACATGAAAAAAAAGCTTGGTGCCCGGGGCTGTGTCTGTTCTCTTTTATAGAACCGCTTAACAGAAGAATAGGGATTCTTTCATTTCAACAGCAGACCTTCTGGCAAATCACAGCACAAGTATGTGTCCGCTGTCTCTACAACCCTTGGGGTGAGGTATTTTTACCAAGCCCTGCACGGGCCACGCAGACCTTTGCGGATCACTTCCGGTTAAATTGGACTCATCACCCCACCTGGACATAACTGTTCGGTCTAGGCTCCGAACCAAATGAATTGCAAATGTTTTCCGTTCCTTTAAACGAAAATTCGTTTTTCCCTTTTTTTTAAATGACTTTTGCAAAGCAGATTTTATGGAGAGAAATTTCCCAGACAGAGCTGTGTGTTTTCTTTTTCCCGATGCTTGCAGGGCTGTGTTTGCTCGCTGTGTTGATAATGTATTGGTTGCTCGGTTCAGCCCTGCACAGTGCTCTTCCTGCCCCCAGGGGACAGATCTCTTTCCAGCCTTCTCCAAGGACTGCGATAACGTGCTGGGACATCCCAGGCTCCCTACGCTAATCAGGTTACAAAATAGTGCACTGTTAGCTCTGAACCTTGCTTACCCCAATCACATGATACATATAACTTATAAGGGAACAGTTTTCAGTCTGTGTGGCTGAGTTCCTTATGTTTTTATATCTGTATTGCTGCACTAAGCACATTACACAGATAGTACAGTGTGCAACTGACTGTATTTTGAGGCTGCACGTCACACACATATTTTACAGCATTTTAGTTTTAGAAACACGAGCACATATGCTCTTTATTAATGTAATAACTGCACTTTCACAATTGCTTTATTAACCTTCCAGCTTTCTAAAATTTGCTTGAAAATGCACCATTTGTCCACTGTTTTTCAAAAGTTTCTCGGGGGGAGAACACCCCCCGAACCCCCGTAGGTTGTTTGGGCACGCTCGCTCGCCACAGTGCAGTACAACAATCATTTCAAATGCCACCAGCCGCCACTGGTGGTGACACCTTTTGGGGAAATTCTCCTGGGAAACTAGGAAGGGATGCCACTGTAGAGGTAGAGTAGGGACAGATTATTCTTTAATTCGGAAATACAAATGAAAAAGGATCTGGAAGCAGCGTCTATACTCAACTGTGTTCTGACTTTGGAATTCAGTGTTCTGTGTCTATTGTGCCGTATGAACTATATTCGTAGATTGGGCTCTATATTAGTTTACATGCATTACTACACCTTGATTTTGAGGTGTGTCTATATTCTGTTGTTTCTGGCTTTGTAATAAACCAACAAAAACTGAATTCGGAGTCCGTAGTTATTTAGTTGGACGGAAGGGAAAATGTATAATTTGCAAAAATATGTTTTCTTCCCTCCACGCTTCTTAGCAGGCAATAAAGACCATCGGCCAGAGATTCTTAGTAAATTTAGGATATGGAATCCGGCCCCATCACTTCCAAGGGGGTGGGTCGCTCTCTCCATGTCAGTTCAAAGCTGAATGAAAAGTAATTTTGAAGGACGAATATCGGCAGTGCACGGTCATTTTCTCTAGAACTCTCATCTGATAAAAAGTCTTAATTCATCCTCTGACAGAGGACACTATGCGGAGACGCTCTGCCCACTGCTGCTGCTGCTGCTGTCGGTGCTTGTCAGCGGCCCGGGCCCGCGGGTTGCTCACAGAGGCCGAGTTTGCCAGGTTTCTGCCCTCGGACTATGCCAGGTGTCATTGCTTATCGACGGCCTGCTGGCTGGTTACAGGTCAATTTCACCCATCTGCTATGGTCCCTACCAGGCCGCTGGCCAGCCTTTCTCCCTTGCCTGCCCACTCACCTCATTTTCACACTCCTACAGGGATGGGGTTGTGGCAGTTTGGCCCCAGGTGCACAGGCCCGGCAGTGAAAGTGAGGTCACAGAGTCGACCTCAGGGCACTTGAAGGGCATCTTACGAGGTTGAAATGCTGCAAACTAAACGCAAGCAGCAGCTCGAGGTCTCCCCCGCCTGTTCCGCAAAATAAGACCAAGGTCAGAGCAGCATCCATCAACGGGGCACGGGGGCACAGGGTATTGCCTCCATCAGAGACAAGCGGAGTGGAGGAGTGGGGAGCCAGATACCTTCTCCTGCGCAGTCTAGGCCAGAAGCCTAGGGAGTGCATAGCGTTCCCCCCGAGGGTTGAGCCTGTGGTGACTGAAGGCAGCCCGGCCAGGTCTGTGATGCAGCTTGCTCCTCGCTGTGTGCTGCTCCCCTGCCTTGGCTGAGTTCTTACCACTCACCCAGCACTGCGGAAATCCCCAGGGGTGGACCACCACCATGAAAACAGTGCAAATAGTTGAAGAAATATAGAATACTTGACACATCCATAGACTATCAAGAGTAGTCTGCACCCTCAGGACATGCACCACTAACCATCGATCCCCGTCTAACCACTACTCTCTAGTCAATATTAGGATACTCTTTCCAGTGAGGGGAAGGATTTTGGTGGAGCAGTCAAGGGGCGACAAGGTCCTCTGGTCCGGAGGACATGACATCAGGGAGGACAAGGGTCGCTCTGACAAGGATGAGGCCCAAGCAGAGATGCCGTAGCAAGTCAAAAAATGATGGCACTTTTGAGGCCGCCTCGTTATTAGCACAGCTTCTCAGCTCAGCAGGGCAATGGCCAGCTATTATCCCCAATATTAGCTGAATTTCAGCAAGAACAACAGCTAGGCTCCCTGACTAAATTTAAATTCTTAAAAAATCCAATGGACGCACTATTCTCACACAACAGGGATGCGCGAGGCCTACAATCGCCCATACAGCCTCACTCCTCTCCTATAGTTACCCATCAATTGGTTGGCTCCAAAGATGACCTAATGTTGCAGAAATCAACAGTGCAAAGAATAAATCTCCCTTTCAATGGGAGGAATGAGCCATAAAAAGTATGGAAGCAAGAGATAAACGACCGTCTCTGGCTCTAGATAACTCCATAGTGGCTGACTTTGCAATGGAAACATCGCGGTCGGGTGCCATAGGGACACTCACAGCAAACACTATGGAAAGATCTCCACACAGCAGTCCTATCACAAAAAGACCTTAGGACATGTCAGTTCAAGTCAAGCAACCCGAAGTAAGGAAGGGTCACATAGTCACTGCCGAGCTGCACCATGTCCTAGCACAAACAGCCCCAGCGCCAGAGCTTACAACCTGTCCTCCAGACTACCAGGATAGTGGGGAAAGTAACAGATGCTCCCTTGTAAAACCCTCCTGAATCCTAGACCAGCCTACCAACAAAATAACAATACCCTCTAGCCAGCAAAGGGTCTGGTCTCCTGTTCTTGAAAGATCATCAACTCTGTCATTAGAAACTACTCCTCTATCACAGGAAAAGAGCCCAGCTCCATCCAACCCAATTGTCCCTCAGGTTTCATCTCTCTTCATTTCAGACCAGTGAGGAATTATTCTAGATGACTCCCAAAGCTCATAAACACAACAAAGGAAG
Organism: Calotriton arnoldi; assembly: GCA_963921515.1. Taxonomy (NCBI): domain Eukaryota; kingdom Metazoa; phylum Chordata; class Amphibia; order Caudata; family Salamandridae; genus Calotriton; species Calotriton arnoldi. The sequence goes on from CAWUFW010013194.1 coordinate 303,612, forward strand.
GGCAAATGGACACTTGGGATGTTTTGTTATACTCGTTTGAATGAGTAGTTAATGCACTAACTAACCAGTCAAATAAGCTTGATTTGCAGGTAGTCCTTCTTAACACCATGGCTATCTATGTCACAGCAATTGACTCTGAAATAGGTGCAGTAAACTCGCTGATAAAACACGCGCAGTGTGATGCAGCTCAACCTGCCTTAGCATGTGTATGTGGTCCGGTAATTGACAAACTTGCATGCTTACCTGCCACCTTAGCCTCAGTGCTAAAAAAATTACAGCTCCAACAAAACCCAGGACTCTCGGGTACACACAAAAAAAGCAGCATCAGGAGACCAACAAAAAAAGCTCAGTATCGGAGTAGCGCAAGTGCTTAGGCTTCCCCCAGGACGGATGCACTTAGTGCTGGATCATCTACTCTTCAACCTTCTCTTCAACCTATTGGAATAGCGTTTCCAACAAAAAAACAGCCCAAGAGACTCAGGAAGGCTCACAATAAACGGCCTACAAAAGGAGTGTCAACTGTACAGCATGAAAAAATATATTCTTTCTTCAGACCAGCCCCTAAGAACAAAGCTATAGTCAATGACTCACCAGCAGAGGGAGTTTCACCAGACCTTGAAGGGACTTTGTCTGGCGGAACAATTCCTGACAATATAGACAATGGCAACACAGACACAACCAAAGTCACTCTTAAGCAAAAGTAACCCTCAACTTCAAGAACTTACCAACCAGTAAAGCGGGAAGCTCAAGAGCCCCGAACCAAGCCAACTAGCATATCGAGTCTAGACGAGGCAGTAAGCCCTCTGGCACAAGAAGTGTCCCTCTACGTGTGCAATCCTCACAAGCAGGCCTACGGTCACCTCAAAAAGAAGAATGCAAGATTAACTATTCATGTCAAACAATCAAGAGAGAAAGGCAGCAGTTCGATCCGTCGCTCTCCGTTTGCCCTAAAGGGTGGGACAGAGACGTCTTCTGCCATCAGATCTGACGCTCTATTAAGTTTTTACCAGTCTTAAAGGACTGAACGCCACCTAACAAGAAAATAGAATTAAGGGACCGCCAAATTGCCAGAGAAGCTAGCAAATTAACCTTCACTACATTATATAAATCACATGGGCAGTTTGACATAATTAATAGAGGCACAATGCTCCACATGCTCCAGGAAATACAATCTTTATGGCACATCAAAACAACAGACATTCACACAGTCACTTTCTGCTGCAGTCCTACAACCAACACTGTTATATTCCATATAGGTACCCCATATAGGCGCAGGTAACATTGCAACCTTTCACCTATATTCTTCCCTACATTACATACATAACGGTTCTTAAGGACTGACCTTTTACCTAGATACGACACTGCATTCAGAACACGGGTTTCCCCCTAGTTCGAATCTCATACATTATGCATGAGGCTTCTTGGAAGCACAGCAGGACTAACATCTCCTGTATAATATCTCTGTATAAAGTTGAGGCCCGACGTCATCCTTTAGGCCGACACAGTAACACAGCAAGGTAGGACCCCTGGGGAGACCTATGGGTATATATACACCACATCTTGCTTAGAAAGACAGAGGAGACCGAGACTTCCCGGCTGACACACTGACCAGAGGCGCTGAGGTTCCTGCATGCAGACACTCCAGCTCGCAGTGGTCTAACATCCCTCGCGGGGTGTCCAACTCGAGACCAGGACGGGATCGCATATTCTCTCATTCTCAGGTAATGGGGTTGACTAGATCCTAGAGGGATTCTTGGCATAACACCTACACAGATGCTAGGTACATTTAGGTACATTTAGGTACATCTAGTTAGGAAGGCATTGTAGGAGTACGCACTTTTTATCAAGTGTTTTATGTACTTGTATATATATATATGATTTCTGCAAGATGGTAAAACTTTACCATCCCTTTACTTTCGTAGTACTTCTAATCATATATCTCTGCTACTGTCTAATGGTTGTTGCAGCTCATCTATTCTACACTAGAATAACAACTGTTCAATAAATACTTATTGAAAACGCCCAGCCTGTTCATTCTGTGTAACTCTCTGAGACAAACTAAGTGAGCATGAGTGACTGAACGAAAGGTAGTATATTGTTTCCACAATTCTGAGGGATCAGGGTTGTCATGTTCTGAGGTTGCCAGAATCTATTCTCTCCTTGGTAAGAGGAGATTATAGTGGCACTGTGAGCTAGCTGATACAAACAGGCTAACATATCTGATGGGGGTGCACGGAATCAGTCCGCCACCAATCCCACAGGTTATGTTATCCAAACGCGCAGATCCTGTAAGGTGATATAGGAACTACACGACAACACGGAAGAATCCACTGTAATCACCTGGCAAACCAATCACTTGCAGTGCAGGTCTGGAATGAGAAGCTGACTTTTGGGAACTGGGGCATTGAGTGTAAGCTTCATATCCTCAATTCTTAATGACTAGCCACCTGATCGAAGGCGGTCTCTCACAACTTCACCTACAATAAAGAGCTCACAAAATGCTTTGGCTCCACTCCATGGCCAGCCCCAGACTGTGTCAGTCCTGATAGGTGCAAGGTGTCAATCAATCGCAACAGCAAGCCCCAAGGCTAATAACAGCAGCAATAACGACGATGTGAAGCGGCCGCTCAGTCAAGTTCCAAATGATTGGGCATGGCTCCTGAGTACACTTCTGCCAAACATGAACAGCTGTGAAAAACCTCCACCCGACATGCCATACAGTGAAAGTCTATCAATTAGTTCATGAAACATTGAGGGCCTGCAAAAAAAAATTGATGACTCGCTCTTCTTAGCCTATATAAAGTCCTTCCATCTGATAATTCTTAAAGAAACTTGAGCATTTTCCCCCCTGGACAATACAGGCTTTCCTAGGATTCAACAAACTGGCAGTAAAAACTCACTTATTAGGATGACCTGCTGGGGGCCTAGTGGTCTATGCAGCGGCAGACATTTAATGCCATAATAGAAGATTCAAGCTTGAAAACTATCAGAACTCTTTCACGACAACAATCTCCCCCTGCTGATAATATGTTTCTTCATACATCCCACGCTTGCAAAGAAGAAGGAAACCACCGATCAACTATTATAATTTATAACTGATCAAATGTCAACCAATCCCAATTATTATCTTGACAGGCGAGTTTAACATGAATCTGCTGCAGGAAGGTGAGAATGAACAATTGCAGGACATCTAAAACAAGATTTGGCAAATCCCCTCTCTTCACCCATGAACACAAATAAAGGACGTAAGAGGTCAGGTTCTTGTGGATAATTTGGAGCATCTGGGGTTGAGATCATTAAATGGGTGCATCAAGTCAGATGTCCCTGCACACCCCACTTTTTACTCAGAAACAGCCGACTGGATCTTAGACAATACCCTAGTATCCCTACCACTATTTCAAATGGTTAGTTTTTTTTTATAGGAACTCGCCTGGAAAGTGACCAACTACCTCAAAGGATCCTGCTTAATCTACGCTATTGGCTCCATGAACAGACACACCAGGATATGGGAACAACCTCCACTGTCAACTACAGAAGACTAATTTGGTCAACAAGATCTATTGCTTGTGTCGAACTTAAAGCAAAGATCCAATGGGAAAAAATACTCAATACATCCTCAGACCCACTGGAGCAATGGTGTCAACTTCCAAAACTCTTTTTGGGGGATAATGAAAGTCCATCAAGGAAACCAAATCATTATCCAAGCGACCGTCCCGGGCGGCCCTCAGCCCTGCTTGCGATAGCTAAAAAGAAATTAAACCATGCACTTAGGCTACTTCGATCCAGCCCAACCTCTACATTACGGAAGTCCGCCTTAACCAAGTTGAGACTCCTGTACAAAAAAGCAACATGGGACTCAGCCAAGACGGAGACAGGACAATATTGGCACACATTACTAGCTGCAACTAGAAGAAAATACGCCAGAGAATCTTGGAGACTGGTGAACCATGCTACATGTCTTGGGCCTCCTCCTGTATCATCTAACATCTCTGAAGACGCGTGGGCCACTTACCTGCAGGAAATGTTCAGTGGTATTAAGACTGTATCCGCTAACTTTGAAATATCAACATCAAATAAGACGGACAATTGCCCACATGAAGTCATCACTCCGGATGACGTAAAAAAAGTACTTTCTTCTAGGCAACATGATCATGCCCCCGGCCCAAATGGCCTCCCTGAGACCATCTTTAAAGAAAACCACCAGTATAAGCCCAAACAACTGAGCCGCCTGTACAACTAAGGGGCATATCATCAACGAGCCGATAAACAATTATCGCCGCTTTGCGTCCGTTTTCGGACGAAAAGCGGCGATAATTTTATCGCCTAATCAGCAAGGTCACGCTATCGCGTGAATCCTTGCATTATCGCCCTTTCCCCAACGCCCATCTTTGCATCTCTAATGAGATGCAAAGTGGGCGTTACTAGGCGTACTCGGATGGACTACGTTGCAAATATCGCTGATGTTCACATCGCGATATTTACAAGGCAGCCCACATGATTTTAGCAGAGGTTAGATTTTGGCGAAAACGGCCGTTTTCGCCAAAATCTAACGTCTGCTAAAATCCTGACTTAGCCATCCCTAACATAGGGGTGGATTCTGCTGATACGACCACAGGGTCGTATCAGCAAGGTTATCGCCGTTTTGCAGGGAACATCGCTGGTTTTCCAGCGATGTTCCCTGCAAACGGCGATATTCCTCGCTATCTCTGGAATTTTTATCGCCCTGGAGAAACGCGTTGTTAATAACGCGCTACCAGGGCGATAATTTCCAGAGTTAGCCTGCGATAGGACTATTATCGCTAAGCACGGCCAGCGATAATTATCGCTGGCCGTTGATAATATGCCCCTAAGCTCTTCTCCACCAGGCCATGCCTGACAGCTGGTGGAGGTCGATCATAGCCCTGATTTATAAAGCTGGTAAGAAGTCACTACCGTCAAACCACATGCTGATCGCTCTTTTAGATGGGGAGACGAAATACTTTGCCAAAATTCAGTTGGCAGAACTAAACGACTGGGCAGTGGAAAATTTGTTAGTGCCAGTGAATTAAACGGGATTCATGAAAAATACAGAAAGAACTACAAACACCTTAATACTTACCTTAATGTATTAACAAAGCAAGATACCGCGCACAGAATCTGTATCTCTGTTTTTTGGACTTTCGCTCTGCTTTTGATGCAGTATAGCACAATATTATCTGGTCCAAACTTCAGAATTTCAGAATTTCTCCAACGCTCTTAGAAGCAATCCAACTATTATATATACAAACACTTGGAAATGGGTAAGACTAGGCTCTGACACAACTGCTTCAAGGTAATTATACACGAACAATGTCCTGAAACAAGAATGTGCCCTTGCCCTGTTCTTGCTTAATTTGTACTTATTAGCCCTATCAACAACACTTAAAGAAGTAAACTTGTATGCCCCAACATTGTCCAGTTTCAATTCTTCCCACATGTTGTATGCTGACGACGTAGTACTGATTAGCCATACGAAGGTCGGCCTGCAGAGGCTCATAAACTCCACAGCAACTTATGCAGCTGGGCTTGAAGTAAATCTCAAGAAAACCAAAACAATGCTAATCAGTACAAGATGAAGCCCAGCCCATATGTTTCATCTGGAAGGCCCGACCTTGGAATCAGTGAAAGAATGCAAGTATCTGGGGGTAATATTTGAGTCAAGAGGCTCATTCAAAGCGCATTGTTGCTCAATACTAAGGGAAAGTAACACCCTAATGTCTGCCTTTTGCTCTTTAAGGAACACACTAAAAGGTCTGGCTCTCCAACCATTATTACAAGTTATGGCTGCAAAATTTGCTCCCTCAGTGGTGTACAGAGCAGAAGTGCTTAGGAGGAGAGCCGATAAATTATTTGACAATGCTACTATTGGCACCTATGAGCAGATATTCAGCCTTCCACTACACACCTCTCCAGCCCAACTAATACTAGAATTTGGGCTACGGAGGCAGAACCTATCCAGCTATGGTGCCTACTTAAAAACCTGCCACAAATTTAAAAAAGAGCCGGGAGGCACATTAAATAACATCCTGTGGAGTGCTATATCAGATCCAGGTAATGCCTGGGCATACAAATACATGAATTTGGCCCTAAAAACCTTGCAAGCTGAGCAACTTTAGCCTTAACACTTACCTAGGTTGTTTTTAACTGAGCAATTAATTCAGCACCCAATAAGCTCTCTTCCCTTACTGACAAAGCCACACTGTCAAAAAGATCACAAGCTTGGATGAAAATTGGCACATATGGTCTCCTGAAGCCACAGTCATACCTAAGTGAACTGTTTGGGTTGAGGGCAAAGGTGAAGCTGCTGAGTTGCCGCTTAGGTAGTTTTGTTTAAGACCTTATATAACTCCCCTACCTGGCTGAGACAAACGCCTGTGACTTCATGTCGCTGTGCAAACATGAAAAAGAAGACATTGGCTACATTGCCTGCACATGCCCTCCAGTGAAGTCAGAGAGAAGAGGTCTTTTGAAATCCCACTTTATAGGGAAAGGAATTTGTGTGTGCCACCAGGCAATAATAATCGGCCTCCAAGGAGAGGACCTTTTGCAGTGCAGAAAGCAAACTTGCAAAGTATCTTGTTAATGCACCAAGCACATTGACTAAATGTATGATGGTATTCAGCATGCATTTATCACGCATGCCTTGGGAACCCCATCATTAGAACAAACGCGTCTTTAGCACGCATTCATTCTGCACGCAAGTCGTTATAACGACTTGCCTTAGGGGGGTGCTGGATTTTGGAATAGTTTAATTTACTATTCCAACTTCAGTCTGCGTAACAGCAGGGAAGGTGTTGGACTTTAATTCCAAAACCATTCCACTAATGTGCCCCCCTAAAGCAAGTCATTGTAACAACTTGCATGCAGAATGAATGCTGCTTAAGACGCGTTTGTTCTGTTGCTAGCTCTGTGACGGCACAGCGTGATTGGGGCTTCGTCCTAAAGGACGTTTTCCCATTGACTTTGTGAGCCCTTAAATTCATAACTGCCATTGACTATGCTCTCGACCTGCACTTTGTCCACTTTGACCCTTAATTAAGAAATCAAACTTGCTAAGGCATGAAACACTTTCTTGGTGTATCTTAAGACCTTGAATGCAATTGATATCCACAACGCTCCTTGGCAGATCGCTTTTCATGCCAGCTTAGCACTCCAACACTTTTGCTAAAGCACGAAGCACTTTGTGAGCCACTAAGATCATGGTTAACATCCCTCATCGTCAATGACCCTGCATTTCTCTTTGTCTATCCTATTAAACCATATCGCCAATCTTCAAATGCATAAAGCACTTACACCTAGTAAGCCTTTAAGAGCATGGATGCAATTGTTATTGACAATGCCCGAGAGCATACTTTGTTCAATTAAGTCTAGCATAATAACATGCTGGCTAGTGTACCATCCACTTTGCTGTGGTGTGTAATTAAGATCATAATTACAATGGTCATTGACTATGCCTCTGTGTTGTACCTTAATTTCAACCTTGTACTGTAACTTATTTGCTAACGCATTAGGTTCTATATATCATTGCGTGTGTATGAGATGTTGTTCACAATGGTCATAGATTATGTATTTGTATTGTTTCTTGCGACCCACTTCTGCCTGAACATACATCTCAAATCTACCTCTCGATGTATCAACGTCACGAAATAATTTATGGAATCTGCCGTAGATGGAGGCAGTCCCTTCGGGACTGAGGAGTTAAAAATGCAGGGACAGCCTTGTTTTGTGGTATGTTTTTTAGTCATAATAGACATTTACAATGCTTCGTTGTGCACCTTGTCCATCTTACTTTTTGCCTGTACTGTAACTTATTTGCTGATGCATTAAGCACTTTAGCTTAGCGTGTTTTCAAGATCTTGCATGAAACGGTCATTGACTCTGTATTTGTATTGTTTCTTGTGACCCTCTTCAGCTTCCCCTTACATCTCATATCTACCTCTTGATGTACCAACGACAAGAAATAACTTATGGAATCTGCCATCGATGGAGGAAGGGCCTTTGGTTCACAGGAGTTAAAATTTCAAGGACAGCTAGATTCTAGTGTGGGTTTTAAGAAAAGAAAATGTTTTTAACTGTTTTAATCGTAAGTTTTGATTAGCCGAACAATAAAAAATATTCATTCATTCATTCATTTATCTTATTTCTGACGTTTTATGAAAAGCCATTTCTGGGACTACATCTTTATTTTTGTTTTCTGTGCAATGAGGCTCCCTTTCATCCCTTAGTTCTTAGAGCGTACTATGCCAAAGCATAATCCGACAGAGAGCAGCGGCTTGTTCGTCACAAAGGACCCCAGGGACAGGGCAGAGGAACGTACGGGACGGAAAAGGAGGTCGTTGATTGCACCCTCCCCGTCGCCATGCACATACACGCAATCCCGACTTAATAACAGGTGTACCAAAGGGCATTATCCGTATTTCGTGGGACACCTTGTCTATCCAGTATATGTGTTCGAGAGATGAATCAGCAAACTTCAAAAAATGAAAAAAGATCCTTGAGGAAATTCCATTCAATGAGAAAATGTGCTTGAAACCTACTGTTGATCAGTACATACAAAAGGTCTGCTCTGGTAAGAACGCTGTTATGTAGTAAACATAAAGGGCCAGATGTACGACCGTTTTTTGCGGTCGCAAAGGGGTTTTAGGCCCGTTTGCGACAGCAAAAAACGTGTGGCCCATGTACCAACCCTATTTTGCGAGTCGCTAATCAATTAGCGACTCGCAAAATAGGGTTAGCGACTCGCTATTAGGAAGGGGAGTTCCAAGGGCATCCCTTCCTAATAGCAACTCCAAAAGTTATGTAAGAATGTTTTGCGACCGCAATTGTGGTCACAAAACACTCGCAGTTTACCACCCTTATCAGAAGGGTGGTAAAGCACTCACAAACGGGAAGGTGTCCCCAGGGGACCCCGTCCCCTTTAGGAATGCATGCGCAATTATTTTTGTAAGGTCAGGCAGTTGTCCCCGGGACCACTGCCTGCCCTTAAAAAATTAAACTGAAAAGTTTCATTTTTATTTTTTAAATGCATCCTGTTTTCCTTTAAGGAAAACGGGCTGCATTTGAAAAAAAACAAAAACTGCTTTATTCAAAAGCAGTCCCAGACATGGTGGTCTGCTGACCCCAGCAGGCCACCATCCGTGAGAGTGCCAGCCATTCCCAATGGGGTCGCAAATTGTGACAGCCTCATTAACATGCAGGAGGCATGCAATTTGCTACCCCATTGGGAATCGCAGTGTCTGAGACACTGTTGAACATTCATTTCTGCGAGTCGCAAATTGCGAGTCGCAATTTGACGCTGTTAGAAAAAGATTTCTGGTTGGCTAGGGCTTGTGCCTAAGCCAGGCACAAACCACCACTCTAGTCAGGGCAAGGGAGTTACACACTGAATATAACCCCTGCTCACCCCCTTGGTAGCTTGGCACGAGCAGTCAGGCTTATCCCAGAGGCAATGTGTAAAGCGTTTGCGCAACACACACAGCAGCAACACATTAGGCACACCACAAAAGAAACTCCAAACAAGGTTATATAAAAAAATAGCCTTTGTATTATCCAAAACACATTAGAATCATAATCACATAATGTACACTGTGCCAACCGGCACTAGGCAATATTTTACAGGGGATTATATACACATGACAGGGCCAATTGGGCCACTGTCAGAACCTTTAGAAAGTACAAGTAGTAAAAATAACACAACCAGTAACTACTGGTACAATAATAACCTCAGCATCATTACCTGCAAAATAAACACATTATGTCTGCATCACCTTAGGCATAAAACATCATAGCATGACATTTGCATTAGGCATCACCACATTAGGCATAAATACTGGGCATAAACACATTATGCCATCCCTTAGGGCCTTGCGCCCTTCCAGTACACACAGGTACCAACCATGGAAATGACCCCAGGCCAACTGGCCTTTCTAGGGGGGCCCAATGCCCCTTTGTCCAGAATGTCAGGGCGCTAAGCTGCCACGTGCAGCAAGGGCAATGTGCGTCATGCACTGGGGGCAGGGGTGTGCAACTCACCCCTTCCTCAGCAAGTAAAGAAATGCCCCCTCGTTGCAGCTGCCCTCCAACAGGCGGTGCAGCTGTGCAAAATTAGCCCTGGCACAACTGTGCCTCCTGAGCCCCCACTGGGACTCCTAAACAAAAGTGCCCCAACGTTGCAGCTGCCCGCTCTCTCTCGCGGTGCAGCTGTGGCGGACAAAATGAGCACTGGCACCTATGGTGCCTCTGGAGCCCCACTCCGGGACTCCTAATACAAAATTGCCCCCAAAACGGAATCAGGCACCGGCACCACCGTGCCGCTTCAGGGAGCGCCCATACTGCTCCACTCGGCCCCTCTCGCCGGGGCTCCTCTGGCCTTCAAAGTGCCCCATTCACCGGGCACCTCTGGGGCAGCACACGAAGCAAAAGGCTCCCACACAGACCCACTCACCGGGGCTTCTCCGGGGACTTCTACCGTGTCTCCGGCCTCTCTGCTGACAACCAAGGACTCTGGCCACTCTGGGGAGGCTTCCGGGCACTCGCCAGTGCGGGGTAGGCTCCCGCCTGGATTCTTCTTCACGTCACGGCCCACCGGGAGCCCCGCCTCACATCAGGCTCAGGGTTGCCTGTCTTCCAGTGGCGCCGGGCCGCAATTGGCTCTTCAGAATGGCCCGCCTACAACCGGGCAACTTGCCTGGCTTCCTGGTCGCCGCGCTCAGCGGCGGCTCCTCTCCTCTTTGGGCCAATGCGGGGTGGGCTCCCGCTTTGAAATACACAGATGCGGGGTGGGCACCCGCTCCACCTTGAAGCACCAAAAATGCGGGGTGGGCTCCCGGTCCCCCTTGAAGCACAAAAATGTGGGGTAGGCTCCCGCTCCCTTCCTCTGGATCACGGGGAATCCCCACGCCGGGGTTCCCTCAGGACGCTCCGCAGCCCAGCGCTGCAGGGCTAAAGTGCTCCTCTCGGTCTGGAGCAGCCCAGAGACATGTGCAGCGCTTCACTAGGCGCTAGAAGCCCCAAGTCCAAGGTTTCAGGGCCAAGGCTGGGCCCAGGCAGGCCAGCTCACAGGGCCCTCCAGCAGGGAGGCAGTCCCTCGTGGCGGTTCTTCCAGGGGCCCAGAAGCAGCAAGGTCCAAAGTCACAAGGAAGCACAAAAAGCACAACCCTTTCATGGGGTCACAGCCCCAATATTTATACACCCTTTTCCTTTGTCTGCCCTTGGCACAGGGCTTGGGGGAACCAGCCTGAGCTGGTTCTGGGGGGTTTTGGAGCACTCTGTTTACAGGGCTCCTCTTCCCTATTGTCAGGTGTGGGCTCATCATCAGCTACACCACAGGGGGGCAGAGCCAGCATTCACCTAGGCAGGCACAGACCTATTCATGGTCAGGGGACTACTCCTCCCACTACTCCAAATGCAGACCTCCCATTCAGCCTAGCGCTGACTCACCCTGCCCTCCCTGGAGCCACACACACCTCACCAGCCTCTGTCACTCCAAAGCCAGACATGCAATCCACATCAGGCAGGCAGACACATAGCACACAGAAATGCCAACTTTTAGAAGTGGCATTTCTAAAATAGTGATAATAAATCTGCGCACACCATTGTGCAACATTTATTATCACTATTCCAACCATACCAAACTTGACCAAGCTGCTCCTCTCATATCAGGAATTACCACTGAAACACTTATCAGGGAATCCCCAATGCATTCCTATGGGAAGGCAGCCTCACAGCAGTGAGAAACCAAAATGGCTATTTGTCACTACCAGGACATGTCACACACTTAAGGTACATGTCCTACCTTTAACCTACAATGCACCCTGCCCATAGGGCTAGCTAGGGCCTACCTTAGGGGTGACTGACATGCAGTAAAAGGGGGGGTCACAGACATGGCACACACTTTAGGTGCCACGTAACAGCGGCAGTAACACTGCGCGCACAGGCCCTGCAATGGCAGAGGCCTGAGACAGGTTTGCAAGGCTACTTTGGTGGGTGGAGCAATCAGCGCTGCAGCCCACCAGTAGCATTTAATTTACCAGCCCCTGGTATATGAGATACCACTTTACAAGGGACTGACAGGTAAACTAAATAAGCCAAACAGGTGTAGACCAATCTTACCATGTTTACCACAGAGAGCACATGCACTTTACACTGGACAGCAGTGCTAAAGTGCCCAGAGTCCTAGAACCACCAACACCACGTCAGAAAAAAGGCTAGGAGGAAGGCAAAAAGTTCAGGGATGACCCTGCAAAAAGGGCCAAGTCCAACAGACGCAACTTGCGACTCGCAAAAATGAATGGTCGTACATCTGGCCCAAAATCACCAAAACCACGTTGACTTATATATATATATTTTTTATTTTTTTATTTTTATAATAACTAAGGAAGGGCTAAAAGAGCTTAGTGAAAAGTGTCTTTGGAAATTTAAATAGCCAATGAACGATTTACTTGATTAAATTCAGACATCTAAGTTGACTGCAGGCTTGTTCGGATGACAGCTCCCAGTTTGGTTGACAACTACATGCAATTGAACAAATAAATCCCAAAAGCTGAGCACTAACAACGAAATCAAATACAGATTACCAACAGGAGATGAACCCAGAAATACTATTCACACAAAATCCCTCCCCAGGCATGTCAATAAAAATCAGAGCCACTCAAATCATGAAACAGGCTGGTACAAAAAAACTGCGCGTTTATTTATGCAGAGATGAACCAGACCGAAAATACGCATTAGTAAAATAGGCATTTAATGAAAATTAAAACTATTATCTGCTTTGCTTTAGGGTTTGTCTGGGGATTCTTTACTGTCACCTAGAAATTATCTGTGTGGTCTCTCAAGTGGTATTTACTCCTGGGTGGATCAGTAACAAATGCGTCTTGATGTAATTGTTTTTGTTTGTTTGTTGTATTTCCACACAAAACTTGCTACATAAAGGCAATCAAAAATCAATATGCACCAATGCACAAGAGTAAATGATCACCCGATTTCACCATAAAAAATAGATGGGCCATGCAAATCACACACATTTTGTCCTCGAGCATGTTGCCTGAGAATAACGTCAGTAATGGCAATGGAGGCGCACATAATGGAGTCAGAGGTACATAATTGACGAGAATGTCTAAAACCCAACTCCCTGTTACAGCTTCACTGCTGCTCACCTCGATCGCGGCTCTTGCTCTACCTCGGTCTCCTTGTTTAACCTGGCTCACACCGTGTGGAATAGCCACTTATTGATTTTCAGTGGTGCGTGCCTGGCAGCCACACACTATGTAACCCTTTGACATCTGAACAATTTAGTTCCTCAATACTACCATCACAGACATCAACAACATTACCAAAACTACTCAGGACAGGGCTGGATTTTTGTTTTCTGCCTTTATTCCATTTTCCATCCATTTTTCAAGTGACCTGCAAATTAGAGGCCTGTTTTCAGAGCAGGATGGGGTGCAAATGCCCAACCATGCCCATTGGTCCCAATATAGTCATTGAAACCTACAGTATGGGCCTGATTTGAACATTTTAGCTAGGGCTGATTTGATATTCTAATGCAGCCAAGCCACCACCACTAGAATTGCTACCAGATTACAGTAACTCTCACTATTACCACCATTACTACTGCTATCATTACCAATGCCACTGGCATTACAGCTACCACCATTATCACCACCATTTCCATCATCACCTCCATTACCACCACTGTACCCACTTAGTTACCATTCCAACCACAGCACCATTCCACCATTAACAAGCATTATCACCATTACAAGAACCACCATCACCACTTCTACCACCACTACTACCACTGTAGCCACCACCACCATTATAATCATTACTGCCTCTATCACAGCACCATCACTGCCGTCACACTCCCATCATAAACATCACAACAAACACCACCACTATCAACACCAGAAATATCAATCCCAATAACACTACTACTACCACCATTACTACCGCTATCACTATCACCACTACCACTATTTGTACCATCACCACCTTCATTACAAGTACCATCATCACCACTATCTACTTCACAATATCACCAACACTACTACTAGCAACAGCACTATGATCACAGAATAAGGAATTTGCTTGTCATTCAGCACTGTCAGGAGCCGGACAAGGTAATTAGCTTAATGGTAAATGCATTGAGTTAATTAGACTGCCCGGTCACTAACAGTGCATCAAAGCAAGTTCCCCCAGAAAAAAAAAGTTACCCAGCAGAGTAGCCTGTGCGTGGCGCACGCCCCATAGACCACCAGAAAGGACATTGCAAGCAGGCGCGGCCCACAGGCTTCCCTGCTGGGGAATTTGTTTTCAAGTGCACTGTCAGGGATTCAAGCAATCTGTCTGCCTCAATGCATTACTACTATCACCACTATTACCACCATTGCCACTACTAACACTATCACCACTAGATGGACTTTTTTTTAATTCTGTTGTTTGTGGAGGCAAAATTTGACAAAACTATGTAAAGTTCGCTTCTGCCTTCCCTGGAAGAAAAAAAGAAAACAAAAAAGTTTGCTGAGCAGCTGCATGAAACATGGTGTCTCCTTCATTGGAGGACCTCGGTGGTGGCTCCTTTAGGCTCATGGATCACATACATAGAAGGAAGCCCTATGCAATGCTCCAATGAGGAAGGCTCCTGGTTCTTGTCAGCCCTTCATTATATAGACCAGTGGTTCCCAAACTTTTTTGACTTGCGGCTCCCTTGATCTATTGCCCGTTGGCCACGGCTCCCCATTATCTCCCTTTTTTTTGGCGGGTGGGAGGATGCAAGCCAAGCCTCTGGAGTACTTCCATTTCTCTCCCTGAAAATAATTGGGCTGAAGCCGATGAAGGTATAATAATCATAGATGTGGGCCTCTTTCCTGGGAACCAAATGGAGGGGGAGATGGGCGGGGGTCGAAAGAAATAATTATCATTGGCATCTTTCTCAAGATCTCTAGGTGTATGAGTGCAGCTATTGTGTGTTTCATAATTTGTGGCGGTAAAGCACAATGGATACGTGTAGAATGAAGTGGCACATGGCTGAGCTTCACCAAACAAGGGGCACTCGGATCATGTAGAGGGCAGGGCAAAGCAACCCTTATATTCCTTGGATGCACTGGAAGAACTGGAATGCGCACTAAGGGCTCTTTGGCATGCATTGGCTCTGATAGTACTATGATTGGCACTGACTGCCATCACAGAAATGTGCACTGGAAGCCCTGTGAAATGTACTGGTAGATCTGGAATGCGCATTGGCAGCATTGTGGTTTGCACGGACAGACCTGGAATCTGAAGCAGGATTCTCCCTGCTGCCTTAGTACTTAAAGTTTTGCTGTTCTGATTATTGCGGCGATCATGTCCTGCTATCAGTGTCCCACCATGCCCTGTTTACTACACTGCACAATAAGCATTGCTAAATTATTTCCACTGAGAATACAGAGCAGGCAGCTTAAGAGACTCGAAGATCGACTTCGATATTCATGTGAGCACAGTGTTGCCGGCATCAAGTCCAACCCAGGACCATTAGCTGCATGATTGGAGAGGCTGATTTCAATGCTGCAAACTATCTTATGATTCAATAAGTAAACTGCACTGTATTAATTAATGTACATTTCAATTTACGATGCTTCAGCAGTCCATTTGTTTTGCATCAGTCTAGTCCGGGACGCACACAAAACCTGGCTTGTTCAAACAGGACATTCAAAGCAGAGACACATATTAGACAAAAATATCCATGGACTATTGGGGTGACACTGTGCAAACTCTAACAAGAGGTTTGGTTCAATCTGTGGCGCAAATCAGGAGGGAGGTGCTGGATGTGTCTGAGTGCACATGTCTAGATAAAAGACTGAAAAGCAATCACTGTGCTTGCACAGCCCCGTTGTGTTTAAAATTTGCAAAATAGAAAATTAGGAAGACAAAGTTCAGTAGTCACGGGCATGTCAGGAAATGAAGATCAGTGAGTGGGTGGTGGGGCCTATACCCAGAGGGGAGCACACACTACTTGGTCCATGCAAGGAGGACATAAATAAAACAAATAGCAAATGTCATGTAAATGACTAATAGCAGCAGACATAGGCAAGTAATGCGCTCAAACCATAAATTAGGGAAGCAAATGCACACCGTTTGCATTTTAATCCAGGGTTAGTCTTTCCAAAATCGCTCTAAACCACAGGTTTTACACAGCTCTTAGCAGCAGGCACATTAACCTACCGAGATAGTTTCCCATAATATGTGTAACTTGGAGAACGTGGCTATTAGCCATGAGTTTTCACCTGCCCACTTGTGCCAGCTGCGCTGAACCGGAGGTGGCTCCCAGGCGCTATAAATCATTATCAAGGGCCGTTCTGTGTAAAATCAGGCTGTCTGCAAATGTTTACTTTTACTTTCATTGCTGCAGGATGTTTTATTTCCTTATTCAGTATCTCTTCGAGTCTCATTCCAGGCACATTGACCTACATCCCGGCAGCCCCCTCTACCTGCTTGCTTATCTTGTGTTTCCCACTCAGGCCCCATCCTCCTCCCCAGAAAGGCTCTGCTTGAACTGCTAATGAATGTGCTACGGCGCTTGCACTTTTCCGGCCTCTGGAACTCCAGCTTTTGAACTGCAAGAATAAAGCTGCCACTGATTAGAAATCCCTGTCTGCAGCATGATGCCCTCCACCCCCTGGTATTACCCTTATTATTGTGTATCAGTCAGTAGTTTCCAAACTGTGTGCTTGGTGCACATCTTTTCGCGGCGCCCCTGGCTACTTTTAATGGCGCACTGGGGTGCCGCGGCGCACAGATTGGGAACCACTGATATAGACTGATGCCTCAGGTAAGTAGGCTGGATCAGTGTAGCGAAAGAGGCACTCTTGTGGTTTGGCAACCTATGATGACCTTCGACTACCATCATTTTAATTGACTTTAGTGTGTTATTTGACCCTAGTCTGGATATATGAGACGGTCCTGCATATGCCTGCTTCTCTTCTTTCTTGTAATCTTGCTGTCTTTCAGTGGGAGCTGTCACAGAGTAGAACAGTCTTGCCAAGAACAGAAGGTGTGGGATGTGCATTTGAAAGCGTGAGAGGGAGAGAGAGGTGTGGAATGTCGAAGTGCAGTGTTGTGAGCAGTGATGCACACATGTGCTCGGTGTTGTACATTGAGAGATAAAGTATGTGATGCTATAGGACATTGAGAGATGAAGTATGTGAATCTATAAGCAGTTGTGCACAGTTGTGTATTGTGTTGTACATTGGTGAGAATTATGAAGTGCTTTCTATTGGCTTTGACATGGCCTCATGTCATCTTGTTTTCTGACTTTGCCTTGCTTCAGCTTTTGTGCGTGCACAGCAGTGCTTGCAAGTTGTTTGGGTTATGAGAATTATGAAGTGCTTGCTATTGGCTTTGACATGGCCTCATGTCATCCTTTTTTCCTGGCTTTGCCTTGCTTCAGTTTTTCTGCGTGCACAGCAGTGCTTGCAAGTTGCGCCATTTTCTGTGCTCGCACGTAGCTGCAAAGTGGGGAGGGCAGGTTTCTACTCTTCACTTGATTTTCGCTCCTCACTGAGCAGAGTGAACTGGATATTATCTGTGGAATGTGCAACTCTGCCTCGAAGTCAAAATACGGGAGCTTGGCCAGCCTCCGTCTTGGCCTTGATGCAGACTGGTACAGCCAGCTCGGTTTTTTCTAATGAGGAGGGGGCGAGGTTTTCTAGAAGCTTTGCTTCACGTTTAGTAATGGTATTTAAGCTGGGAACCTTCGAGGGCCAGGTGGAAGCTCGCCACAGAATTGACGTATTGCTGTGGAGGTGACAGAATTTGAGTCCTGATCGAACTCCTTCCTGGGCTGGTGAAGGGCTCCCCCAGCTTGATTTGGCAAGGATGTTGCTTAATCGATCGGTGAGGTGTTCTTAACAATTTTGTATATATTTTCTATTCTTTGCTACTTGTATATATTGCATTTTATTCTAATTGTTCATTTTAGTCACTTGATACTTGGGAATCTGCATTTACTGATATATTTGGCCTACCGTTCTAAACATTGCATTAATAAACTAGTGTGTGTTATTTTAAATACACCTGAATTTGTTTTCTTGCCTCACCTAAAGGGAGTGCTGCGTCTTTTCCTCATCTTTAGGGAGTGCTGCTCAAAGTGTATTATTTAAAGGTGCAGTGGTATATTTGCCTCCAGAGTGGGAGTGCAGGGTTTGGATGTGTCCTTTTTGTGAAAAGCACATTCATTACACCTTGGCGTCGCTTGCAGGATTCGAACGTTGAATTTAAAAGGGGAAAATAAACATGTTTTCTAGAAAATCGAAGGCGGATTCCCAGATACCAATTGATATACCTGGATGGGAGGTAGTCCCATATAGCGCATTAGCTCATGAGTGGGCTAATTGTGCTGGGCTGAGTGAGAATTGGAGTGTGTGTTTAGCTGATGCTGAGCCAGCACAAGTGGCTGCGTGTTTGCAAAAAGTGCCTGTGAAGAAAGGAGAGGAGCTTGCTACGTTAGGAAGAAGAGGCTGGATCCTCTTAAGTGCTTATCCTGAAATGCATGAAAAATATGTTCAGCTGCAGAGTGGATTTGAAAAATTAGAGAAACAGTTTGTTGAAGCCAAAAATGCCTCTACGATGTTAACCTGTCAGAATAAGTTATTGCAAGATAAGTTGGAAACCTACCAGACTGTGGCAGAAAAGGCTGCAGTTCGTATCGCGCAATACAAGTCTTTGAAAAAAGAGTTAAACATGAACCAAGCTCTGAAGCTGTTTGTTTTGACCAGCTATGATGAGTCATATGTAAAAAATGTGAACTTAGAAAACGTGCCAGTTAATCTGCAGGCTTCACAAACGGTCTTAATTAATTCTTTTGAGGATGTTGCTCAGCCAGAAAGGAATGTGCAGGGAGATAGACAGACCAGTCTGTTAGCGATCCCTGGTTGCAAGTATCATTCAGACATGGCAGTGAATGATGAATTTTGCTCTACATGGAAAACGCTATCTTGAAAAAAGATGTTTTAAAAATATGGTCAATTCAGAAAGGAGACAGTGTATCTTTTGTGAAAGTCCAAGAGCAGTGTGCTATTTTTAGTTACTGTGAAGAACAGGGAAAGAAGAGGATACTTTTAAATTCAGATGCTGGACAAATACAGATGCTTTTGAGCTTTTGCGCATTGAAAGATACTGGGCAGAAGGTAATAGGACATAATGTGATTTATCAGTGGGAGGAAGCCAACGTGATAAAGTGGCATATACAGACAGAGACTGCAGTTTTGCATGAACAGTTTGTGCAGGTCCCAATAGAAAGTCCAGGGGTGGAGTTTGAGACACAGGATTCCCCAGTGAAGTGGCAGATTGTACTGCAAAGTGCAGCTACTGTGAATGACAGAACATTTAATTCCCTTACAGATGAAAAGGCTAAAATCTTGGAGACAGAGGTGGTGACACATGATTGCATGACTAAATACGAGCACCTAGGAGATAAGGACCAAAGAAACAGGTTGGCAGAAAATGAAGGGATGCATATCCCCCTAGATTTACTCAGAACTGTGATTCTTTTGTGTCAGAATGCACAAGCCAGACCAGTGCCACAGAAGGTGAAGGGTGAGTTGAAAAAAGGAAAATTACCAGAGCAGACAGAGCAGCTGGATTGCCTTGGGCTTCTGCCAATTGACAAAGGGAGCACGTATCCAGCAGTGAGCGGAGAAATAGTCAGGAAGGAGACTGCCCCAGCCCTTCTTACTGTGCAGGGAAAAAGAGAGTTTCACTCCAATGCCAAGAATTCAGAGGCTAAAGCGTGGGTAGAATTCTCAGACAATTTCCCAGAGCCAGCAGTGAACCGTGCAGACAGGAATGATAATATTGTGCCTTTAGACTTAAAACAGGGACAGGAAAACGTGCGCTTTTTGAAAAATGTTTTTTGCAAGAAGAGTGATGCTTGTTTCTTTTCCAGGTCATCATACTGCGACGTGTTGGTGTGCCTAATGTCGGTATATGTGTGCCCCGTATGGGTGGGATCCCCCCTCCCCCCCAAGCCTGGAGTGATTACCGGAAGGTGCAAGCTGACATCCTGTGGCTGAACAAACCACACAGACCTCCAAGACCGATGAACTGATTTAGTGAACATGAAGTACAATGTACACAGTGACCATTTTAAATGTACTTCTGGAAGGCTGTGTGTCTTTCACACAGAAGGACTGTTTATTTAAAAGAAATAGAACAACAAAGATGTTGGGAAATTTAAATCAAAACTGAAGATGTTTTTGAGTTAAAGATGAAAAGAAAATAATGATGTTGCCTTTATTTCAAGCATAAAATATATAGGTTTGGCTGCTTCAATAGTAGAAGTTCGAGTATTTGCCATTTGAGACATTAGGAGCATTACTGAGTTCATATGCTTGATTCAATTTGCATCATTTATTTTGTGTATCCATCAAACATTTATTCTTGCTGAGTATCCAGAAATGCATGAGCTATTTTTACATGCTTTGAAATGATTATTACATGCTTTTATGATTTCGCAGTTTTATATTTGTGCTTTCAGTTAAGAAATGCAGTGCTTCAATCATAGTTGTGTTTTTCAGTTAAAGAAATGCAGTGCTTCAATCATAGTTGTACTTTCAGTTGAGACATGCTTTGAAGTGATTATCACATGCTTTTATGATTTCACTGTTTTAATGTGATTTTTTTTTCAAACATAGTTGTGCCTTCAGTTAAGAAGTCTAGTTTTTTAAATATGTAGGTGATGATAGTCAAAGGTCATGGGGTGGAATGTAGTGAAAGAGGCACTCTTGTGGTTTGGCACCCTATGATGACCTTTGACTACCATCATTTTAATTGACTTTAGTGTGTTATTTTACCCTAGCCTGGATATATGAGACGGTCCTGCATATGCCTGCTTCTCTTCTTTCTTGTAATCTTGCTGTCTTTCAGTGGGAGCTGTCACGGAGTAGAACAGTCTTGCCAAGAACAGAAGGGGTGGGATGTGCATTTGAAAGCGTGAGAGGTGTGGAATGTCGAAGTGCAGTGTTGTGAGCAGTGATGCACACATGTGCTCGGTGTTGTACATTGAGAGATAAAGTATGTGAATCTATAAGCAGTTGTGCACAGTTGTGTATTGTGTTGTACATTGGTGAGAATTATGAAGTGCTTACTATTGGCTTTGACATGGCCTCATGTCATCTTGTTTTCTGACTTTGCCTTGCTTCAGCTTTTGTGCGTGCACAGCAGTGCTTGCAAGTTGTTTGGGTTATGAGAATTATGAAGTGCTTACTATTGGCTTTGACATGGCCTCATGTCATCCTTTTTTCCTGGCTTTGCCTTGCTTCAGTTTTTCTGCGTGCACAGCAGTGCTTGCAAGTTGCGCCTTTTTCTGTGCTCGCACGTAACTGCAAAGTGGGGAGGGCAGGTTTCTGCTCTTCACTTGTTTTTCGCTCCTCACTGACCAGAGTGAACTGGATATTATCTGTGGAATGTGAAACTCTGCCTCAAAGTCAAAATACGGGAGCTTGGCCAGCCTCCGTCTTGGCCTTGACGCAGACTGGTACAGCCAGCTCGGTTTTTTCTAATGAGAAGGGGGCGAGGTTTTCTAGAAGCTCCGCTTCACGTTTAGTAATGGTATTTAAGCTGGGAACCTTCGAGGGCCAGGTGGAAGCTCGCCACAGAATAGACGTACTGCTGTGGCGGTGACGGAATTTGAGTCCTGATCGAACTCCTTCCTGGGCTGGTGAAGGGCTCCCCCAGCTTGAGTTGGCAAGGATGTTGCTTAATCGATCGGTGAGGTGTTCCTAACCATTTTGTATATATTTTCTACTCTTTGCTACTTGTATATATTGCATTTTATTCTAATTGTTCATTTTAGTCACTTGATACTTGGGAATCTGCATTTACTAATATATTTGGCCTACCGTTCTAAACATTGCATTAATAAACTAGTGTGTGTTATTTTAAATACACCTGAATTTGTTTTCTTGCCTCGCCTAAAGGGAGTGCTGCATCTTTTCCTCATCTTTTGGGAGGGCTGCTCAAAGTATATGTTATTCTAAATTCACCTGAATTTGTTTTCTTGCCTCGCCTAAAGGGAGTGCTGTGTCTTTTCCTCATCTTTAGGGAGTGCTGCTCAAAGTGTATTATTTAAAGGTGCAGTGGTATATTTGCCTCCAGAGTGGGAGTGCAGGGTTTGGGTGTGTCCTTTTTGTGAAAAGCACATTCATTACAATCAGTACTGGCTCAACTTGATGACTGGGTTATCCGCCACAGACTGCTTCCTATGGAACAGTACTGGTTGGCCATAGAAAAAGAATGCTTTGCAATAGAGTGGGCCCAGAGGAGGATCCTGCTTTCCTTGTTTAGTATCAAGTTTTTGGTTCAGAGAAACCACTCATGTTGATGGCAATAAAGGGTGGGAATCCCAATTTGTTGTGATGGTCCATCCCATTACAAGGCCTAGATTTCATGGTGGAGCACAGAACCAGAAGTGGCTCATTGGAATATAGTTAGACTTTCCCACCAGTTTTGCCGATTCAACAACATCCTTCTCCAATGATGGAGGCAGGTTCGAGGTAGTCTTATCTGAGAAGGGTGTCTGTTTGAATGACAGTGTGTCTTGCATAGTGAACAGGCATGTATCCCTGACCTGAGGTCCTGACTGCTTGTGAAACTGGAATCTGACTTTTTGTTTGGCGCTGGGGTCATGCTAATCTAGTGTGTATACAGAGGCCTACACCTGTCCCTGGTGGTACAAGTTCTAGAACCTGTTTTGTGACAGTAAGGGGTGCACTAAGCATGCCTTCATAGTGGGCATAGCACAATTGTTCATTTCCTATGTAAGTCACATTACATGGTGGTCGCAGCGCACCAAGTTTTTATTGCTCAATAGTATCAACAGTCTGACTAGATTTATTTTTGTATGAAAGAAACAATGGCCTACTGACCGCTTATACTGTAAAGTTCCACTATAATGTGAAATTCAATTCCTTGCACTGACATTCTATGAGCATGTTGAATGCATGTATGTGCAGTGAGTGTGTAGAATATGTATGGTAGTAATACTCTACTTGTGGTGAGAGTCTGATTTCTGGGACCAGGGCATCCATTGAGGATGATCCCTGGTTTAGCAAGGCACATGGATGGTGGATACAGCTTCCACAGACAATGGAAGTGTATAGTCTAGATTCCTGTGGCTGGAGAATGGAGACACAGACAGTGAAGTGAAGGTGTATGGAGACAGGGCTCCTCTAAGAAATTAAATGATGATCTTGTTAGCAAAAGGCTACTGATTAACTTTTCCTGAGTGTAAGAAAGTGCCCCTTTTTGCATGTTACCCCCCTTTTTGGCCTGATATCTGATGCACTTTGACTGAGTGTAAACTGGGTCTCTGTTTTCACAATTGGCACACCTCAGACTCACCTGTAAGCCCCTTGTAAAAAGTACCATTGGTACCAAGGGCCTTGTGACCAGAGAGGGCTGCAGCATGTACTGTGCCACCCTCAGAGACCCCTCACCAAACACATACACACTGCCACTTCAGACTGTGTGTTTTAGTGCAGACAAAACTTTAGAGTCGACATGGCACACATCCCTGTGTGCCATGTCCACCAGCCACTGCCTGTGGCAGAGGTAAGTCACCCCTCCAGCAGCCCCGCAGCCCTAAGGCAGGGTGCACTATACCACAGGTGAGGACACAGCTGCATGAGCAATGTGCCCCTACAGTGCCTGGGCCATTCACAGACATTGTAAGTGCAGTGGAGCCATATTGAGTACATGGGCTGGGAGTTTGTCATTATGATGACTTTACTGAATGATAAGGAGTTTGGTTTCAAACTCCTCAGCATAGAAAACCCAAACTGATTAAAGTGTTGGATGTGTTACAAAATGCACTCAGAGGGCATCTTAGGGATGCCCCCTGAAGAGACCAACTGCCTCGTGTCCAGTTGACTGGTCTGCACCAGTCTGCCACATACAGATATATGTCTGATACCCCGAGGATTGGGAGGCCTTGTGCTCTCGTGGTTCAGGGACAAAGGCTGCTGGGGGGGGATACTTCACACCCACCCCCAAGCAGGAACAGCATTCACGGCGGTGAGCTTCAAAGGCTTCCTGCTCTTTGATATGCTAGCCAGGGCCTCTCCAACTAGTGGAGATGCCAGCCCCCTTGACCAAGCACCACTATTGACTGCAAGGTCGGCTGGAAAATTAGTAGTCAGGAGAGGTATGTCCCCTCTCTGCCAGGACCACCTCTTAGGTGCTCTGGATCGAGGTGACCCCCTCCTTAGGAAATCCTCCATCTTGAATGGAAGGATTCGACCCACTCAGATTAGGGGGATGCCCCCTCCCCAAAGGGAGGGGGCGTTCTAAGGGTATAGTCATCCTAAAGGCAAATAGCCCATTGGCTACCATCTGCCCATACCTGTAACGCCTCTAAATTCAGTATTTATGGGCACCCCTGAACCTTGATCCTCAGATTCGACAGACCAAAGAAGAAGACGGAAGAGGACCGCTGCCGGACCATGAACTAAATCACTGCAGACAGAACTCGGCAAGAACCCCGTCACCTGTAACCGGTTAGACTACTGGGCCTGCTGTGCCTCCAGAAACCCTGCAAGGCCTCCAAGAAACCTTTCAGCCTTCACCAAATCGCAAAGAACCTCCCTTTGGGCTAGAGGCTCTAGTCCCCGGAGTCCGCCGGTACAGGAACTGCAGCAGTTGAGGACTGACACTTGTGTCGATGCGACTCATGGTGCAAAAGAACCCCGAGACCGCGGTGGTAGATTACCGACACTTGTGTCAACGCTACTCTGCCCTGCCAGAAGAAAGCACTGCAGCTGGATGGCTTCCATGACCTAGAGAGATCCTCTCGGCCCAACGAACCAAGCTGTTCACAGCTCCGTTCCTGAGAGCCCATACCCTCCTGCATGTGGCCCTGCCAGACTCCTCCTGCACCGCCTGCACGACCGCTGCCTCTCCATGACGGTCTGACGACAGTGGAACTCCTCCATCTCCATCCCCACGACCGTGACTGCTGGATTGGCGATGCCTCCATTCGAACTACAGTAACTTGCTGACAACATCTACATTGCTCTCCGGTGACCGCAAGGGTAAATAACATTGCTGGTATCAACTGCCACGGCATAGAAACTGCATCCCACACCTCTTCGGGTGCCCCCAGACTCCACTGACTAACATTGGATTCAGTGTTGGTCTAAGCCCTCGAAGATTGGAGGAGTAAGTTGTGTACTTACCTGTTAATGCATATAACTGTTTTCCTTCCATAGAATTGCATTGCATTCTATCTACTGTATGCAAACTGTCGATTATTTTCAAGTACTAAGTGCTACTGTTTCTGATTGATGTTCAAAATGTATTTCTATCACTGTAAAGCATTTCTACTGCCTTACAAAACTATTCCTACTACATTTTCAATCACAGAATTTGTAGAGCGCACTACTTACCCGCGAGGGTCTCAAGGCGCTGGGGAGAGAGAAGGGGGGGGGTGCTGCTACTGGTCGAACAGCCAGGTCTTGAGTAGCCTCCTGAAGGTCAGCAGGTCTTGGGTCTGTCGTAGGCTTAGTGGAAGGGTGTTCCAGGTCTTGGCGGCGAGGTGTGAGAAGGATCTGCCGCCGGTGGTTGTTCTTCGAATGCGAGGGACGGTGGCGAGGGAGAGGTCGGCGGAGCGGAGCTGGCGGTGGGGGACGTAGAAGAAGAGTCGTCTGTTGAGGTAGGCTGGGCCAGTCTTGTGGAGTGCCTTGTGTGCGTGGATGAGGAGTTTGAAGGTGATCCTCCTGTCGACGGGGAGCCAGTGCAGGTTCCTCAGGTGGGGGGTGATGTGGCTGTGGCATGGTACGTCGAGGATCAGGCGTGCAGAGGCGTTTTGTATGCGTTGCAGTCGCTTGATGAGCTTGGCCGGGGCTCCCGCGTAGAGGGCGTTCCCATAGTCAAGTCTGCTACTGACGAGGGCCTGGGTGACTGTTCTTCTTGTGTCTGTCGGGATCCACTTGTAGATCTTGCGAAGCATGCGGAGGGTGTTGAAGCAGGAGGAGGAGACTGCGTTGACTTGCTTGGCCATGGAGAGCATTGAGTTGAGGATAACTCCCAGGTTGCGTGCGTGGTCGGTGGGTGTCGGGGCTGCTCCCAGCGTTGTTGGCCACCAGGAGTCGTCCCAGGCTGAGGGGTTGGAGCCGAGGATGAGGACCTCCGTCTTGTCCGTGTTCAGCTTTAGTCGGCTGATCTTCATCCAATCGGCGACGGCCTTCATTCCTTCATGTAGATTGGCTTTGGCGGCGAGGGGGTCCTTGGTGAGGGAGAGGATCAGTTGAGTGTCGTCGGCGTAGGAGATAATGTTGAGGTCGTGCTGTCTGGCGATGCGTGCGAGCGGGGCCATGTTGATGTTGAACAGTGTTGGGCTGAGGGAAGATCCCTGGGGTACGCCGCAGATGTTCTCGGAGGCTTCGGATCGGAAAGGTGGGAGGCGGACTCTCTGGGTTCTGCCGTCGAGGAAGGAAGTGGTCCATTCCAGGGCCTTGTCTCGGATCCCTGCATCGTGGAGGCGTGCGCGTAGAGTGCGGTGGCAGACAGTGTCGAAGGCGGCGGAGAGGTCCAGCAGGATGAGGGCTGCGGTCTCACCGTTGTCCAGCAGGGTCCTGATGTCGTCGGTGGCGGCGATGAGGGCAGTCTCAGTACTGTGGTTGCTGCGGAACCCCGATTGGGATGGGTCCAGGATGCTGTTTTCTTCGAGGTATCGGGTTAGCTGTTTGTTGACGATCTTCTCGATGACCTTGGCTGGGAACGGAAGCAGGGAGATGGGCCGGAAGTTCTTGAGGTCTCGGGTCCGTCTTGGGTTTTTTGAGTAGGGCGTTGATCTCTGCGTGTTTCCAGCTCTCTGGGAAGGTCGCGGTCTCGAAGGAGAGATTGATAACGTTGCACAGGTGGGGTGCGATGGAGCTGCTGGCTTTGTTGAAGATGTGGTGCGGGAAAGGGTCTGACGGGGAGCCGGAGTGTATTGTGCCCATGGTCTTGATGGTGTCATCGATGTTCACGCTGGCCCAGGCTGGCAAGGGGTCATGGTCGATGGTGTGCGGCGGGTCTGGTGTATCTATCTTGGTGGGGGCTGTCTGGGTGTTGAAGCTGTCATGTTTGAAAAGCTGTCGTGTTTGAAAAGTATTACTACTTTTGAAAACTGTTACCTATCTGCAACTGAGTACTTCTTGGTTCTAGAAATAAAATAACCAAATAATAACTTTTTATACAAAACAATTGGTCTGGATTCAGTCTTTGAGTGTGTGTAATCATTTCTTGCCTGAGTGTGTACAGCAAATGCTTAACACAGCCCTCTGATAGGCCTAACTGCTTGACCACACTACCACAAATAGAACTTTTAGTCTTATCTACTTAAGCCTCTGCGAACCTCTGGGGATCCATTGGACTCTGTGCACACTATACCTTACTTTGGTATAGTATATACAGAGCCAGCTTCCTAAACTGAGCTCTCAATTTTAGTGGATGGTAGAGGTAAAGAGTGGGATTTCAATTCCTCTTGACTAAGGTGAGGCAGTTTCTAAGCAGGGACTGTCCTTTTGTCTGTCCCTGATTACAGCTTCAGGAAAGCTGATGACAGCTAGGTGCAGCGATCTCACACTGAGCCTTGGTTTTGGAAATTCCTGCTTGGAATCAGCATCATTGCTACGTACTTGCAGCTATTCACCTAGGACAAAGACTGAGTCTGATGAACTACCCCAAACTGGTCTTGAAAACCTAGACAATAGATCCACATCTCCTCTCTGGAAAATGTGCATAGTTTCAATTTCTTTATAACCAAGGAAGGGAGTGCTTCACAGTATACTCAAAAGGCTTCTGTGTGACCAGGACTGGTGTCTGCATGACAGCTATTTTCTCATAGGTGAGCTGACATCACTTGAAGTCTCCACTTTTTTATGGAGGATATTCAGGCGTGCCCAGCTCTTAAAAGGCTGACTCCTCGCTAAGAGAGGACAGGAGTGTGACTGGCCCTTAAGGTTCTCAAGGAGGAGAAGCCCAGGGTGTTCCTGTCTTGGGCAATAGCCCGAGAAAACAAGTGACTACAGGAGACTGAAGCCTGGAGCAACTTTAGCGTGGAAGGGATATCCTGGTCTCCCTTAATGGTTCTCAAAATGAAATGCATTATGACTTCTAAAAATACCAAGTATTGTGTGTTTTTAGCAATGTACCATGACTGAGAGTCTGCAGATGATGCTGGAGTCAGTCTGCTCCATCGTCATCATGAAGGGCATCCTCATGGGCCTGGAGGCCACAACTGCTGAAGGGTATTTGGACAAAATATTGAGTTGTAAATATCAGTAGAACAAAATATAAAAAAGATTGTGATGCAAAAATATTGTGATGCAGAAATATCGTTGTCAAGAATATCGCTTTTTCAGGTAAGCAATATGGTTATTAAGAATTTTGTTGTAAATTTCGTTTTCAATAATATAGTTGTAAAAGTTATTTTTTATCTAATTTAATGTGTTTTAGTTTATATATTTATTTTATGTGTTAGCATTGTTGAATAATTGTTATTAATTTTTAAAATATATTTCGTAATTTAAAGTGATTTAGAAGTATTAATCTAATTGGTAATACTAGTTTATAGTAATGTAATGGGTTGTTGGGTTTGTAGGGGTGGGAAGTTAATTAGTTAATGATTAATTATTAACTAATAAATAATTTTGAAGTATGTGAATAATATTCATTATGTATATTATGGAAAAATTGATTTATTACACTTATAGTTTAGGTGTGAGTTGCTACGTTTGAAGGGGTATTGGGTGGGAGGTTAATTAGGTAATAATTAACAATTAATTATAGTTCATTATTTATTATTTAATTGATTATTAATTATATAAATTGTGTAATAATCATATATTTTAGTTATGTTTTAGGTGCAGGCTGTTGTGTTTGTAGGGGTCTGCAGTTAAATAGGTAATAATTAATTAACAATTACTAATGTATTATTAATTATTTAATTAATTATTAATTATGTGCATTATGTAATATTGATTTATTCCAGCTTTATTTTAGTTGCGGGTTGCTAGGTTTGTAGAAGTATACTGTGGGAAGTTGATTAAATATAATAAAAAAATAACAATTATTAATGTATAATTAAATATTTAACTGGTTAATATTCATGTAAGTTATTGTGAATCAGGTATATATTTTAGTTATATTTTAGGTGTGTGCTGCTAGGTTTGTAGAGTTGTAGAGGGAAGATATATATGTAAATTGTGTAACAATTAAATATTTTAGTTATATTTTAGGTGCTGGTTACTGGGTTTGTAGAGTTGTAGGGTGGGAAGTTAAGTAATAATTAATTAACAATTAACTATTACAGTCGTTAATTAATTTTGCAATTGTTTATCAATTATGTACATTTTAATATATACTTCTTTATTTTCAACATATTTTAGGTGTGGGATGCTTGGTTTGTAGGGGTATAGGGTAGAAAGTTAGTTAGGTAATAATTAAATAAGCATTATTTTTTAATTGAAAATTAACTATTACATTGTTTATGAATTTTCCAAATTTGATTATTGTTTTTTTTTTTAAATTTAATATAGTGGATTCAAGCAGTACAATTGATGCAAAGAAGAAAACAATTTCATTGAGCAGATCTGTCCAATGGAGCAATCAATACATGGATAAAGTGCTAGGGCAATAAAAAAAAAAAGAAAAACAGCATCAGGCATTATAAATTGCATCGCTGGCAACAACTTAATCTTAGATCATATTTAAGTCAAGTAAAAGCAAAAAAAACAAAATAAAGTTCATATTAATACATAAGATTAGTTCCCATCTAAATGAGATATGACCTGCATAGTAGAAAAGATTAAGAACATTAGGGGTGAAAATGCCACCAAACAATCTAGAATAAATTGTTAAAAACCCTGACCAGGTCGCTGCAAATCTACGAAGGGACCCTATACGTTTGGCGCATGCTTCTTCCCAGATATATGTCCTAGTCATCTTCTTGTGCCAATGATGAATCGAAGGTATCTTATCGGACTTCCAATTCTGAAGAATTAGGGACCTAGCCACTGCTATAGCTATAGAGAAAAAATATTGCTGGTACTTTGATAAGTGCTGGACCTCTATTGAAGAACCAAATAAGACCAATTTAAGAGAAGGGGTAATGTGGACCGATAGTGCTAATGAATGATAAATCTTTCGAAATACATCGGACCAAAATTGATGTAGATCACAACAATAAAAAAAATTATGATTCCAAGACCTTATCTCTAGATCCCTGCATCTAAAAAACAATACTATGAGGAAGCCAGGAACATCTTGTGTATTCTTTTCTGCGTATAGTAAGTTAGCCATCTTGACAAGAAGGCCATTTTGTTTATAGTTGGCCGCTCGCAGCTGCACCTGGTTTCTTTTAATAATTTAGAGAAAAAGTTACCAATCACTTTCTGTTCCCCCAGCTGCGATAAACAAGAATACCAATTGCCGACTCCAGGCAAGCCCAGAGCATATAGTTGGCTTAAGACACTAGAAGCCGAATTATTTGTTATTGCATAATTTGTTCTTAAAAAGCTTGATATTTGATTAAAGCTAAAAGAAAGGGCTAAAAACCTAAGGCCCAGTTGCTGAAACTGCGATCGCTAGTGATCAAGTTTGATAGATTGAAAAAATCCCCCAAACGTTCAAAGCCCGCCTCCTTCCATAGTTGCAGGGACCCCTGAGAGAGCTGTCAACCAGAGGCCTGGCAATCATCAATTTTTAGATATTAATGATATCTAGGAACGAAGAAAAACAGGTAATTCAGTTGCACTCTCAACCAACATCGTATTTAGCATGACATTTTCAAATTTAGATTATAGCATTAGGAGCTGAACCAAAACATTCAACAATGCTGCATGATAATACAGCTCAAAATTTGGGAGGGCGAGCGCCCCGCCTGAGTTGGATCTAATTGTAAAATTGCTAACAAAGTTCTTGGCTGTTTATTTTCCCAAATAAAATTCTGAATTAATTTATGTACATCGCTAAAATAGGATTTAGGTATTTTATTAGGAAGGTGAATAGACAAAAATAAAAATAATGGTAAAATGGACATTTTAACCAGGGAAACACGACCTATTAAAGTTAAAGGACGAAGAGACCATGAGTCCAATAACCTCTTAGCTTTTTTAAGTGTACTTCCATAGTTTAGCATAAATAATTGATCATGATGATTAGTCACGAATAAGCCTAAATATTTAAAAGGTTTAGAGACTGCCTGTTGGGGAAAAAAAGGAAGCGATACAAAGGGAGCATTAAACCAGAGTAGCTCAGTCTTTGCTTGATTTAGCCGGTACCCACCTATTCGTGTAAAAGCTGTTATTTCATCAAATGTGTTGAAAATATTAGATGACTCTGCTGAAAGGTAAAGAATAATATAATCTGCCAATAATTAAATTTTTGGCATGGTCGCTAAAGGAGGCACTATCTGGAGATTATTACGGATTTTTATTGCCGGAGGTTCAATAAAAGCAAGAATAGAAGAGGGGACAGCGGGCATCCCTGTCTAGTCCCACACCTGATCTTAACTACGCCAGCCTCTTCTTTATTTATCAAAATTTTAGCCTCTGAACCTATATAAAGCTCTTTTAACATTTTAACCAGCTGCTCAGGAAAACCAAATTTTTGTAATATAAAAAACAAAGCCTGCCAGTCAACAAGGTCGAATGTTTTTTCTGCATCAAGAATAAAGATCTCTGCCTTGACCTTTTTTGACTGACAGGTAATCGTTTGCATGTGTTAAGAAGTAGGAGCTAGAGGCCATAGACCTATGAGGTATAACACCTGTCTGATCCTGATGGACCACCTGTTGTGCACACGGAGCCAGCCTTGATGCCCAAATTTTCATAAATATTTTATAATCTACGATTAATAGACTAATGGGGTGGTATGCACTAGGATCGCTAGGATCCTTATCTTTCTTAAGAAAGCAAACCAACACCACTTCTTTAACCCCTTCGATGCTCGTGACGAGCTCAGCTCGTCATGCTGCGCGGTAGCGCTGTGCGCATGGCGAGCTGAGCTCGTCACGACCACACCCGCGATTGGAATGTCCAGCACACGAGCGGAATTCCGATCGCGGTCAAGGGGTTAAAGTTTTTAGATATAGCCTCACCATTTTTTATCAAATTATAAAATTTAGTGAGCAAGGGCAAAAGCAGAGGCTCGAAGGTCTTAAAAACTTAAACGGGGATGCCGTCATTACCTGCGGCTTTTGCATTAGCTATAATTTTTAATATATTACTGACTTCAGTTTGTGAGATGGGCTTATCGAGGGGGTCGCTCATGCTGTTTGTGATAGAGGGCATTTGTAGAGATTCAAAATATTGTATGAGTGAAGCTAGGCTAATTTCCTGTGTTTCCTCACACATAGTTTTAAGATGTCACACAAAAACCTTGGCAATTTTATCCTTTGAGTCTTCTACTATACCCGTATCCGGATTGCTGATCTGAGTGACTACATTTTGGCTATTCTGAATTTTGTAGCCCAGGGCAAATATCGTCCTATATGTTGATTCTCCTCATAGAGTTTTTGTTTATAAGCCTTACTCCCCTTGATTGCCTGAAGATTAAAAAAAATGCCTCAGCTTGTCTATAGGTACCACTAGGTCTTGGAGAGAGTCCAGTTTTGGCGATTCTGACCTAGCCTTATTTAAGCTATCACTGGCTCTTTCGACTGCTGACTGTAGCGAGAGCACCTCTTGGGATCGTAGTTTACTCGCTGCGGACGTATATGCCATTACCTGGCCTCTGAAGGCTGCTTTAAAAGCCTCCCACACAAAAAACACAGGGGCAGAACTCTTATTGATTTAAAAGAATTTTTTATGAAAAGCTGCATTGCAGTGATCCAATCCGCATCTTCAAGAAGGGATTTATCGAAATACCACCGATTAATACTTCTAGACCGAGTTTCATTCAGATGAATTATTGTAGAAATAATTTAATGGTCGGAAATGGAGTTGGAAATGATGTCAGACTCCCCTCTGAATAGCAAGTTGTCAATTTTAAAAAATCTATTCAGGAGGCAGTCTTGTACCTAGAGAAATAGCAAATATAGTGTGACTGCCCTGGATGTCTTTGGCGCCATGGATCCAACAGGGCAAAATCCTGTATAATTGTTGTTTAATCTTTTTTATATATATTTTATGTAAGTAAGAATGTTTATGTTCAGAGTTTTATATTTTTTCTAATTTAATAGGGTTATTCAAGTATGTAATGTGTTTGAAGTGAAGTAGTTTTCCTACTGTTGCTTAGACTGCAGTGGAAATAGTAGATATTACCACTCCAAAGTCTAACGCTTTCCCTACTGTTGCACAGACTGGAGTGAGAATAGTAAATTTAACTCCCCGAAGTCCAACGCTTTGCCTACTGTTGCACTGACTGGAGTGGGAATAGTAAATCTTACCCCTCCGAAGTCCAATGCTTTCCCTACTGATGCACAGACTGGAGTGAGAATAGTAAATCTTACCCTTCTGAAGTCCAATGCTTTCCCTACTGTTGCACTGAATGGAGTGGGAATACTAAATGTAACCCCTCCAAAGTCCAACACTTTCCCTACTTTTGCTTAGATTGGAGGGGGAATAGTAAATGTAAGCCTTCCGAAATCCAACACTTTCCCTACTGTTGCACAGACTGGCATGGGAATAGAATATTTAACCCCTCTGAAGTCTAACATTTTCCCTACTGTTGCACTATTTGAAGTGGAAGTAATATATCTAACCCCTCAAAATGTCTACAATTTCTCTACTCTTGCATGAACTAGAGTGGGAATAGTATATCTATTATTCCCAGACTCCAATACATTTCCTAATATTGGTAAATATATTATTTTTAAATATTTGTTCATCATTTTCATCATTTGAATTTTACAGTATTTGTTTATATTTGTATTTGCTTGCCCCTTCGTATATTATATTTTTGTAAATGTGTTTTTTGTTTTTTAATGTTTTAATATTATTTGTTTAGTAATTTATTTACTAATTTGCAATTGACTTAATATTTTTTCTTTTTGATGTGATATATATATGTAATGTACTCCATTTCCATGTGTTTAGCATTTCATTGCATTTTGGGAAATGTAGGATTCTAAGCAAACTGAGTCACATTACAGCCTGAATGCACACAAAAAACGCAGTGTTTCCTTGAAGCAAATGTTTTTCACCTGTGAGCAAGGCTCATGTTGGAGCCGAAACGCGTAAGAAAAATCGTGAGCTGTCACTAGCACTTTGAATAAAGCGCTATAGTGTGCCAGACACTGGGCCTTGGAGCTTTCTTTGTTGTCTTTGCTGCTTGCAATTTACTGGGCACTCCGTCCCCGTACTTTCTGAGGCCGCCCTGCAGGGTTGGAGGTTCCTTTGTAGTCGGAGGTTCTTTTGGGTGTGTATATATTATCTACTGGCGGTCGCCAGTAGATAGTTATAGTTAGGACCTATTTTCCATAGGAAATCCGTGACATTCTATTTGAAATAACTCTTGCGTCGGTTGACGAATCTTCGTGAAATTTTCAAACTTTATGGCCCACTCCGGTCCGCTCCTACCCTGAAAGTCTCAGGGTGATTCGTCAAGCGGGGCCGAGAAAAAAGGGGGTCCCAAAACGTGTTTTCCCCATTCATTTTCCCATAGGAAACTTTAGACACGGCTACAGCCCGAACTGCTGAACGGAATTACACCAAATTTGGCAAAGAGGTAGTTCTTGGTTCAGAAAGAACCCTTTTGTTAAATGGTGTAAATCCGTTCAGTAGTTGCGGAGAAATTAAAAAATAAGAGTCAAAAAATCAATTTCCCATAGGAAACTTTATGCAAGGCTACAGCCCGAACTGCTGAACGGAATTACACCAAATTTGGCAAAGAGGTAGTTCTTGGTTCAAAAAGAACCCTTTTGTTAAATGGTATAAATCCGTTCAGTAGTTGCTGAGAAAATCAAAAGTAAAAACACATATATATCTGGGCGGAGCCTAACCACACATGTCATCATGAGATCTGATTGGTTGTCAGCACTTCATCCTGGAATTGCTGGCAGCCATCTTGGGACCAATATAAATGCATTGTAGTGAATCGAAGATTTTGAGGGTTACCAAAAGGAGAACTATAAAGGGTGATAACAGACTTTAGTTACATTAGAATTCATTTGTTGATGGTACCATACTAATTTCAGGAATTGTGGTGTGTTCTAAGGTGATTTTACCCTGTGAAAACCTTCTGCTGGGATATCATGAATCATGTTTGAGAGAAAACTATTTTCACATGCTTGTCCCATACAGTTTTGGAAGGTGCTCCAGAAGCTAAAATGAGAGCATATTTTCTGTAAATTCACATTATCTTTCTCAGTCATGTGAGAATGAAGTCTGACATTCTCAGTAAAACATGTACATCCAACAAGGGCAGAGACTGTCAGTTGATTCCTTTGTGTTCTACTGCAGCTTCCCAGAGTGTTCTAAAGAACAACTAGAGTGCTAACAGCCTTACTTATGACAAAAGTATGGCACACCTGAAGCCATCTTGATTGGAATAAACTGGTAACACTTAAAACATTTAATTTAAAAAGGAACAAAATGATGGGGTTCATCTTGTCATAGAAATTATGGTTAGTGCTCTGGAAAGAAAAATTAGGACATGTTTCAAGTGTGATCTCAAATATCTTCCTGTTATATTTCAACAGGAGCAGCCTGTCAGTTGATGCCTTTGTGTTCTATTGCAGCTTCCCAGAGTGTTCTAAAGAACAACTAGAGCGCTAACAGTCTTACTTATGACAAAAGTATGGCACACCTGAAGCCATCTTGATTGGAATAAACTGGTAACACTTAAAACATTTAATTTAAAAAGGAACAAAATGATGGGGTTCATTTTGTCATAGAAATTATGGTTAGTGCTGTAGAAAGAAAAATTAGGACATGTTTCAAGTGTGATCTCAAATATCTTCCTGTTATATTTCAACAGGAGCAGCCTGTCAGTTGATGCCTTTGTGTTCTACTGCAGCTTCCCAGAGTGTTCTAAAGAACAACTAGAGCGCTAACAGTCTTACTTATGACAAAAGTATGGCACACCTGAAGCCATCTTGATTGGAATAAACTGGTAACACTTAAAACATTTAATTTAAAAAGGAACAAAATGAGGGGGTTCATTTTGCCATAGAAATTATGGTTAGTACTGTAGAAAGAAAAATTAGGACATGTTTTAAGTGAGATCTCAAATATCTTCCTGTTATATTTCAACAGGAGCAGCCTGTCAGTTGATGCCTTTGTGTTCTACTGCAGCTTCCCAGAGTGTTCTAAAGAACAACTAGAGTGCTAACAGCCTTACTTATGACAAAAGTATGACACACCTGAAGCCATCTTGATTGGAATAAACTGGTAACACTTAAAACATTTAATTTAAAAAGGAACAAAATGAGGGGGTTCATTTTGCCATAGAAATTATGGTTAGTGCTGCAAAAGAAAATTTAGTGCATGTTTTAAGTGAGATCTCAAATCCTCTTCTATTTCATTAGAAAATTCTGACATGCAGACTGAAACAATCACTTTCAATACCAGCAGTAGACTTCCAGTTAACTACTTGGTGAGCAGTAGCTTTACTACAGTGATCTAATGAACAACTAGAGTAATAACATTCTGAATTTATGGCAAATGTGTGACACATCTGAATGCCTTCTTGATGGAATCAAAGTAAAAAACTGAAAGCATTTCCTACTGAGGAGACTGCAGTAAATGAGGAAATTAGGAAACTTCATAACAAAGAAGTCTTCCAAGATGGCCACCAGTGAAAAAAGAGCCCAAATGTAGCACAAATATTACCCAGATGTAGCCCACATATAGCCCAATGACAAAAGTGTGCAAAGCACTTTTTATTTTTAGTTTTTGCAGTTTTATGTAGTGCAGACTGGTCAGGTATTGGAGCGTTGCATCTTAAAACATGACCCCCTACACTACAAAAACACCACCGCACTACCCTAAACCCTAAAACACTACCCCCAGCATGACCCCCTACACTACACAAGCACCACTGCATTATCCTAAACAATAAAACACTACCCCCAGCATGACCCCCTGCACTACACAAACACCACTGCACTACCCTAAACCCTAAAACACTACCCCAACACCACTGCACTAATCTAAATCCTAAAACACTACCCCCAGCACGACCCCCTACACTACCCAAACACCACTGCACTACCCTAAAACATGACCCCTTACACTACACAAACACCACTGCACTACCCTAAACCCTAAAACACTACCCCCAGCACGACCCCCTACACTACACAAGCACCACTGCACTACCCTAAACCCTAAAACACTAACCCCAGCAAGACCCCGTACACTACACAAACACCACTGCACTACCGTAAAACCATAAAACACTACCCCCAGCACGACCCCCTACACTACCCAAACACCACTGCACTAACCTAAATCCTAAAACACTACCCCCAGCATGAACCCCTACACTACCCAAACACCACTGCACTACCCTAAAACATGAGCCCCTACACTACACAAACACCACTGCACTACCCTAAACCCTAAAACACTACCCCCAGCATGACCCCCTACACTACACAAGCACCACTGCACTACCCTAAACCCTAAAACACTACCCCCAGCACGACCCCCTACACTGCCCGAACACCACTGCACTGCCCTAAACCCTGAAACACCAGGCCCTGCACGACCCCATACACTGCCCGAACACCACTGCACTGCCCTAAACCCTGAAACACATACCCTAGCACGACCCCCTACACTGCCCAAACACCACTGCACTGCCCTAAACCCTGAAACACCACCCCCTTCACGACCCCCTACACTGCCCGAACACCACTGCACTGCCCTAAACCCTGAAACACCACCCCCAGCATGACCCCTACACTGCCCGAACACCACTGCACTGCCCTAAACCCTGAAACACTACCCCCAGCAAGACCTCCTACACTGCCCGAACACCACTGCACTGCCCTAAACCCTGAAACATCACCCCCAGCAAGACCCCCTACACTGCCCGAACACCACTGCCCTAAACCCTGAAACACCATCCCCAGCACGACCCCCTACACTGCATGAACACCACTGCACTGCCCTAAACCCTGAAACACTACCCCCAGCAAGACCCCCTACACTGCCCGAACACCACTGCACTGCCCTAAACCCTGAAACATCACCCCCAGCAAGACCCCCTACACTGCCCAAACACCACTGCCCTAAACCCTGAAACACCACCCCCAGCAAGACCCCCTACACTGCCCGAACACCACTGCACTGCCCTAAACCCTGAAACACCAGCCCCAGCACGACCCCTACACTGCCCGAACACCACTGCACTGTCCTAAACCCTGAAACACCACCCCCTGCACGACCCCCTACACTGCCCGAACACCACTGCACTGCCCTAAACCCTGAAACACCACCCCCAGCACGACCCCCTACACTGCCCGAACACACTGCACTGCCCTAAACCCTGAAACACCACCCCCTGCACGACCCCCTACACTGCCCGAACACCACTGCACTGCCCTAAACCCTGAAACACCAGCCCCAGCAAGACCCCCTACACTGCCCGAACACCACTGCACTGCCCTGAACCCTGAAACACCACCCCCAGCAAGACCCCCTACACTGCCCGAACACCACTGCACTACCCAAACCCTGAAACACCATCCCCAGCAAGACCACCTACACTGGCCGAACACCACTGCACTGCCCTAAACCCTGAAACACCACCCCTGCACGACCCCCTACACTGCCCAAACACCACTGCACTGCCCTAAACCCTGAAACACCACCCTCAGCACGACACCCTACACTGCCCGAACACCACTGCACTGCCCTAAACCCTGAAACACCACCCCCAGCACGACCCCCTACACTGCCCGAACACCACTGCACTGCCCTAAACCCTGAAACACCACCCCCAGCATGACTCCCTACACTGCCCGAACACCACTGCACTGCCCTAAACCCTGAAACATCAACCCCAGCAAGACCCCCTACACTGCCTGAACACCACTGCCCTAAACCCTGAAACACCACCCCCTACACTGCCCGACCACCACTGCACTGCCCTAAACCCTGAAACACCACCTCCAGCAAAACCCCCTACACTGCCTGAACACCATTGCTCTGCCCTAAATCCTGAAACACTAGCCCCAGCACGACCCCCTACACTTCCCAAACACCACTGCACTGCCCTAAACCCTGAAACACCAGCCCCAGCACGACCCCCTACACTGCCCGAACACCACTGCACTGCCCTAAACCCTGAAACACCAGCCCCAGCACGACCCCCTACACTGCCCGAACACCACTGCACTGCCCTAAACCCTGAAACACCAGCCCCAGCAAGACCCCCTACACTGCCCGAACACCACTGCACTGCCCTAAACTCTGAACCACCAGCGCCAGCAAGACCCCCTACACTGCCCGAACACCACTGCACTGCCCTAAACCCTGAAACACCAGCCCCAGCATGACCCTCTACACTGCCCGAACACCACTGCACTGCCCTAAACCCTGAAACACCAGCCCCAGCACGACCACCTACACTGCCCGAACACCACTGCACTGCCCTAAACCCTGAAACACCAGCCCCAGCACAACCCCCTACACTGCCCGAACACCACTGCACTGCCCTAAACCCTGAAACACCAGCCCCAGCACGACCCCCTACACTGCCCGAACACCACTGCACTGCCCTAAACCCTGAAACACCACCCCCAGCATGACCCCCTACACTGCCCGAACACCACTGCACTGCCCTAAACCCTGAAACACCACCCCCTGCAGCACCCCCTACACTGCCCGAACACCACTGCACTGCCCTAAACCCTGAAACACCAC
Source organism: Calotriton arnoldi (assembly GCA_963921515.1). Taxonomy (NCBI): domain Eukaryota; kingdom Metazoa; phylum Chordata; class Amphibia; order Caudata; family Salamandridae; genus Calotriton; species Calotriton arnoldi. The sequence goes on from CAWUFW010013194.1 coordinate 343,463, forward strand.
CCCCTGCACCGCCACCTACACTGCCCGAACACCACTGCACTGCCATAAACCCTGAAACACCACCCCCAGCACGGCCCACTTTACTGCTCGAACACCACTGCACTGCCTCAAACCCTGAAACACCACCCCCAGCACGACCCCCTACACTGCCCGAACACCACTGCCCTAAACCCTGAAACACCACCCCTGCACGACCCCCTACACTGCCCGAACACCACTGCACTGCCCTAAACCCTGAAACACCACCCCCTACACTGCCCGAACACCACTGCACTGCCCTAAACCCTGAAACACCACCCCCAGCACGACCCCCTACACTGCCCGAACACCACTGCACTGCCCTAAACCCTAAAACACCACCCCCAGCATTACAACCTACACTGCCCAAACACCACTGCACTGCCCTAAACCCTAGAACACTACCCCCAGCACGACCCCCTACACTACCCGAACACCACTGCACTACCCTAAACCCTAAAATACTACCCCCAGCACAACCCCTACACTACCCGAACACGACTGCACTGCCCTAAACCCTAAAATACTACCCCCAGCACAACCCCCTACACTACCCGAACACGACTGCACTGCCCTAAACCCTCAAACACTCCCCCAGCACGACCCCCTACACTACCCGAACACCACTGCACTGCCCTAAACCCTAAAACACTCCCCAGCACAACCCCCTACACTACCCGAACACCACTGCACTGCCCTAAACCCTAAAACACTCCCCCAGCACGACCCCCTACACTACCCAAACACCACTGCACTGCACTGCCCTAAACCCTAAAACACTACCCCCGCATGACCCCTACACTACCCAAACACCAATGCACTACCCTAATCCCTAAAACACTACCCCCGCATGACCCCTACACTACCCTAAACCGTAAAACACAACCCCTGCACGACTCCTACACTACCCAAAGACCACTGCACTACCCTAAACCACGACCTCCTACACTACACAAACACCACTGTACTACCCTAAACCCTAAAACACCACCCCCTACACTACACAAACACCACTGCACTACCCTAAAAAACTACCCCCAGTACGAACCACTACACTACCCAAACACCACTGCACTACCCTAAACCCTAAAAAACTACCCCCAGCAGTATCCCTACACTACCCAAACACCACTGCACTACCCTAAACCCTAAAACACTACCCCCAGCAGTACCCCCTACACTACCCAAACACCACTGCACTACCCTAAATCACTACCCCCAGCACGACCCCCTACACTACCCAAACACCACTGCACTACCCTAAACCCTAAAACACTACCCCCAGCACGACCCACTACACTACCCGAACACCACTGCACTGCCCTAAACCCTAAAACACTCCCCCAGCACGACCCCCTACACTACCCAAACACCACTGCACTGCCCTAAACCCTAAAACACTCCCCCAGCACGACCCCCTACACTACCCAAACACCACTGCACTGCACTGCCCTAAACCCTAAAACACTACCCCCGCATGACCCCTACACTACCCAAACACCAATGCACTACCCTAATCCCTAAAACACTACCCCCCGCATGACCCCCTACACTACCCTAAACCGTAAAACACAACCCCGCACGACTCCTACACTACCCAAAGACCACTGCACTACCCTAAACCACGACCTCCTACACTACACAAACACCACTGCACTACCCTAAACCCTAAAACACTACCCCCTACACTACACAAACACCACTGCACTACCCTAAACCCTAAAAAACTACCCCCAGCACGAACCACTACACTACCCAAACACCACTGCACTACCCTAAACCCTAAAAACTACCCCAGCAGTATCCCTACACTACCCAAACACCACTGCACTACCCTAAACCCTAAAACACTACCCCCAGCAGTACCCCCTACACTACCCAAACACCACTGCACTACCCTAAATCACTACCCCCAGCACGACCCCCTACACTACCCAAACACCACTGCACTACCCTAAACCCTAAAACACTACCCCCAGCACGACCCACTACACTACCCAAACACCACTGCACTACCCTAAACCCTAAAACACTCCCCCCAGCACGACTCCCTACACTACCCAAACACCACTGCACTATCCTAAACCCTAAATCTACCCCCAGCATGACCCCCTACACTACACAAACACCACTGCACTACCCTAAACCCTAAAACTCTACCCACAGCACGACCCTCTTCACTACCTAAACACAACTGCACAATTTGTTACAGGCGTTGCAACGCAGGCCTGTGGTGCTTACTGGAAGTACCTAGTGGGCTAGTTGGGCCCCAGGGACCCTCAGGATTCAAGGTGACCTAATCCCCCAACTTAAAACGCACCACGGGGCGCGTTTGCACAGTGGTGAAGGGAGGGCGGGGCCTCAGGTGACATGTGCGCCATGCTGGTGCTTTAAGTTGGGGAATTAATTCCTTTGAATCCTGAGGGACCCTGGGGGCCAACTAGCCCACCAGGTACCTTCAGTAAGCACAACAGAGTTGCGTTGCAGAGAGGTGAAAAAGGTGCGTGGCCTCGGAACGCCTCTCTGCAACTCAGCTCTGTGGTCCTAACTGTAGGTACCTGGGGGCTAGTTGGGCCCCAGGGACCCTCAGAATTCAAGGGGACTTAATCCTGCAACTTAAAACGCGCCACGGGGTGCGTTTGCACACATGTCACCTCAGGCCCCCCTCCCTTCACCACTGTGCAGCGCGCTTTTAAGAGGTAGTTTTAATCCCCCTGCCCTATTATGTACTAGGGACTTGCAGAGGAGGTCATGCTAATCACAGGGGTACCCCAACGCATAGTGTTCCCTAGTGTATGTAGGTGTTTTCACTGTATTCTAAGTGTCTTTTAGCATAGCACTGGCTCTGGTTAGTCAGAGTCTGTTACCACCAGTACCCGTCTGAAAAAGTTGTGGGCACAGGATGATTTTGCAACAAGGCCTCTTTCTGCTCCTCTGTTGGTTCTTTCTGCACATCTTTTGCTTCTTTCTGTGCGTTTTTTCTTCTTTCTTCACATGTCCTACCTCTGTGGGCATAGTTAGAAACTAGCATTTAAAAAACCTTTGAAATTCACTTAAAAATCAGTAGGTTTCAGGCACGTTATAGTTAGAAATTAGCATTTAAAAAACCTTTGAAATTCACTGAAAAAACCATAGGTTTCAGACACGTTATAGTTAGAAATTAGCATTTAAAAACCTTTGAAATTCACTGAAAAAACCATAGGTTTTAGGGACAGTTATAGTTAGTTGGACATTTCACTCGTACAAAACCATAGAAATTCCCCCGTTATAGTTAGTTCTGCTAACTATAACTCGCGCCCCGCAATGCACTGCTGATGACGTCACATATTACATCACTCATGACATGGTCAGTGACATCACTGATGACATCACTGATGACATCTCAAATGACATCACTGATGACATCATCCATGTGATAATTTCATGCATCTTCTCACACCCTAATATAACTTTTGATACACCCACTCTAAATTACAGACTGCCATTCTCAAAACCATAGACACTCCAACACCAAAAACTACATACCCACTCACTGATTCTTAGGTCTACACACACATCCACTCACTCACCCGTACAGTCACTCATACTTAGTCACTCAGTACAGGACTATCATATGCACTCATACACCTATATAAACACTCACACACCGCCACTCATCCATAGAGGTACTCACACACCTAGTCAGTCATGCAAAAAGCTTAATCACACACCCATTTACTCACCTATACAGTTATACACACACCAGCTCACTTACTCATACAAATACTAGCACATTCTTACGCTCTTATACAATCACTGATACAAGTACACACTCATCCATACAGCCACTCTCACAATCACACACTCTCACTTATAGCCATTTATATACTCCAACACACATATATACTGCCTTTCACAAATGTAGTTACTCACACATGTACCACTGAGATATACATTCAATCACTAACACACCCATACACACACTCACCCACCCATACAGTCCATCACAGATGCACTCTTGAAACCATGCACCCAGTGAATCACCAACTCACACATCTATGCACAGAGTCACACACACCCCACCCACACAAACTCTCAGGCACCCATACAGATACTCAGACAATCAATCAATAACCCATGTAGACACTCATGTAGCTATTCAGAAAGCCCATGCAGCCGCTTACAAACCAACAGACAGACGGATACAGACATTCACACAGTTTAGTCACTAACCCATGCATTCAGTAAGATACATTTAATCACTCACTTGTAGAGTCAGTCACTCACGTACTAAATCATCCATTCAGACACTTATACACCCACTCATTTTTCAATACGCCTTTCCCTATATATATTAAACATATTTAAACTTTACAGAAACACACAGTCACTGGATGATGTCATCAGTGATGTCATCAGTGATGTCATTTGAGATGTCATCAGTGATGTCACTGACCATGTCATGAGTGATGTAATATGTGACGTCATCAGCAGTGCATTGCGGGGCGCGAGTTATAGTTAGCTGAACTAACTATAACGGGGGAATTTCTATGGTTTTGTACGAGTGAAATGTCCAACTAACTATAACTGTCCCTAAAACCTATGGTTTTTTCAGTGAATATATATATATATATATATCCATCACCAAGAGTTGCCAACAACGGATGAGGCCCACACAGGTTTGTATTGCTCTCCAATTTATTTGAAAGCTGCAGGACGAACAAAGCAGTCCTTAAACCCTTTTCTCAGGCCGACGCGTTTCGGCTCCTGCCCTTCTTCCAAGGCCAATTCAAATCGTTCTGCTGGCAAAAAGGTACACTTAATCTTTCACATTGATACCACCCCCAGTGGGTGTGGCCGCTCGCACGGCCTTTTGGTATCTGGAGTGCTTCCAATTATTCCTCATGTGAGGTGTCATGCACAAACGACTGGTGTCCAAATATTAAAAAACCACAGTGGGTTGCTTTACAGTTCTGCCACTGTTCCGCTGACACCTCAACGCTTCCAAATGCAGCACCTGTCCCCACATCGCGAACGCCGGTTGGCGTCGTCAGGGTCTGCACACACGCAGCGGGGCCGCATCCACGGCTGGGACCAGCCGTAAACATCCATCAACAAGAGTTGCCCCCAACGGATGAGGCCCACACAGGTTTGTATTGCTCTCCAATTTATTTGAAAGCTGCAGCACGAACAAAGCAGTCCTTAAAGCCTTTTCTCAGGCCGACGCGTTTCGGGCTCCTGCCCTTCTTCCAAGGCCAATTCAAATCATTCTGCTGGCAAAAAGGTGCACTTAATCTTTCACATTGATACCGCCCCCAGTGGGTGTGGCCGCTCGCACGGCCTTTTGGTATCTGGAGTGCTTCCAATTATTCCTCATGTGAGGTGTCATGCACGAACGACTGGTGTCCAAATATTAAAAAACCACAGTGGGTTCCTTTACAGTTCTGCCACTGTTCCGCTGACACCACAACGCTTCCAAATGCAGCACCTGTCCCCACATCGTGAACGCCGGTTGGCATCATCAGGGTCTGCACACACGCAGCGGGGCCGCATCCACGGCTGGGACCAGCCGTAAACGTCCATCACCAAGAGTTGCCCCCAACGGATGAGGCCCACACAGGTTTGTATTGCTCTCCAATTTATTTGAAAGCTGCAGCACGAACAAAGCAGTCCTTAAAGCCTTTTCTCAGGCCGACGCGTTTCGGGCTCCTGCCCTTCTTCCAAGGCCAATTCAAATCGTTCTGCTGGCAAAAAGGTGCACTTAATCTTTCACATTGATACCGCCCCCAGTGGGTGAGGCCGCTCGCACGGCCTTTTGGTATCTGGAGTGCTTCCAATTATTCCTCATGTGAGGTGTCATGCACGAACGACTGGTGTCCAAATATTAAAAAACCACAGTGGGTTGCTTTACAGTTCTGCCACTGTTCCGCTGACACCTCAACGCTTCCAAATGCAGCACCTGTCCCCACATCGCGAACGCCGGTTGGCGTCGTCAGGGTCTGCACACACGCAGCGGGGCCGCATCCACGGCTGGGACCAGCCGTAAACATCCATCAACAAGAGTTGCCCCCAACGGATGAGGCCCACACAGATTTGTATTGCTCTCCAATTTATTTGAAAGCTGTAGCACGAACAAAGCAGTCCTTTAAGCCTTTTCTCAGGCCGACGCGTTTCGGGCTCCTGCCCTTCTTCCAAGGCCAATTCAAATCGTTCTGCTGGCAAAAAGGTGCACTTAATCTTTCACATTGATACCGCCCCCAGTGGGTGTGGCCGCTCGCACGGCCTTTTGGTATCTGGAGTGCTTCCAATTATTCCTCATGTGAGGTGTCATGCACGAACGACTGGTGTCCAAATATTAAAAAACCACAGTGGGTTGCTTTACAGTTCTGCCACTGTTCCGCTGACACCTCAACGCTTCCAAATGCAGCACCTGTCCCCACATCGCGAACGCCGGTTGGCATCATCAGGGTCTGCACACACGCAGCGGGGCCGCATCCACGGCTGGGACCAGCCGTAAACATCCATTACCAAGAGTTGCCCCCAACGGATGAGGCCCACACATGTTTGTATTGCTCTCCAATTTATTTGAAAGCTGCAGCACGAACAAAGCAGTCCTTCAAGCCTTTTCTCAGGCCGACGCGTTTCGGGCTCCTGCCCTTCTTCCAAGGCCAATTCAAATCGTTCTGCTGGCAAAAAGGTGCACTTAATCTTTCACATTGATACCGCCCCCAGTGGGTGTGGCCGCTCGCACGGCCTTTTGGTATCTGGAGTGCTTCCAATTATTCCTCATGTGAGGTGTCAAGCACGAACGACTGGTGTCCAAATATTAAAACCACAGTGGGTTGCTTTACAGTTCTGCCACTGTTCCGCTGACACCTCAACGCTTCCAAATGCAGCACCTGTCCCCACATCGCGAACGCCGGTTGGCGTCCTCAGGTTCTGCACACACGCAGCGGGGCCGCATCCACGGCTGGGACCAGCCGTAAACATCCATCACCAAGAGTTTCCCCCAACGGATGAGGCCCACACAGGTTTGTATTGCTCTCCAATTTATTTGAAAGCTGCAGCACGAACAAAGCAGTCCTTAAAGCCTTTTCTCAGGCCGACGCGTTTCGGGCTCCTGCCCTTCTTCCAAGGCCAATTCAAATCGTTCTGCTGGCAAAAAGGTGCACTTAATCTTTCACATTGATACCGCCCCAGTGGGTGTGGCCGCCGCACGGCCTTTTGGTATCTGGAGTGCTTCCAATTATTCCTCATGTGAGGTGTCATGCACGAACGACTGGTGTCCAAATATTAAAAACCACAGTGGGTTGCTTTACAGTTCTGCCACTGTTCCGCTGACACCTCAACGCTTCCAAATGCAGCACCTGTCCCCACATCGTGAACGCCGGTTGGCGTCGTCAGGGTCTGCACACACGCAGCGGGGCCGCATCCACGGCTGGGACCAGCCGTAAACATCCATCAACAAGAGTTGCCCCCATCGGATGAGGCCCACACAGGTTTGTATTGCTCTCCAATTTATTTGAAAGCTGCAGCACGAACAAAGCAGTCATTAAAGCCTTTTCTCAGGCCGACGCGTTTCGGGCTCCTGCCCTTCTTCCAATTCCAATTCAAATCATTCTGCTGGCAAAAAGGTGCACTTATTCTTTCACATTGATACCGCCCCCAGTGGGTGTGTCCGCTCGCACGGCCTTTTGGTATCTGGAGTGCTTCCAATTATTCCTCATGTGAGGTGTCATGCACGAACAACTGGGGTCCAAATATTAAAAAACTACAGTGGGTTGCTTTACATTTCTGTCACTGTTCCGCTGACACCTCAACGCTTCCAAATGTAGCACCTGTCCCCACATCGCGAACGCCGGTTGGCGTCCTCAGGGTCTGCACACACGCAGCGGGGCCGCATCCACGGCTGGGACCAGCCGTAAATGTCCATCACCAAGAGTTGCCCCCAACGGATGAGGCCCACACAAGTTTGTATTGCTCTCCAATTTATTTGAAAGCTGCAGCACGAACAAAGCATTCCTTAAAGCCTTTTCTCAGGCCGACGCGTTTCGGGGTCCTGCCCTTCTTCCAAGGCCAATTCAAATCGTTCTGCTGGCAAAAAGGTGCACTTAATCTTTCACATTGATACCGCCCCCAGTGGGTGTGGCCGCTCGCACGGCCTTTTGGTATCTGGAGTGCTTCCAATTATTCCTCATGTGAGGTGTCATGCACGAACGACTGGTGTCCAAATATTACAAAAACCACAGTGGGTTGCTTTACAGTTCTGCCACTGTTCCGCTGACACCTCAACGCTTCCAAATGCAGCACCTGTCCCCACATGGCGAACGCCGGTTGGCGTCGTCAGGGTCTGCACACACGCAGCGGGGCCGCATCCACGGCTGGGACCAGCCGTAAACATCCATCACCAAGAGTTGCCCCCAACGGATGAGGCCCACACAGGTTTGTATTGCTCTCCAATTTATTTGAAAGCTGCAGCACGAACAAAGCAGTCCTTAAAGTCTTTTCTCAGGCCGACGCGTTTCGGGCTCCTGCCCTTCTTCCAAGGCCAATTCAAATCGTTCTGCTGGCAAAAAGGTGCACTTAATCTTTCACATTGATACCGCCCCCAGTGGGTGTGGCCGCTCGCACGGCCTTTTGGTATCTGGAGTGCTTCCAATTATTCCTCATGTGAGGTGTCATGCACGAACGACTGGTGTCCAAATATTAAAAAACCACAGTGGGTGCTTTACAGTTCTGCCACTGTTCCGCTGACACCTCAACGCTTCCAAATGCAGCACCTGTCCCCACATCGCGAAAGCCGGTTGGCGTCGTCAGGGTCTGCACACACGCAGCGGGGCCGCATCCATGGCTGGGACCAGCCATAAACATCCATCACCAAGAGTTGCCCCCAACGGATGAGGCCCACACAGGTTTGTATTGCTCTCCAATTTATTTGAAAGCTGCAGCACGAACAAAGCAGTCCTTAAAGCCTTTTCTCAGGCCGACGCGTTTCGGGCTCCTGCCCTTCTTCCAAGGCCAATTCAAATCATTCTGCTGGCAAAAAGGTGCACTTAATCTTTCACATTGATACCGCCCCCAGTGGGTGTGGCCGCTCGCACGGCCTTTTGGTATCTGGAGTGCTTCCAATTATTCCTCATGTGAGGTGTCATGCACGAACGACTGGGGTCCAAATATTAAAAAACCACAGTGGGTTGCTTTACAGTTCTGCCACTGTTCCGCTGACACCTCAACGCTTCCAAATGTAGCACCTGTCCCCACATCGCGAACGCCGGTTGGCGTCCTCAGGGTCTGCACACACGCAGCGGGGCCGCATCCACGGCTGGGACCAGCCGTAAACATCCATCACCAAGAGTTGCCCCCAACGGATGAGGCCCACACAGGTTTATATTGCTCTCCAATTTATTTGAAAGCTGCAGCACGAACAAAGCAGTCCTTAAAGCCTTTTCTCAGGCCGACGCGTTTCGGGCTCCTGCCCTTCTTCTAAGGCCAATTCAAATCGTTCTGCTGGCAAAAAGGTGCACTTAATCTTTCACATTGATACCGCCCCCAGTGGGTGTGGCCGCTCGCACGGCCTTTTGGTATCTGGAGTGCTTCCAATTATTCCTCATGTGAGGTGTCATGCACGAACGACTGGTGTCCAAATATTAAAAAACCACAGTGGGTTGCTTTACAGTTCTGCCACTGTTCCGCTGACACCTCAACGCTTCCAAATGCAGCACCTGTCCCCACATCGCGAACGCCGGTTGGCGTCGTCAGGGTCTGCACACACGCAGCAGGGCCGCATCCACGGCTGGGACCAGCCGTAAACATCCATCACCAAGAGTTGCCCCCAACGGATGAGGCCCACACAGGTTTGTATTGCTCTCCAATTTATTTGAAAGCTGCAGCACGAACAAAGCAGTCCTTAAAGCCTTTTCTCAGGCCGACGCGTTTCGGGGTCCTGCCCTTCTTCCAAGGCCAATTCAAATCATTCTGCTGGCAAAAAGGTGCACTTAATCTTTCACATTGATACCGACCCCAGTGGGTGTGGCCGCTCGGACGGCCTTTTGGTTTCTGGAGTGCTTCCAATTATTCCTCATGTGAGGTGTCATGCACGAACGACTGGTGTCCAAATATTAAAAAACCACAGTGGGTTGCTTTACAGTTCTGCTACTGTTCCGCTGACACCTCAACGCTTCCAAATGCAGCACCTGTCCCCACATCGCGAACGCCGGTTGGCATCGTCAGGGTCTGCACACACGCAGCGGGGCCGCATCCACGGCTGGGACCAGCCGTAAACATCCATCACCAAGAGTTGTCCCCAACGGATGAGGCCCACACAGGTTTGTATTGCTCTCCAATTTATTTGAAAGCTGCAGCACGAACAAAGCAGTCCTTAAAGCCTTTTCTCAGGCCGACGCGTTTCGGGCTCCTGCCCTTCTTCCAAGGCCAATTCAAATCGTTCTGCTGGCAAAAAGGTGCACTTAATCTATCACATTGATACCGCCCCCAGTGGGTGTGGCCGCTCACACGGCCTTTTGGTATCTGGAGTGCTTCCAATTATTCCTCATGTGAGGTGTCATGCACGAACGACTGGTGTCCAAATATTAAAAAACCACAGTGGGTTGCATTACAGTTCTGCCACTGTTCCGCTGACACCTCAACGCTTCCAAATGCAGCACCTGTCCCCACATCGCGAACGCCAGTTGGCGTCGTCAGGGTCTGCACACACGCAGCGGGGCCGCATCCACGGCTGGGACCAGCCCTAAAGATCCATCACCAAGAGTTGCCCCCAACGGATGAGGCCCACACAGGTTTGTATTGCTCTCAAATTTATTTGAAAGCTGCAGCACGAACAAAGCAGTCCTTAAAGCCTTTTCTCAGGCCGACGCGTTTCGGGCTCCTGCCCTTCTTCCAAGGCCAATTCAAATCGTTCTGCTGGCAAAAAGGTGCACTTAATCTTTCACATTGATACCGCCCCCAGTGGGTGTGGCCGCTCGCACAGCCTTTTGGTATCTGGAGTGCTTCCAATTATTCCTCATGTGAGGTGTCATGCACGAACGACTGGTGTCCAAATATTAAAAAACCACAGTGGGTGCTTTACAGTTCTGCCACTGTTCCGCTGACACCTCAACGCTTCCAAATGCAGCACCTGTCCCCACATCGCGAATGCCGGTTGGCGTCGTCAGGGTCTGCACACATGCAGCGGGGCCGCATCCATGGCTGGGACCAGCCATAAACATCCATCATCAAGAGTTGCCCCCAACGGATGAGGCCCACACAGGTTTGTATTGCTCTCCAATTTATTTGAAAGCTGCAGCACGAACAAAGCAGTCCTTAAAGCCTTTTCTCAGGCCGACGCGTTTCGGGCTCCTGCCCTTCTTCCAAGGCCAATTAAAATCATTCTGCTGGCAAAAAGGTGCACTTAATCTTTCACATTGATACCGCCCCCGCCGCTCGCACGGCCTTTTGGTATCTGGAGTGCTTCCAATTATTCCTCATGTGAGGTGTCATGCACGAACGACTGGGGTCCAAATATTAAAAAACCACAGTGGGTTGCTTTACAGTTCTGCCACTGTTCCGCTGACACCTCAACGCTTCCAAATGTAGCACCTGTCCCCACATTGCGAACGCCGGTTGGTGTCCTCAGGGTCTGCACACACGCAGCGGGGCCGCATCCACGGCTGGGACCAGCCGTAAACGTCCATCACCAAGAGTTGCCCCCAACGGATGAGGCCCACACAGGTTTGTATTGCTCTCCAATTTATTTGAAAGCTGCAGCACGAACAAAGCAGTCCTTAAAGCCTTTTCTCAGGCCGACGCGTTTCGGGATCCTGCCCTTCTTCCAAGGCCAATTCAAATCATTCTGCTGGCAAAAAGGTGCACTTAATCTTTCACATTGATCCCGCCCCCAGTGGGTGTGGCCGCTCGGACGGCCTTTTGGTATCTGGAGTGTTTCCAATTATTCCTCATGTGAGGTGTCATGCACGAACGACTGGTGTCCAAATATTAAAAAACCACAGTGGGTTGCTTTACAGTTCTGCTACTGTTCCGCTGACACCTCAACGCTTCCAAAGGCAGCACCTGTCCCCACATCGCGAACGCCGGTTGGCGTCGTCAGGGTCTGCACACACGCAGCGGGGCCGCATCCACGGTTGGGACCAGCCGTAAACATCCATCACCAAGAGTTGCCCCCAACGGATGAGGCCCACACAGGTTTGTATTGCTCTCCAATTTATTTGAAAGCTGCAGCACGAACAAAGCAGTCCTTAAAGCCTTTTCTCAGGCCGACGCGTTTCGGGCTCCTGCCCTTCTTCCAAGGCCAATTCAAATCGTTCTGCTGGCAAAAAGGTGCACTTAATCTTTCACATTGATACCGCCCCCAGTGGGTGTGGCCGCTCGCACGGCCTTTTGGTATCTGGAGTGCTTCCAATTATTCCTCATGTGAGGTGTCATGCACGAACGACTGGTGTCCAAATATTAAAAAACCACAGTGGGTTGCATTACAGTTCTGCCACTGTTCCGCTGACACCTCAACGCTTCCAAATGCAGCACCTGTCCCCACATCGCGAACGCCGGTTGGCGTCGTCATGGTCTGCAAACACGCAGCGGGCCGCATCCACGGCTGGGACCAGACGTAAACATCCATCACCAAGAGTTGCTCCCAATGGATGAGGCCCACACAGGTTTGTATTGCTCTCCAATTTATTTGAAAGCTGCAGCACGAACAAAGCAGTCCTTAAAGCCTTTTCTCAGGCCGACGCGTTTTGGGCTCCTGCCCTTCTTCCAAGGCCAATTCAAATCGTTCTGCTGGCAAAAAGGAGCACTTAATCTTTCACATTGATACCGCCCCCAGTGGGTGTGGCCGCTCGCACAGCCTTTTGGTATCTGGAGTGCTTCCAATTATTCCTCATGTGAGGTGTCATGCACGAACGACTGGTGTCCAAATATTAAAAAACCACAGTGGGTTGCTTTACAGTTCTGCCACTGTTCCGCTGACACCTCAATGCTTCCAAATGCAGCACCTGTCTCCACATCGCGAATGCTGGTTGGCGTCGTCAGTGTCTGCACACATGCAGCGGGCCGCATCCACGGCTGGGACCAGCCGTAAACATCCATCACCAAGAGTTGCCCCCAACGGATGAGGCCCACACAAGTTTGTATTGCTTTCCAATTTATTTGAAAGCTGCAGCACGAACAAAGCAGTCCTTAAAGCCTTTTCTCAGGCCGACGCGTTTTGGGCTCCTGCCCTTCTTCCAAGGCCAATTCAAATCGTTCTGCTGGCAAAAAGGTGTACTTAATCTTTCACATTGATACCGCCCCCAGTGGGTGTGGCCGCTCGCACGGCCTTTTGGTATCTGGAGTGCTTCCAATTATTCCTCATGTGAGGTGTCATGCACGAACGACTGGTGTCCAAATATTAAAAAACCACAGTGGGTTGCTTTACAGTTCTGCCACTGTTCCGCTGACACCTCAGCGCTTCCAAATGCAGCACCTGTCCCCACATCGCGAACGCCGGTTGGCGTCGTCAGGGTCTGCACACACGCAGCGGGGCCGCATCCACGGCTGGGACCAGCCATAAACATCCATCACCAAGAGTTGCCCCCAACGGATGATGCCCACACAGGTTTGTATTGCTCTCCAATTTATTTGAAAGCTACAGCACGAACAAAGCAGTCCTTAAAGCCTTTTCTCAGGCCGACGCGTTTCGGGCTCCTGCCCTTCTTCCAAGGCCAATTCAAATCGATCTGCTAGTAAAAAGGTGCACTTAATCTTTCACATTGATACCGCCCCCAGTGGGTGTGGTCGCTCGGACGGCCTTTTGGTATCTGGAGTGCTTCCAATTATTCCTCATGTGAGGTGTCATGCACGAACGACTGGGTCCAAATATTAAAAAACCACAGTGGGTTGCTTTACAGTTCTGCCACTGTTCCGCTGACACCTCAACGCTTCTAAATGCAGCACCTGTCCCCACATCGCGAACGCCGGTTGGCGTCATCAGGGTCTGCACACACGCAGCGGGGCCGCATCCACGGCTGGGACCAGCCGTAAACATCCATCACCAAGAGTTGCCCCCAACGGATGAGGCCCACACAGGTTTGTATTGCTCTCCAATTTATTTGAAAGCTGCAGCACGAACAAAGCAGTCCTTAAAGCCTTTTCTCAGGCCGACGCGTTTCGGGCTCCTGCCCTTCTTCCAAGGCCAATTCAAATCGTTCTGCTGGCAAAAAGGTGCACTTAATCTTTCACATTGATACCGCCCCCAGTGGGTGTGGCCGCTCGCAGGGCCTTTTGGTATCTGGAGTGCTTCCAATTATTCCTCATGTGAGGTGTCATGCACGAACGACTGTTGTCCAAATATTAAAAAACCACAGTGGGTTGCTTTACAGTTCTGCCACTGTTCCGCTGACACCTCAATGCTTCCAAATGCAGCACCTGTCCCCACATCGCGAACGCCGGTTGGCGTCGTCAGGGTCTGCACACACGCAGCGGGGCTGCATCCACGGCTGGGACCAGCCGTAAACATCCATCACCAAGAGTTGCCCCCAACGGATGAGGCCCACACAGGTTTGTATTGCTCTCCAATTTATTTGAAAGCTGCAGCACGAACAAAGCAGTCCTTAAAGCCTTTTCTCAGGCCGACGCGTTTCGGGCTCCTGCCCTTCTTCCAAGGCCAATTCAAATCGTTCTGCTGGCAAAAAGGTGCACTTAATCTTTCACATTGATACCGCCCCCAGTGGGTGTGGCTGCTCGCACGGCCTTTTGGTATCTGGAGTGCTTCCAATTATTCCTCATGTGAGGTGTCATGCACGAACAACTGGTGTCCAAATATTAAAAAACCACAGTGGGTTGCTTTACAGTTCTGCCACTGTTCCGCTGACACCTCAACGCTTCCAAATGCAGCACCTGTCCCCACATCGCGAACGCCGGTTGGCGTCGTCAGGGTCTGCACACACGCAGCGGGCCGCATCCACGGCTGGGACCAGCCATAAACATCCATCACCAAGAGTTGCCCCCAACGGATGAGGCCCACACAGGTTTGTATTGCTCTCCAATTTATTTGAAAGCTGCAGCACGAACAAAGCAGTCCTTCAAGCCTTTTCTCAGGCCGACGCGTTTCGGGCTCCTGCCCTTCTTCCAAGGCCAATTCAAATCGTTCTGCTGGCAAAAAGGTGCACTTAATCTTTCACATTGATACCGCCCCCAGTGGGTGTGGCCGCTCGCACGGCCTTTTGGTATCTGGAGTGCTTCCAATTATTCCTCATGTGAGGTGTCATGCACGAACGACTGGTGTCCAAATATTAAAAAACCACAGTGGGTTGCTTTACAGTTCTGCCACTGTTCCGCTGACACCTCAACGCTTCCAAATGCAGCACCTGACCCCACATCACGAACGCCGGTTGGCGTCGTCAGGGTCTGCACACACGCAGCGGGGCCGCATCCACGGCTGGGACCAGCTGTAAACATCCATCACCAAGAGTTGCTCCCAACGGATGAGGCCCACGCAGGTTTGTATTGCTCTCCAATTTATTTGAAAGCTGCAGCATGAACAAAGCAGTCCTTAAAGCCTTTTCTCAGGCCGACGCGTTTCGGGCTCCTGCCCTTCTTCCAAGGCCAATTCAAATAATTCTGCTGGCAAAAAGGTGCACTTAATCTTTCACATTGATACCGCCCCCAGTGGGTGTGGCCGCTCGCACGGCCTTTTGGTATCTGCAGTGCTTCCAATTATTCCTCATGTGAGGTGTCATGCACGAACGACTGGTGTCCAAATATTAAAAAACCACAGTGGGTTGCTTTACAGTTCTGCCACTGTTCCGCTGACACCTCAACGCTTCCAAATGCAGCACCTGTCCCCACATCGCGCACGCCGGTTGGCGTCGTCAGGGTCTGCACACACGCAGCGGGGCCGCATCCACGGCTGGGACCAGCCGTAAACATCCATCACCAAGAGTTGCCCCCAACGGATGAGGCCCACACAGGTTTGTATTGCTCTCCAATTTATTTGAAAGCTGCAGCACGAACAAAGCAGTCCTTAAAGCCTTTTCTCAGGCCGACGCGTTTTGGGCTCCTGCCCTTCTTCCAAGGCCAATTCAAATCGTTCTGCTGCCAAAAAGGTGCACTCAATCTTTCACATTGATACCGCCCCCAGTGGGTGTGGCCGCTCGCACGGCCTTTTGGTATCATTCTGGAGTGCTTCCAATTATTCCTCATGTGAGGCGTCATGCACGAACGACTGGTGTCCAAATATTAAAAAACCACAGTGGGTTGCTTTACAGTTCTGCCACTGTTCCGCTGACACCTCAACGCTTCCAAATGCAGCACCTGTCCCCACATCGCGAACGCCGGTTGGCGTCGTCAGGGTCTGCACACACGCAGCGGGGCCGCATCCACGGCTGGGACCAGCCGAAAAACATCCATCACCAAGAGTTACCCCCAACGGATGAGGCCCACATAGGTTTGTATTGCTCTCCAATTTATTTGAAAGCTGCAGCACGAACAAAGCAGTCCTTAAAGCCTTTTCTCAGGGATTTTTCAGAAAGGACATTTCATAAAATCCACAAGGGAATGGTAATTTCAGATGACTTAATGAACAAGGCCCTGGAAGATGTGAACCATAATATGAGAGTAATTTAAAGACTCTATAAAATATAAAAAAATTCCATGTGGCACAGCTGGCACAGGTAAAAGAAGTGGGGTGGGGTAGGGGGGAAGTCAACAGATGACAGGACTTTGCAATGTGGCGAGTGCAAGGTAAGTGGTTTTATTTATTTTTTTATTTTACTTTCCCTATCCTGTCATCTGCCGACTTCCCCCCTGCATGCCCCCCCCCCATCGCTGTTACCTGTGCCGGCCGCGTCTGGTTGGAGGGCCTAGGGCCCTGAACCCAGACATCAGGCAAGGAAATGCCGTAGCTGTAAATACTACCAGGCCTGATAGGGTGGGAGACCAAATCCTCGCGGAGCACCAAAAACAGTTTGAGGGCACCTTGCTCGAGTACATCTTAGAGGGTGTGGATGCCTGTGGAACGCCATGCCTCCCAGTTCAGCATTTTACCACCTATACGGAGGCTAGAGTTACCCCACAACGGTGTGTGGTCATAAAGGAGAGGGTCCACCCAGAAGAGACAGTGGGCCCGCTGCCATGATTTGGCCATTGCTTGTAGCATCTGATTTGTGGTGACCGGTATGGTTGCACCACTCTTGTAAAGTGGGTGTAGTCCCTGCGTGCAGTCCACCAAGATGTGCTCCACCAGGACCCACATCAGCGGATCCGGCGCTCTGGGGAGCATGTAGGCAAACTGCACCAAATGTAGGGCCAGGGCATAATGCTCAATGGAGGGGAGACCTAGGCCTTCGCAGGATCAATGGGCCATGAGTTTGGTGCTGGCCAGTTGGGGGTGGGAGGACCCCCAGATGAAGGACTGTATACTCCAATCTATGGATCGCAGTAGTGGGAGAGGTACTAGTAGGGGTAACATGCCAAGGATATAGGTGCATAATGGCAGCATCACTATCCTGACAGGCAGCACCCTGCCCCACAATAAGAGGCCAAGGTGGGCCCACTTCCCAAAGTCCACTTTCATGCGTGCCAACTGGGGATCGTTGTTGTCTGACACTGTGCGGTCCAGCCCTCTGTTAATGTTGACCCCCTGATATTTTAGGCGCAAGGGCTTCCACTGGAAGGGGTAAGCGAGTATCACCATACAGGTGGTCACTCGCAACATAGGCAGTGCCTCGCTTTTGTCCCAGTTAACCCAGTGTCCCGAGAGCACTGCAAAGCTAGGGATGGAGTCCAAGAAGTCCATGAGGGAGTGAGTGAGATCCGAGAGGGGAAGCAGGATATTGTCGGTGTAAAGATAGATGGTCGACATCCCTCCAGGGATAGGGACACCGTTGAGAAGCAGAGATTGACAAAGAGAGGCTGCCAGGAGGTCCAGGATGAGGAGGAACAGAAACTGGTCCGAGAGAAATACCCCGCAGTTAACTTGGACAGTGGGTGAGTTGTAAAGCAATCAGACTTAACTATGAAATCCTCACCCAGACCAAACATGCCAAGGGTCGCAAATAAGTATTCCCATTTGATATGATAGAACGCCTCCTTGGCATCCAAGGCGAGGGTGAGGACATCCTCCTGGAAGCCCCATGTGGACCTCAGGGTATGAGCAAGGGAGCGAGGTGGTTTCTGGAGGAACGGCCTGGGATGAACCCCACCTGCGTATGGTGAATCAGAAAATGGGATCACCGCCTAAAGGTGAGCCGCAAGGACCCCAGCAAGTATCTTAATGGCCCTATTAGGCAGGGAGATGGGCCTGTAGCTCCCACAGAGCAGGGGATCTTTCCCTGGCTTAGGGAGGACCGCTATCACTGCCCAATTGGTCAGCCTCGTGGAAGGCCTCATAGAAGGAGTCCACTACATCCTCATCCACGCACTTGTAAAACTCCACAGGAATGCCATCTTCCCCGTGGTCCTTGTGGTAAGGAAGCCTGGCGATAACCTGTGCAATCTCCGCCTAGTGATTTTCCCCTTGAGCTGATCCTTGCCAGACTTATTGAGCTAGGGAGGTGCACGCTGTCAAAGAAGGCCTCCAGTCGGGCAGGATCATCCACCACCTCCGGGGTATAAAGGGCCCAGTAGAAGGCCGCAAACTCATTGACAATGTCCTGTGGGCGAGTAAGGATAGTGCCCTCTGAGGATTTAATGGCCTGAATGGCTAGCTACGCCTCCTGCTGGCATAATTGGGCTGCCAGCAGCCTCCCTGCCTTCTCGCCTTGCTCACAGTGATGGCATTTCAGCCTTTGTAGTACATACTCAGACTTAGAGGTGAACAAAGCATTGAGGTCCATGCGGGCCTTTCCCAAACGGCGGCAGAGAGGGAACGAGGGGTTGGCAGTGTAGAGGTGTGTGAAGGATGCAATCTCGCCCTCGATGACCTTCCGTTGCGATGCCCTCTGGGCATTGGCGAAAGTCGCATCTCATTAGTTGACCACGGATGGCCCTTTGGCAGTCACCCACAGGATTCGGGGAGAGGCAGCAGACCCCCTGTTTGCTCCAGATATGTGGAGACATGTGACCGTAGCTGGGACATGCCCTGGGGGGTACAGTAAAGTGTGATGTTGAGGCACCATTGTTTATGGCCAGGGGAGGAGAGTCCTAAGTCCAGGGAGAGGAGAGTTGGTGAGTGATCGGAAACTGTGCCAATTTCTGTGAGGAGGCGGTAGAGCTGGAGAAGAAACTGGTGCTTGGGTCCCGTCACTGCGTATACCAACCCAACACCAAGCATCCGCCCGAGCAAGAGCTTGACAAAAACATCGCTGCCACCTGGGTCGTCCATGTCTTGAGGATGGTAAAAGGTAGGGATCTGCGTATAAGAATCACAACGCCACACTTCCTAGGCTGACCGAGGCCGTCGGCTGGCGCTGCCGGACAACTGCTATGAACCATCTTCCCTACCCAGTCACAATGACATTTTTGGGACTTCACATGGGAGAGGTAGGTCTCCTGCAACAAGCACTTTCTTGTGTTTGATGAAGTGCGTCAAACCATTACCATTCCAAGAGACAACCTGCAGGGGCGGAAGGGGCCAGGAGGCGTTGGCTGCCATTGGGGCGCAGGGAGATAAGAATAAAGGGGAGAAAAGAGAGAGGCAGAAAAGACAAAGAAGGGAAGAAGGAAGCAAAGAGAGGGAGACAGACAATTCCAACCAATGGCAAGGGCCGGATGCAAACAGAAGGGTAAAAGGAAAAAGAAAAGAAAACCGGAGGGGATGGGGTGGGCGAAAAAGAAGGGAAAAAGAAAGAAAAGGGAGAAAAGCTGTTGTGGTGTTGAGGGTGGAAGCCTCAGAGGGGAACGGGGACTGTATACTGCGGGTCTAAACCTGTGAGTCCAGGTGCGCTGGAGGTTCCATTGGGAGGGGCAAAGAGAGCAGGAACCAATGAGCCAGGTCAATATTAGAGCTATGGGACCAAGAAGAGGCAGGACCAAATTGTCAGGGCCAATGATAGGGGCTCTCAAGGTACCTTCAGGTGGTGGGGAGGAAGAGGGAGCTGCAGCAGCTCAGCAGGTAAGGAGCAATACGGAATAGGGAGGGCCATCGGTGGGTGGAAGAGGACATGTCGGTGGCATGAGTATATGGCCCTGGAGGTCAATAGAGAGGGTGAAACAGGAGCACAATGGTAACAATAATTTAAACAATAAGTTGTCCAACAGAACAGAACATCGCAACCATAGCAATACACAGCAAAACATGGCAAAGTACAACTGAACATGAGAGGACAAAATGGGACACACCACCAATACAGCACAGGAGACAAGCAATAGATATTAATGATATACTCAGCCGTCCAACCAAAGGGTGGTGTATGCTTCAGCATGTAGTGGCCCGAGCAGGACATAACAAAACATGTGTATTTGTAAAGTGCACATTCACCCATAGGAATCTTGGCACTGAATAACAGATGTTTATTTTTACCCAACAGTACTTATTTTATCGACCTCAGATGGATGAAAGGCTGAGTGGACCCGCCGGGATTTGAACCTGTGACCATGAGATTGAACACAGACCACTGCAGTGGATGCATTAGTCCACTGAGCCACAAGACCTGGCAGGAGAGTAGCAGCTGAGACAAGAGGAAGGGAGGGTACTCCTCAGTCCTCAGGCTGGTTGGGCTTCAATGGAGAACGGGATTTGTCATGGCCCTGGTCCTGCATAAGAGCAGCCACAGCTTTGAGGGTCATGTCCTTGCAGTCCTGTGACTGAACCATGCAGTACTGCTACCTGTCCCTGTGGCAGCCCCCACCTGAGCTCCAGCGTCCTCCAGGTGGAGGGGTGGAGCGGATATTGTCAAACGGATGAGGCCCAGAAAGAGAGCCCAAAGGTGCAATGTCCATTTCATGCTCGGAGAGGCTGTCCAGGAATGAGCGTAAATCCCTCAGGTCGAAAATGTTTTGGGCCTGCCATTTCTCATGATCCACATATGCGTAGGCTCGAACAGTCCAAATTTGATGTCAAACTTTCTTAGTTGGGGCCGCAGGGCCAGAAAGGCCTTCCTCTTGTTGTTGGTCTCGAGAAAGAAGTCGGTGGCTATGCAAATCTATTGCCCCTCAGAGGCATATGGATCATGAGAGCGGGCCGTGGTCAGGAGCTGTCGCACCTGCTCATGCTGGAGGAAGCAGACAAAGAGAGGGCGCGCCCTCTCCAATGTCGCCAGTTAGGGTGGCCCAAACTGCGAGCCCACTGTATCTCCTGGGGGGAGAGAAAGTTAGCCCTGTGAGTGTGGGGAGAAGATCCATGAGGAAGCTCCTAACGTCCGAGCCCTCGATATGTTCCAGAAAAACAAAAAAGCAGACATTCTCCCTGCGGCTCCTATCCTCTAGGTCTGTAAGTTTATTCCGCGGAAGCCAGAGTTCCCTGTGCCGTCCAGACGACAGTTGACCGCGGTAATCTCCTGCAGGATGCGGTCCATTGTAGGGTCTGGCTGCAGGAAGGAGAGGGCCACAGGGGCCAAAGCGGCGGGCGTCACCGGGGGTGCGGCCATAGGACGGGCTGGGAAACAACCTCCATAAAGAGCAGCTGCCTGGAGGATTCGTTTGAGGACTTGCCGAGGGCATCACCCAGAACACAGACAAAGAGAACGAGGGAACGGTCACCCTGCGTGTTGGTGTGAAGTGCAGCTGGCTGGTATGTGGTGCACTGCTTTCATCAGGGTGGGAGGGAAAGGCCCCGCAGGGCTGCCAAGTCACAGGAGGGTCTCAGCTCCAAGGTGGCTGCCCGCCCACGTGGCAGTCAGAGACCACTGGGCGATGCCACTAGATAGGGCTGTCCAAGTTATGTGCCACATATCAGAGCTGACCGGGCCCGCTCCAAGAGTGAGGATAGTGTCCCCATCGGACAGCTTGCTGGCCCTGATGCCAGTGGTACATGGCGTGGGGGGCATCGAGTACAGTCAGGTCCAGCCTCAGGATAGACGATTCGCTCACTGCCACTCTTCAAAAGGTGTCAAGGGGTGCAGTAGCACCGCACCATGCTTGTGTGCAGGGTGGGGCAAAAGAGAGGACAAAGGAAGGAGTGTGGTATTGAGCTGTGCTCCACTCTCACCTTGAGATGGGCCTGCTGTTGAGAGTCTGAGTCTCAGCTGCACTGTCCATCGGCCCACATGCCCTTCTGTCGTTATGCTGACCAGTGGCCATGAGCATCGTTAGCAGGGCCAGAGAGGGAGGGGGTCAGCTTCAATAGTGAAAAGGCCTCTCCGGGGTAGTTCACCTACCGAGGATCCTCATTCCCAAATTAGAGGGGGATGAGAGCTCCCCTGTCCCAGCCAGCACCAAAAGGAGAATACAGCTCGTTAACGCAAGCCGGGCCATGCTGTGTGAAGAGAAGCCACTGTGAGCCCTTCTCTTCAGGGTCTATGCCTCGGCGGGTTCACGACCAATGCAGTCCAGGCAAGGCAAGACTGGTGCCACTAAGGAGCCCCAGGGTACAGCAAAGGGGTGGCCGGTGATACCACACAGGAGTGAAGAGTCAGGCAGCACAGGTTGTGATGAGGAGGTGCAGGTCTCGATGGGGCCTTGCGACCTGGCCGGGTCAAAGGTGCCACCCAACTCGAGGCTGCGTACATCGGGACCAGCAAGGGTGCTGTAGGAGAACAAAATATGGCGAACTGGTCCAACGAGCTCGCAGGCTACTGTAGAGCTACAGCGGGTTTAGCTGAGTTCCTGTAAGTTGGGGTGGCCAGTGACACCAAGCAGCAGAGGGGCCAGAGCAGTGTGGGCTGCAGTGGAGCCGCCTGGACGAAATCGAGGGCGCTGTTCTATATGGCGTAGCAGGCCCTCCAACAAGGAAGCGGGGCTCCCGTGCACTGAAGGAGGGCCAGCTACCCGCTGGGGTGGTCGAAACACTACGATGGGGCCAGGAGTATGTTAGGGCATCAGGAGACAGTGTAGCCAAGCACCCGCAGCATCTAGAGCTCCGCCACCATCCTCAGGGTAACTCCTGCGCACAGAGCTCACCCATCATCGTCCGTGGCCAGACCATGCCCTCTGTTAGAAACATGTTGACCAATAACTAGTGACACACGGGAGCAGGGTGAGTTGACTGCTGCAGTGTACCTTCTCTTTTTTTAATCCTAACACAGGCACGCAAGAATAAAGTTGTACACCTGCCCTGGAGTCAGTTTTAATCACTTTTTTGTTGACATATTGCACGCTCTGTGAGCCTCACCACCCTTTTGTTCACCATAGGGCTTTACCAATCTCTTAAAACATCTGAAGAACTCCTTCCTCTCAGAGAGGGAGTTGTAGCCCGCACCGTGATCTGCTGTCATGGTACAAGGAGGATCCCAATGATGAAGCATGCCACCTCTGATGGGTGAGGGAATTTGTCCTAAAAAAGGAGTACTTCTGTTCAGCTAGGTTTTTCTAATTCCTTTTAGACACGGGTGCTTTTTTGTGTGAAAGACAGAGGCTACATCTGCCATTCCATCATCCGATCTGCACCTGGCCAAAGGAGACCATTACCAGAGAAGAAGCAAGCTGCTGAGTGAGCAGTCGCTTTGCAATTTCTTGACTTTCATGTTCTGAAGTTCTGAGCAAGGCTGCAGCCACAGCCCTCCAATTCAAGATCTGCAGTTGCAGGAAAAGGACTACTGCACATGTCCGTCCTGCACAACACCAAACTGCAATAGTGGAATTTAAGTAACCAGAGTGAGACTAAAACTTTTTGGAAGAAGAGACTGAGTAACAGACGAGGTCTGCTGAACAAATTTAAGACTTTTACAGAGTACCAATAAAGAAGTGAACGGAACTGAACTGTTGGACGCATCTATGGCTTGGGGATGATATGAGTGAATTTCACTAGTTCCTAATCAATGTCTTGTTCCAAGTTACATGTTAAGAATTCTAGATACTAGGGAACTCCATTTACTGGGAAAGGATACTCAAGAGGTGCAGGATTGCAGCCCTGTGTCTGATTCCCCTGTTTGCATTGTGTAGGATTAAGTTATGCAGTATGATTAAAGTACTTTTAACTTGAAAGATAAGCACTGGGCCAAACAATGTTATGTGTGTGTTGGTTGACTATTGCTTTCTGAGTCTCTGCCTCCCACCTTCCTTCCCTAAGAAGCCTTTCACTGCTTGCACTCAACACCCTGAGAGTAATGTGTGTGAAGAGTGTACTTGGCCAAATTTGCAGAGCCATAGCAGGGTGGGCCCTGGGATACCAGTGGCAAACAAACTCAATCACGATGGTCGGGGCCCAGTAGCACTTCAGCCCTGTGCTTCCCCACAAATTGGTTTTGACACCAGGTTACAATTAACATGGCAACATCTTCTTACTCGTACACTTTGATGCCCCTTCAAGTTTTTTTACCTGCACCTGGGGGGCCAGTGAGTGCTGGATTGAATGAAAGGAGTACTTCCTTAATAACATTTCCATTACAGAGGAGTCCACTATCACGCCTAAAAAAATATGTTATACTCATTGGGCCCTGAGAGGTTGTGTATGTATGGGCAAAAGGAAAAGAAAGAAAGGGGTGTGGGTGAAGGGGATTTTTTTATGACATTGCAGATCTTAACCCTTACTATTCACTAACTGGGGGCCTGATTCACACAGGTATCCTATGCTTTTGAATAAATGACACTTTTGAGTAAGTTCACTACTTTTTTGCTATTCACAAAATCTGAGTGTACATTTACTCTAAAAGTGTAACTTACATGCTTCCACTAAATTGAAGGGCCTGGGGGCTATTCACTCATTCTCATTCATTCATTCATTCATTGTGGGGAGTGATTGCTATGAATGGGTTTGGTTTAGTGTTACCAAGGTGTTAAATGTGAATAAGGAAATCGCATGGGTAAATTGGGGATTAGGAGGTGACGCTCACCTGATAGTAAGACACAGTATTTGGAAATAGGAATTCTTAGAGTGGTGCACAAAAGGAAGGAGTGTTTACCCTACGCTCCTAAAACGAATTCCCTGACGTGGGAGTCCTGTACAAATTTAAACAAACCTTGGGCCGCCACCGCCGCCACTGATGACATCAGGGCCCTGCTGCACAACGGCAAAACTGCGGCCCTCATCCTCCTGGACCTATCAGCCGCCTTCGACACTGTCTGCCACCGCACCCTACGCACACGCCTCCACAACGCAGGGATCCGAGACAAGGCTCTGGAATGGACCACCTCCTTCCTCTCCGGCAGAACCCAGAGCGTCCGCCTCCCCCCTTTCCGTTCCAAAGCCTCCGAGATCATCTGCGGCGTACCCCAAGGATCATCCCTCAGCCCAACATTGTTCAATGTCTACATGGCTCCGCTCGCCAACGTCGCCCGACTGCACGACCTCAACATTATCTCCTATGCCGACGACACCCAGCTGATCCTCTCCCTCACCAAGGACCCCCTCACCGCCTCAACCAACCTCCATGAAGGAATGAAAGCCGTCGCCGAGTGGATGAAGAACGGCCGTCTGAAGCTGAACTCGGACAAAACGGAGGTCCTCATCCTCGGCCCCACCCCCTCAGCCTGGGACGACTCCTGTTGGCTGACCGCACTGGGAGCAGCACCAACACCCACCGACCACGCACGCAACCTGGGGTTTATCCTCGACTCAACACTCTCCATGACCAAGCAAGTCAACGCCGTCTCATCCTCCTGCTTCAACACCCTCCGCATGCTCCGCAAGATCTACAGGTGGATCCCCACCGAAACAAGAAGAACTGTCACCCAGGCCCTCGTCAGCAGCAGGCTGGACTACGGAAACTCCCTCTACGCAGGAGCCTCGGCCAAACTCCTGAAACGTTTACAATGCATACAGAATGCCTCTGCACGCCTGATCCTCGACATCCCCCGCCACAGCCACATCACACCCCACCTGAGAGACCTGCACTGGCTTCCCGTCAACAAGAGGATCACCTTCAAGCTCCTCACCCACGCACACAAGGCACTCCACAACACCGGTCCAGCATACCTCTACAGACGACTCACCTTCTACACCCCGTATCCGAAGAGCGACCACCGGCCGCAGATCATTCTCCCACCTCGCCGCCAAGACCTGGAACACCCTCCCCACCCTCCTACAGCAGACCCAGGACCTACTAACCTTCAGGAGGCTACTCAAGACCTGGCTTTTCGAGCAGTAGCAGCACCCTTCCCCCCCCAGCGCCTTGAGACCCTCACGGGTGAGTAGTGCGCTTTACAAATTTCTTGATTGATTGATTGATTGATTGGGCACACACTATATATAGATTATATACGGTTAGTTTCCGTGCAGTAATTATCCTGATTAGACATTAACAGGAGGAAGAGAATATGTTTCACACGAATAATACAATCATCCAAGTCTTTGGCTTCAGCAGAGATCATTTATTCGTAGATCTTGTTCAATGTTCATGTAGCCAACACGTGTTTCGTTGGTTTAGCGACT
Source organism: Calotriton arnoldi (assembly GCA_963921515.1). Classification (NCBI taxonomy): domain Eukaryota; kingdom Metazoa; phylum Chordata; class Amphibia; order Caudata; family Salamandridae; genus Calotriton; species Calotriton arnoldi. The sequence goes on from CAWUFW010013194.1 coordinate 369,858, forward strand.
TCATCAGGGCTGATTTAAATAAAATAAGGCCAAATGGTGGGCACAGCCGTATTTGAAGGTCAGTGAGCCACACAAGATATATCCTTGCTGTGCCGATTGAATAGGTAATAATAAGTAATCATATGTTAAGAGTCAAAAACATATTAGTGATCGTGATCGTAGATAGTACATTGGTCCAGGGGTATCAATATAGATCTGCAGTAAGAGTTTAGGTGGAAATCCAATATTATTGATGGTAAGGGTCCTAGCGTAAAGAGTGAATCTGTTAGTTCCAACACTTTAGAAAAGGCGAGAGTCCGTGTGCGGTCCCTCTAATGTTCTTCTCGTGGCATGACCATTGGTGTTCTGCAGAACGGCAAGAATTGTATTATTCGTGTGAAACATATTCTCTTCCTCATGTTAATGTCTAATCAGGATAATTGCCGCACGGAAACTAACCGTATATAATCTATATATAGTGTATGCCCAAGGTTTGCTTAAAGTTAAATGTGAATGGTGGATTGTATAGTTGTTGCACACTTACTAAGGAAGTGTGGAAAGATGATGATGACAAGGATGGAATGTTCACAACAATTGTGAATCCTTTGACGAATGAATGGCCCAGGAAGGAACAAGATTAATTGTGAGTTTTAACCATTGTGGAAAGTAAGGAATGAATTGGGTGAACAGGAGAATTTTGTGGTTAGAAAATATAAAGTAGTTTCTCTAGTTCATTTAAGAATTTAAATCATTCAGATGTGTCATTAAGGGCATATATTTGTTACCAAGACCGAGAGAAGAGTCAAAGATTCATATTGATGGCTGGGAATGGTTCTACAGATGAAGAGAATGGTGAGAGATTATGAGGACAGCAATAGATTTGACAAGTCATGAAATACCTGAAATCTAGATCTTTGCCTATTGAAGTGTCCTGAGTTACCCTGGGAGAGGGTATCACTGGATATTATTTGTCCTGTGAACTGATGTAATGGTTGCGGAGCTTCATCATTGTTTTGTGGCCTGAAATAGGGATAGTTACTAAGGCTGATTCTGTAACTGTTATAAATGTTATGAATTAAAGTTTTTTTAAGAGAAGGTTTTCTGTCCAGTCTACTAATGGATAATGGCACCCAGCAGAAATCTGAAAAAATATAGGATTATCTGAAAACAACAAAAAATTAAGTGTTGATGTATATCATTTTGACATCCTTGGAGCAATGGTGCAGTTTAAAGATTTAACAACATTTTTGGCTAAGAACAGTAAGAAAAAAATATAGACCAGGACAAAGAATACAGTGGCTTGTAGTTTCTGAGGTAACTTGATGTTCCTACTGAACCTCCTAATTTTCCTACCATGGTTACCCAATTCCAATTGGAGTCCGGGCATTCCACTCCTCCTTCTTCTGTAACCTTTTTTTCTTCTTCATAATCTTGTTAAAAATTAAATAGAACACGTAGGGAAGCCCAAGTCCAAATAGTTTTTTTAGAAAAATAGTGGACAACAAAGCAACAATATAAAAGACAATTGTCATTTCAACTGACCAGGGCTCACGCTAGAAAATTGTTAGTTGGAGCAGTGAGTTAAAAACATGAACATTGTGGTCTAGTATGTATACAATTTTGTCTAAGACAAGTCAATTGTGAGAAGGTCATTAGAAAGCAAATATTTAGTTTCATCAGAAACTTAACTTACATGTAGGTGTCCAAACCTTTATCCAGGAAAGCACTACTCGGCCTTAGAGGGGAGATATCATTTATATCCACAAATACTTACTCAATTCTTTTCACAAAAACCCATTTTCTTTGCTTCATTTGAAAACAAGGTTGCATTTCCTAAATTGTTCAACGTACAACATGAAGCATCATAATTCCTGGGCCTACCATGGAATAGTAAAACTAACAGCTAATGCAATGCTGTGCAAATCTTTACATTAAAGGGAATAATTGGTTTATTTTGCATCCAGTGAATGTGTGCATAACAGTGTATTTATAGTTACACACATTTCTCTTCATGAATATATTGAGCATAAAATATGTTTCCACAATCTCCACCACCATTTTCACACACTTCTTTAGCATCATCCGCATTACTGCCACTATGACATTCAATGTGTGCCTGTGAAATTGGTCCTGAGCTGCCCAAATCAGGATTCGTTCCTCTGCTACTTTCCAGCCACACATACTCAATCACCTTTTCATCCCTTTATAGGTATTGCTCTTCACCTCATCATACCCCTTACAAGGAGCAAAGTGTCTCATATACCAAACGTTTCCATCATGTAGACTCACTGCAAAGACCCTGCCCACTCATGGCGCAAAACAGAGCTTGACCAGTATTAGTATGAGTGGAGACCCTTTATAACCATAAAATCCCACTAAACTATTTTCAAAAATAACTTTAGAAAACCAAATATTGTGTGATACAATTGTATTTTTGTAGAGTATTATTTCAATTCAATTGCAATCTTCTTTGGTGATCTTTCAGTATTACATTTCTTGTATATGGTATGAATCTTGTTTAATCTCTTGTATATTGGATTTGTATTCATGTTCAAAATTATCATATTCTTGGTTATAAACTTAGTTTTGAAAAATATTTAAGGGGAAGGAAGTGTAATATTGTGTAAGGTATTTTATGAATGTGAATTCTCTACCTTTTATTACTCTTACATGAGGTGCAGAGCTTACTCGTGTTCTATGTGCTCTCGTCTGGAGTATTATGGTTTGAGTGCCTAGAGCATTTGGAGGGATAGAGTGGAGCTATGAAGCTGGGATAAATCTTCTTTTGCCTATCTATTTTCATATGGACTCCTTAGGTACACAAGCTCCAGCCGCTACGCACTGCCTGTCACTAATGATTTTGCCAATTTGGGATATTTTTAAATTTGTGTTGGCATTGGAAGTGTAGGAAAACAAATTCTAGGAGGCCAGACCCTGCTATTGGCTTTGCCAACACATAATCATATTAAAATAATTGGGAAAACCAATATTGGTGACAGAAAAGCATTGGCAAACAAAAGTGATTGTCTTTTCTGCTGCTTGCTTGTCCTGTTATCCCTCTCGCCTCACGTTTTGTCTCTTTTTAATCTTGCTCTTTTGTCCTCTGATTGCTGTTTTATTCACTCTGTCCTTTTTTGTCTCTCTCTCGTTCTCTTCAACTCATATCTCTCACATTTTTCATGTCCTCCTTGCAATATCTTTCAAACCTTTGGCTTCCTTTCCCACTGTCTGAGAACAAGATCGTTTTGGTCTTGGACAGAGGAATTATTCTGGATGGGGTAGCACTGTCCTTATCCTGAGATCTGTCCTATTATTTACAAATATTCTTTAAGTATGAGGCACATTTTTTCCCTTTTCCAACCTACTGTGAAGAAGTGGAGATGCACAAAATACGTCAGTCTAAGGCAGGCTTCTCCAGCGAGTAGCAGTGAGCTATTGATAGCTCTTCAGCTACCTGTAAGTAGCTCTTCTGTGTGCAGTCCAGCATACTAAATTAGAAGTGTTTACTTGTTTGAATTAATACATGTTGGAATTGAGAAACGTGTATTCAAGATGAAATTGTGTAGCTTTTTAGGACTCATAAGCTGATGTTTGGAGAAAAACAGCTGAATTTCGGATTTAACAATTCCAGTCATTGACCTGGTTAACAGTAAATGTGATTTTAGCAGGATGAATGTGTTCTTTACAAACATACAGATTATGTTATATTTAAAGATGATCTTTGAGTGCTAAATCATGTGGCGTTGCAGCAACTTATTTCTACCTTGGTGCAGTGCAGCTATGGCTGTTTTTATTACTCATACAAAGGCTTTGCAAATTAATAAAGCTTTTTTATATTAGAGTTGACATCCCTGACTAGTGTACTTAGGTGATCACTGCGGATAACCGTGTAGGGTGGTCCCAAATGTAATCTTGTATAATGTTGTTGCTATTACAATACTGATGATGTTAGTATCTTGCCATGATTGTCACCAAACATAAGTAGCTCCTATTACAGAAAAGGTTGAAAACCCCTGGCCTAAGTAAAAGGATATATCTTCAGTTTTACATGATACAAATTGCAGATGTCCAGGGAAATATTTCTCCAACACCTTTACACGATTACTTTTCAAACCTGAGAATAATCCTTGCCCCATTGGATAGCAGTCATGTTCAATGTGAGTCTCTGTTGGGAGCTGAAGCGGGAATCATAGAGGCCGACGTTCACTGATTTGCTCACACCAGAAGAGGTCACCTGCCAGTTTTCAATGTCAATTGCAACTGGAGAGTCACCGTTCTCGTCAAAAAACACATCTTCGCCAACCGAATCAAAGAAATGGACATTCTTAACGTAAGAAAGTAGCTACAGGAGGAAAAAGGAACATTTTAGGTAAAGTCCTAAAGACAACTAGAAAAAGAATGCTGTAACCTATAAGGTGACCAATGACAATGGTTAAAACTGGCTGGCTGTGCACTGCAACATCATATACACTTTAAGTTTCTAGTCTTCAATTTCTTCCTTACCATTATTCTCATATTGGTTATTCTGTCACATTGGTCCACTGTATAATATGGCGCCTTTATTTAATGTTGGACGCCTCCTCACATAATAACCCAACCGTGACTGCCAACCACCACCCTAGATTCAATGTTCCAAACATTCCACAACGTGTGAGGAAGTACCCAAGGAAGGTGGGGTAAAGGAATGGGAAGGATGGCAAAGGCATGACATAAACGTTTCACTAAAGAAATGTGCAGTTAAAGAAAACCCCTTATGATAATACACTGCCCTTGTAAGAAGTCTCTGCTTTCTGACACGTTATTCTATTTAAATATGAAGTAAGCAATAAGTTCAGGCGTAAGTAAAATTAATCTTTCCTAGAGACCAGCAGACCCAGAAATATGACCATGACCTCCTGTCTGTAGAGTGCCTGGAATCTTCGTGAATCTAGTACACTAACTCTTGTGCTATGTCTCTTTACTATGAAACAGTCACTGAAACATGCAATGTGTCGGTGACTATCCCGCAGTGAAATCTCTGTTGAGGTTTGGCGGGCCTCATCCCCCAATGCCCTGTCTACCTATTTATATATTTATTTATTTATTTATTTATTTATTTATTTATTTATTTAATGTAATCCATTTATTGTGCCGTTAATAAAAACCTTAAAAAACAAACAAAAAAGGTAAAAGCATTCGGCATGCAGAGTTTAAACGTCCCATGAGGACAAGCAGATCTGAATTCCGAACAAAGAAGATTCAATGAGGCATTGTTAAAACAGAAGAAACAGAATATGCAGCATATTTGATTGCTAAAAAGCAATGTGCAAATTGCAATAGCAGCATAGACCATAACAAGCACATTTGAGGCACATAGTACAGGCAATGTGCAAAGGAATTTTGGAGTTTAACATGTGGGTCAGGACAGTTTTGCAAGCGCAAACCAGCCCGATGTAATATCAGATTGCACTGGTATTAAAACTTTAGAGAAAAAAGTGCAATGTGCAAAACAGATAGAAGGTGTGCTTAAAATTCTACACCTGACGTCAGGTTTTTGCAGCAAATATAGATTTAACATCGTTCAGTTTGTCCGCAGCCATCAGAAGAAACTTAACGGTTTTAACATTTAGGGCCCGATTACGATGTCGTCTGGAAGGGCTCCATATGGGATTCGGTATTGCAGAATCCGATTCGGAACCCTTGTTTCCGAACAAATCGTACAAATTTCCCAACGACCAATTACAAAGCCCGGAAACCGTTCGTGCAGTCTGAATCAGTTCTGAAAGGCATTCTGACAGCCCTTGTCTTTCGGAAACAAATCGTAGAACTCTATGGACACGGTTTCCGAACAAGCAAGTACAATAACCGATTCGGACAGCCGTTCCGACTCGGCTTGCCCGACACTAAACGATTGTTGGAATCTGTCTTTGGGGGCCCATCGCGGGCTCCCCTTCACCTGGAGGTGTCTGATTGGGACCCATGAGGGTACCCAAGGGACCCCTCTTCCCAGTCATGTACAATGCGGTAGACACCATGGTCTGCCCACCACAGGGTGCAAGGTTTTCCCCAACCACCCCTTTTTTCAATGGGAGACTGTTCAGAACAATCAATGCGAGTCCGACCGAACGATGTTGGAAAGCATCGGGATCGGTAGTTCGGACTCGCACAACCCAATTCTTTCGGAAAGCATTCCGGAACAGATTCGGTTGGACTGATTTCCGGATGACATCGTAATCAGGCCCTTAGTAAGGAGTTCACAGGGTTCAGGATGGCTATTGCTGCCTGCCGGCAGGTACAAACTCCTAAGCTGATGAAGTCAGTGCGGAGATGGATTTTTTTTTGCTGCTGCAAAAAAGGGCAGGTAGATAAGATATGGATTAAGGTTTCCTTTTCCTGGCCACAAGGAGGACATCTTGCATCCTGGGGTTCTGAGCGACACAAAGCCAGAAAGTGAGCTCGCAAGTTCCACTCACCCAGTCTTAATGCTGCTAACCTGGCCTTAATCTCCAGGGGGTATGTTTAAGAAATGTAGTTCTGATGCTTACTGGAGGAATAGGAGTTGGTTATTGAACATACATGGAAGCGCTTGCTCAGTGCCACCATATCCTCCAGTTTGGAGAGTTTTTTTGCAGTGTACGGCCAAGGAGATCATCCAACTCGCTCCAAGCATTTCTGCAGCATGTAGGCATTCAATAGATGCCGCTCAGAATATGGTAAGTTGTGGTAAATGTGGGTTTCGTCTATCCACAAGTTGTGTGCAGGCATCTGGGGGAAATAGAGAAGGTGTTAGCCCGTGTACAGCTCGCTGCTATTACATTAACTATCGCTCACTACCAAACACAGGATGAAGATTAATGACCTATTGGTAGATCTCCAGCCCAATTTGTTCTTTCTGTCCAAAACTTGATCAGCCCCTGACATTCTTGACGCCATCCCACTAGATTATGGGGTTCTGAGACTGGATAGACAGTCTCAAAGGGGAGGTGGTATTGCACTTATCTTTAAACGCGTTCTGCGCTGCTACTTCTCTGAAGTTTCTATTGTTGGCTGTGAAGCCACCGTTTTCTCTATGACTTTGTCCAGTAACTGCAGACTAGCAGGTCTCCTGATTTATCACTCTTCTGGTTCAGCCTCACAATTTCTAACCGCACTGACTGATGTAATTTCAGCTTACACGTTACGATGCCCAAATTTCTTAATCGTGGGTGACTTCAATCTACATTTTGATGACACCTCATGCCCATCAGTATCCTGTCTAAGGGAGAATCTAGAAGTTTTGCATTTAAATCAATTGGTCCATGCTCCCACACATAAGCATGGCCACATGCTGGGCACTTTATTCTCCAACTCCTCAAGTGTAAGCATGGCCCCACCTATACCTGTAGTCTGGTAAGACCACTTTTTCCTTCCTTTCCAGATCACCCTAGCCTCCCGTTTGCACATGCTACTAGGCAATCAGCATCGACTCTCGTGGAAGTGGTCCAGAATCTCTACAACATCCTTTATAGCAATGCTCGGAGCAAACTGTCCATCTCTCAGTGATGATCTTGGTACAGCAATCCCTCAAGTAGAAAACTGGAGCAATAGGGCACTAGACAGCATCACCCTGCTAACAAACTGTACAGCCACTCAAACCAAACCATCTGCAAAGTGGTTCAATGATGAGCTCCTACTGCTTAGAAAGAATGTAAGCCCTTAGAGCGCCAATGGTGCAAGGAATATAATGATATCACCAAAGCCAATTAACATTTAGGGCTCGATTACGATGTCGTCTGGAAGGGCTCCGGATGGGATTCGGTATTGCAGAATCTGATTCTGAACCCTTGTTTCCGAACAAATCGTACACATTTCCCAACGACCGTTTATGATGCCCGGAAACCGTTCATGAAGTCTGAATCGGTTCTGAAAGGCATTCTGACAGACGTTGTCTTTCGGAACCAAATCGTAAAACTCTATGGACACGGTTTCCGAACAAGCGAGTACGATGACCGATGCGGCAGCCGTTCTGACTCGGTCTGCCCGACACTAAACGGCTGTTAGAATCTCTGTCTTTCGTGGCCCATTGCGGGCCCCTCTTTACCTGGAGGCGTCCGATTGGGGCCCATGGAGGTACCAAAGGGACCCCTCTTCCCAGTCATGCACAATGTGGCAGGCACCATGGTGTGCCCGCCACAGGGTGCAAGGTTATCCCCAACCACCCCTTTTTTCAATGAGAGCCTGTTCGGAACACAGGCTCCCATTGAAGCCAATGCGAGTCCGACCGAACGATGTTGGGAAGCATCGCTATTGGTCGTTCAGACTCGCACAACCCAATTCATTCGGAAAGCAACCGGAACAGATTCGGTTGGACTGCTTTGCTGACGACATCGTAATCAGGCCCTTAGTAAGGAGTTCACAGGGTTCAGAATGGCTATTACTGCCTGCCGGCATGTAAAAACTCCTAAGCGGATAAAGTCAGTGCGGAGAAGGATTTCTCTTTGCTGCTGCAAAAAAGGGCAGGTACATAAGATATGTATTAAGGTTTCCGTTTCCTGGTCACAGAGAGGACATCTTGCATCCTCGGGTTCTGAGCGCCACCAAGCCAGAAAGTGAGCTCGCAAGTTCCACTCACCCAGTCTTAATGCTGCTAGCCTGGCTTTAATCCACAGGGGGTATGTGCAAGAAATGTAGTTCTGATGCTTACTGGAGAATAGGAGTTGGTTATTGAACATGCATGGGTGCGCTTGCTCAGTGCCACCATATCCTCCAGTTTGGAGAGTTTTTTTGCTGTGGTTGATGTCAGTTTTTTGAAGACCTGGTGGGAGAAATGCTTGCTTCAGGCCTCGTGAGTAAAAATTCTATTCGTTTTCCTCGAGGTGTTGCATGTAAGATGAAGTTGGACTGGTGCTCTCTAGTTCACGCCATATTAGGCCGTGCATAGAGTCTTGCTGTGCAGGTCTAAGCTTCTGACAGAAGTTAAAAAAAACAGCTGCCTCTGGCCCAGTGCTGTTTTGTGATGGTGAACTCAAATCTTACTTACGCTGGGGACGCTCTTTTTGTTAGCTGGAGAACCGCTTTGTAAATTCGGGCGATAAGTTTGTCTGCCATGATAGTCTCCCTGCCCAGGGTAATTTCGCTCCCACAAGTTAATGCGGGGATGAATTATGCATTCATCACTTGGAGAAGGGGGTCAAGACTTGGTCCTAGCAGGTTCTGAGAGACAGCAGAAAGAGCATAAATTAAGCTGGGGCCTATGTTGTTCATAGAGCGAAAGTGAGATTTAAAATATCATTTGCTGGCTAGGTGAATGCCCAAATATTTGTATTCATTGCCATGATGGAGCCAGGCGCCGTTGACCTGCAACCTGCCATTACAGTTTGATTTTGGCCCGAATGTAACCATCATGGTTTTTGTTTGATTGATTTCCAGCATAAGCATGTAAGATGATTTCCAGTATAAGCATGTAAGATGGAAAGTTGATTCTGAAGGCCAATCTTTGCCTGGCTGAGGAGCACAAGGTCATCTCTGTATAGCAGGTACGTTATACATTGGCCTCCCAGTTTGGACGTGTGGCTAAAGGAGCAAGCACACAGCCTTGCTGCTGCTCAGATTTTGTAGGGATCTTCCTTGAGATGCGAGAGCTATCTCCTAATTTTACCCACACCCAGGTGTTAGTATACAGATGCTCAGACCAGATGGGCCCGTTTGCACCCGTCCGTGCCTGGACAACGCCAGGGGCCAGGATCTCTGTTTCTGGAAACTCAGGATTTAGGCAGTATACGGCCAAGGAGATCATGCAACACACTCCAAGCATTTCTGCAGCATGTAGGCATTCAGTAGATGCCGCTCAGAATATGGTAAGTTGTGGGAAATGTGGGGTTCCTGTATCCACAAGTTGTGTGCAGGCATCTGGAGGAAATAGAGAAGGTGTTAGCCCGCATACAGTTCGCTGCTATTACATTAACTGTCGCTCACTACCAAACACAGGACGAAGATTAATGACCTATTGGTAGATCTCCAACTCAATTTGTTCTTTCTGTCCAAAGCTTGTGCAGCCCCTGGGGTTCTGAGACTGGACAGACAGTCTCAAAGGGGAGGTGGTATTGCACTTATGTTTAAACGCATTCTGCGCTGCTACTTCTCTGAAGTTTCTATTACTGGCAGTGAAGCCACTGTTTTCTCTGTGACTTTGTCCGGTAACTGCAGACTAGCAGGTCTCCTGATTTATCGCCCTCCTGGTTCAGCCTCACAATTTCTAACTGCACTGACTGATGTCATTCCAGCTTACGCATTACGATGCTCAAATTGTTTAATCGTGGGTGACTTGAATCTACATTTTGATGACACTACGAGTCCATCAGTATCCTGTCTTAGGGAGAATCTAGAAGTTTTGCATTTAAATCAGTTGGTCCATGCTTCCACACATAAGCAGGGCCACATGCTGGGACCTTTATTCTCCAACTCCTCAAGTGTAAGCATGGCTCCACCTATACCTGTAGTCTGGTAAGACCACTTTTTCCTTCCTTTCCAGATCACCCTAGCCTCCCGTTTTCACACACTACTAGGCAATCAGCATCGACTCTCGTGGAAGTGGTCCAGAAACTCTACAGCATCCTTTATAGCAATGCTCAGAGCAAACTGTCCATCTCTCAGTGATGATCCAGACACAGCAAATACTCAAGTAGAAAACTGGAGCAATACAGCACTAGACAGAATCGCCCTGCTAACAAACTGTACAGCCACTCAAACCAAACCATCTGCAAAGTGGTTCAATGATGAGCTCCTTCTGCTTAGAAAGAATATAAGCCCTTAGAGAGCCAATAGCGCAAGGAATATTATGATATAACCAAAGCCAATTACGATAAAGCACTGAATTTCTATTACAAACAGAGTAAGCTTACTTGTAGCCAATTCTACCCCACAAGATCGAGCAAGCACAAAACTCATCTTACGAACTGTTTCAGATAGTGACATTTCAGACCTCCTTGGAGTGTTGTTATGTTTACGTCATATTTGTTATTGTTATTATAAGTATACGTGCTACCTCGTGGCACGATGTTGTGGTTCTTCCTGCTCTCATTCCATCTGTTCAGTTGTAATGTTCTAGATTCTTGAGCATTGCAGCTGAGCAGTTGGAGTGAGGAGGAGGAGATTTACTTATTCAGCCTTGGTGCTCCTTTATGTACAATAAAGGTCTTTTTCTTACATTCGTGTGGACCTTCCATCTCTACAAATTTGGCGACGAGTTGAAGGAGCACCTGAACCCTACGGAAAGTTTGTTACGGATTTCTAACCGTGGAAAAGGAACAGAACGAAGTCGAAAATTACCCTCTATACATGACTTCGCAACGTTACTAACTGTATTCTTCGTTTACTCGGGTAAGAATTTTTTTTTCAACTTTAAGCCCCGAGATTTTTCGATTAATTACAAGTAGCATTCTCCTCAGCGCGACGTTCAAAAATAAACTGTTAAACCTACCTCTCACGCGCACCCTCGCTACCAGCATTCTCTGGGCGGAATCCTCGCTACCAGCATTCTCACGGCGGAATCCTCACTACGTGCTATTCTCTTGCGCGTCTAACCTAGCCCGGCATCCTTACAATTTACGAGCTCACGCTCCCACGTCACTACGCAACGTGCTTTACGGGCGGCGCCATCTTGAAAAAAAAAAATTTTTTTTTTTTTTATTAACTTCACTCGTTACTACCACAGAGTGGATTTACACCGAGGAAACTGTCGGAAAGGATTCACGAAGCCTAATTTCAAGTAATTTTTACGCTGTAATATTTATTTAACCAGCCTTATTATTTACAATACAGTTTGCTGAGCATAACTTTTATTCTTAACAAGATTTTAGCTGGATTTACATAATTTTATCTTTTTGTGATACATTCTACATGGCAACTCAAAACTTTACAATACAACCTCCTCAAGCCTTCTGGCCTGCAGGAGGAAATCCTTGCATGAAATGGAGTGAGTGGAAAGCCTATTTCCTAAATTTTATTGACACCATCGATCGAAGAGGGAAAGATGAAACCAGAAAGGAAGAAAAGACTTTTCCTACATTCTATTGGTCCACAAGGTTTAAAAAGTTATGAACAAATGAAAAAATGTTTAGGTACAGGAGATTCTAATGTTTTCCAAGATATTTTACGTGACTTTGATAACCATTTTTCTCCCAAAGTATGCATAGGAATAGTCAGATTTAAATTTTTTCAAAGGAAACAAGATCCTAATGAAACCATTGATGAATACGTTGCTGCACTCAGGAGGTTAGCTGATGACTGTAAATTTGATCACTTGCAAGAACAATTGATACGTGATCAAATTGTCATGCACGCTTGTGATCCTGCAATTCAAGAGAGACTTTGGATAAATGGTGATGCTTGTCTAGATGACATTTTAGCCTTGGTAAGGAAAGCAGAACTCTCTGGTCGCAGTGCCAAAATCTTGAAAGCCGAAAGTAAAGTGTCAAATGAGGATGTTATATGTAAGGTTAAAAACAAAAGTCAGGGAAATTATAATTCTAAAACCTACGACTTCAAAAAGAAAACTCAAATAGGCATTACGGATCTTAAACAAAAAGAATACTTTAGATGTTATCGTTGCGATAGCCCTACGCATTTAGCCAACTATAAGTTTTGTCCAGCTTTAAAGCAACGATGCTCAATTTGTAAGATGCAAGGACATTTCACAAAAAATTGTAGAAGGAAGAATGATACTAAAGTGAAATGTATTGAGGAAAATAATTCCGGGGATGAAATCAACATAGTTAAAAAAAATATGCATTGTGACATAAATGAATCACATGAATATAATTCATACATGCTGAATATCAATGACAAAAATATTGAAGAAAAGAAGAAACCTATTTGTACAATGAATATTGGTGGCGTTGATGTTCAAATATACGCGGATTCTGGTTCACCTTACACAATTGTTGATGAAAATGTATGGAATTCTATATTTGTAGAAAAGATCGGTAGTAGACTTTACGAACCAGATATCGCTCCTAAAGGGTATTCTGGAGAAAAAATAGATCTTATAGGTTATAGAACCTTAGTATTTAAGTTTAAAAACAGAGAGTCTATGGGAAAATTATACGTAGCAAAAAAAGGTCCCTCTGTGCTTGGTTGGCTAGACCAACGAAATTTAAACATCATTTTGAATCCTAACAGCCCTGAACCTGTTTTAGTCATTGATGAAGATAATGATGCCAGTGACAATATACTTAAAAAATTTCCGGAAGTTTTTAATGGGAAGATCGGGGAACTAAAAATTTCGAACATGAAATTGTTTTAAAAAGGAATTTACTCCCAAAACTCTTAAGTTAAGAAATGTTCCTATTTTATTGAGAGAAGAAGTAGAAAAAGAATTAACTAAGTTAGTAGAGGCTGATGTGATTGAGCCTATAGAGTCCTCAGAATGGATTTCTCCAGTGGTTATAGCTAGACGTAGCAATGGTAAAATCAGAATTTGTATTGATTTACGCCATGTTAACAACAACATTGTGGTTGATAAGTTTCCATTACCTAAGATTTCTGAAATGCTTAGTCTTGTTAAAGGTGCTAATTGTTTTTCCACAATAGATTTGTCGGCTGCATATCATCAAATTCGCCTAAAGGAAGAAAGCAAACACATCACAGCTTTTATTACACCCATTGGTTGCTTTCAATATAAACGTCTACCTTTTGGCTTAGCGTCAGCCGCAGCTATTTTTCAAAGAATTATGCACCAACTCTTTGGGAAACATACCAATGTTCGTTGCTTTCAAGATGACATATTGGTTTTTGGGAAAAATAGATCAGAACATGATGATACATTGGAGGAAGTTTTTAAGATTTTACAAGAGAATGGGCTCACAGTCGAACATTCTAAGTGCAAGTTCGCAGTCAAATCTGTCACATACTTAGGACACGTTTTGTGTGGTGAAGGTGTAGCTACTAAACCAAAGCTGGTTGAAGCAATTCTTGATGCACCACCACCATCCAATAAAGATGAACTCAGATCTTTTCTGGGTCTAATAGAATTTTACAATAAATTCGTAAAGGGTTTTGCTAGCAGAGTATTTAACATTAGACAACTGCTTAAAAAAAATTCAAAATTTGTCTGGTGTAATAAATGTAAGGTAGAATTTATTGATGTAAAAAAGCCATCGCAGAAGCCCCCATTCTTTCAGGTTTTGACTCAAACCTTAATAATATCATTACAGTGGATGCCAGCAATAAGGGTTTGGGGTGTGTCCTATCTCAATCTGACCAGGAAGGGAAGGAGTGTATCATTGCTTATGCTTCTCGTGCCTTAACTCCCACAGAAGGAAAGTTTTCTGTAATAGAAAAGGAAACTTTGGCCTGTGTCTGGGGCTTAGAACATTTTCGTACTTTTGTCTGGGGAAGTCATTGCACGGTTCGTATAGACCATAAACCTTTAGTTAGGCTGTTGACAACAGAAGGATTGTTTAAGGCTTCTGTAAGAATTGCAAGAATGTCTATGCGACTACAAGATTTTAATTACGCCATGGTATATGTACCTGGAAAGAGTAATGTAATAGCCGATTTTTTATCTCGTATGCCTCTTGATTTAGAAACATGTGAAAACAATGAATGGGATGATTTCAGTATAGCTTTGGTTCATGACCAAGGTGTACCAAGGGTTTTAGAAGACACTTGGATTAAAGAATATTCCCATGATAAAGGATTGCAAAAAAATTATCACATGGATTACGTATGGTTGGCCAAACAAATCCTTTCTAAATAGCCATGAGAGAGCCTTTTGGGAAATCAAAGATGAACTTTCTGTCAATAACGGAACTATTTTTAGAGGTGATAGGGCTGTACCTCCGTTATCCCTTAGAAGCAAAGTTCTAGACCTTTGTCACGATGGCCATTTTGGCGTGGTTAAGACCAAACAAAGAGTTAAAGTGTGGTATTGGTGGCCTGGGATTGATGTTGAGGTAGAAAGGTCTGTAAGGAATTGTTGCATGTGCGCCAATTCAGACAAATCTCTAAAAACTTTAAAACCTACAATGTGCAATCCCATTGTTCCTGTGAAACCATGGCATACCATAGCTATAGACATCATGGGACCGGTAGGATCTCCTTCCAAATATGTCATTGCTATGATTGACACTTTTTCAAGATGGCCTGTCGTTAAAATAGTAGACAATGTGAATTCCACAGAAGTGTTGAAATTTATGGACAGTGTATTTATTAATGAAGGATTACCGGCGCAAATT
This sequence comes from Calotriton arnoldi, assembly GCA_963921515.1. Taxonomy (NCBI): domain Eukaryota; kingdom Metazoa; phylum Chordata; class Amphibia; order Caudata; family Salamandridae; genus Calotriton; species Calotriton arnoldi. Next base: position 385,031 of record CAWUFW010013194.1, read on the forward strand.
ATAAGTGACAATGGTGTGCAATTTAAATCTAATTTAGCGAGGGAATATTTTGAAAAATTAGGTATAATTCACAGAACTACCTCACTTTATAATCCCAGTGGTAACGGAATGATTGAAAGATTTAACAGAGTGCTTAAGGGAAGCATTCAAATGGCAATGAAAAATAATTTAGATTGGGAGTATCAATTGTTTAAAACTGTTTGGGTTTACAGAACCACCATTCATGATGTTTTAGGGGTTACTCCTTTTGAAGTGATGCGTGGAAGGGATGCCAGAACTAAATGTAATCCGGAGTGGTTAGTTGAGAACAATAGTTCAGAATTGTCTGTGGAAGAGATAAGAAATAGAATTGTTAGTAAACATATGAAATATAGAGATAATTTCAACAAAGGGAAAGAATCTGTAGAAAAAAAATCCATGTTGGTTCTTGGGTGAAGGTTAAGCTTCCATGGAAGGTGAAGAAAGGAGAAAGTCAATTCTCTGGTCCTTTTCAAGTTGTTGAAGTATTAAGGAATGCGGTTCGTTTGAATGATGGAAAGGTTTGGAATTTGAAAAGAATTGCCATTTTAAGGGGAGAACAAGGTGTATATTCTGAATCTCTTGTTTCTTGTACTCCACTTTCAGAAGAATGTTTTCCAGATCCTGCTTATACAGATGAAAGATCTGCAAACTCTGTATGTAGGTCAGAAGGTTTGAGTATTTCAGTTGAGGATGACAATTCAGAGTTCTCCACAACTGGAACTCATTATGATATTAGCAAAACTCATACTCAGGTAAATGAGGATCTTTCTGGGTTCAATGAAGATCAAACTAATTTTGAGAATGTTAGAAATTTAGATAGACCTCTTAGAACAAGAAACAAACCTGTGTACTTAAATGACTTTATTTGTGACTATGATTAAGTGACAATGTATATTCACTTTTGTTCTTTTGTTCACTTTTTTTCAGAGGGAAGATGTGTTATGTTTACGTCATATTTGTTATTGTTATTATAAGTATACGTGCTACCTCGTGGCACGATGTTGTGGTTCTTCCTGCTCTCATTCCATCTGTTCAGTTGTAATGTTCTAGATTCTTGAGCATTGCAGCTGAGCAGTTGGAGTGAGGAGGAGGAGATTTACTTATTCAGCCTTGGTGCTCCTTTATGTACAATAAAGGTCTTTTTCTTACATTCGTGTGGACCTTCCATCTCTACAAGTGTGTTTCCCCTGCCATAGTGTCTTCAGCCTTGAAGTGCAATGAAATTGCTTATTTCTTCTCAAATAAAGTTGCCAAGATATACAAGACTTTCCCCAGAGAAGCTAGAGTGACTCCCTGCCCGGCTAGCTGGCCTGAGTCTCCTAGCTCCACCTGTGAGCTGTGCAGGATAAACTCTCTGACCATACCAGAACTGCACAACCCTTACTTTAAAGTCAAATCAGGCTCCCCACGTGACCCAGTCCCTCCTGCGGTGTTGGAGCGAGGGCTGGAGGCCATTTTACCAACAATGTGCAACCTACTTAACCAGTCCTTCCAAACAGGTCTACTCCCTCAGAGATGGAAACATGCAATTGTAATGCCTCTGCTGAAAAAGCCTAACCTGGATTCCAGTAAACCAGAAAATGTCAGGTTCATTTGCTTGCTCCCTTTCCTTTCCAAAATAGTGGAAAAACATGTCAAACTACAGCTGGTGCACTACATGGAAGCAAATGATTTGTTACACGAGACCCAATCAGGGTTCTGCCACAGTATAGCTCCGAATCCGCACTTCTATTTGCCTCAGAATCTTTGAGACTCACTGCGGATGAGGGCAACACTGCAGCCCTGAATATGCTGGATCTAAGTGCAGCCTTCGATACCGTGTCCCACGACCTTTTATTCAAGCAGCTGTGGTCACATGGCATAACAGGCCTAGCCTTAAGGTGGCTAATATGTTTTCTCCAGAACCGCACCTATCAGGTGGTCCAAGAGTCATGTTCCTTGGAGGTTGTTACTCTGCAGCAAGGGGTCCCACAAGGCTCTACGCTGAGCCCAATATTATTTAACTGATGTATGTGTCCCCTTGCTGATATGGTTGAGTGTTATAGTGTGAAAATTGTGTCCTATGCCGATGACACTAAACTTATCATCTACTTGTTACAGGATGATCCAACCTTCATGGCAGGGTTTCAAACTTGCTTGGTTAGCCTAGCAGAAAGGATGGATCAGAGCTGCCTTAAATTAAACGCAGCAAAAACTGAAATCCTCATTGTAGGGAGACAGCCAACCATCTGGTCCACAGCATGGTGGCCAGATTCTCTGGGACCAGTACCAAATCCAAAACCAAAAATGAAAACCTTGGAATCTGGTTTGACACCAATCTCACCTTTGATAACCAGATATCCAAAATTGCAGTTGAATGTTTTGCCATTTTGAAAATCATATACAAGATCATAGGTCTGCTTCCGGAAGCGGCCAGAAAAACCTTAGTCCAGGCACTCCTAGTTTCCAAACTTGATTATTGTAACATACTCTACTTATGTGCCACCCAAGGTAGATTCAAAATGCTCCAAAGAGTACAAAATGCAGCAGCTTGACTACTGCTAAATATCTCTATCGCTCCTCTCTGAGACCAGCACTCATTAAACTGTACTGGCTCCTGATCAGTAAAAGAGTATCTTTCAAAGCCCTGTGCTTCTGCTACAGAATTCTAAACAGCCGTGGCCCTCGTTATCTGCAGGCACTCATCAAGCCCTACAAACCCAGCAGGTACCTCAGGTCCACTGGAGCAAGGTTAGCAGCTGTGCCAAGGGTGAAAAGAGCTCGGATGGGTGGCCGCTCTTTTAGCGTCTTGGCCCCTAAACTATGGAACTCTCTTCCACTTGACCTGAGGCTAGAAATCTCAGAACAGACCTTTTGGAAAAAACTCAAAACCTGGTTCTTCAAAGCTTGAATTTTCCCCCTTTTATGTAGACCTAGCAGTTTGGCAGCCCAGCGCGGGGACACTCCGTTTTGGAGTAAACAGGCGCTTTACAAATTCCATAACATAACATTTCAGTAAGGAGACTGGCAGGCCCATGGCCTGCAGCTTGTGTCATAAGGGGCCCCTTGGTATGCTGTCAAAAGCAGCTTTAAAGTCCACAAAGCAGGAGTAAAGCACCCGTTTATTTCTGAGGGCTTTTTCACATATTAGGGCCAGCACCATCAGATTTGAGGTAGTGCTGCACTTGTCCCTGAAGCTGCATTGATTTATCGGAACAACCTGGCATTCCTCTGCCCAGACTCTTACATCGTTGAGAAGCAGACTTGCATAGAGATTAGCGTCATTATTGATTAAAGCAATGAGTTGATAATGGCAAGGATGAGATTTCGTGCCCCCTTTAAATATTAGCTGGATGATGGAGTCTCTCCAGAAATCTGGGGAACTGTTAGTCACTAGGCAGTATTCGAACAAGGGAGTAAGCGCCTTGGCCCAAAATGCTAAGTCAGATGTGAAAAGAGCTGTGGAGAGTCCATTTGGACCAAGCATCCCATCTTTCTGCAGCCCTGCCAATTTCAAGAGACAACATTCCTCTAGTTGACTAGGTGCATGGAAGTCGATGAGTGATCCGTCATTGAACATGTTCATTACAGGCATTTATGCAGCTTTTAGAAGAATAGGGGGATCGCTTGGCGGGCAATGAAGAAGTTACATGGGCAAACACTCAGTGTCCGATGAAAAGTGTGTCGTCAGAAATGAGACCCAAACATGTTCTGATATGTTCACATTGGAGCCCCTCTTATTTACGATTTTAACTTGATTAATCATCGACCAAAAATGTTTTATGTTTTTTTCCTTGCTTGCAAACAGCAGTCAGGTCCATAAATCCTCATTTCTTTTCTTTTTGGAGAGCCAGATGGATTTCCTGAAAAGGGTCCTTGATTTACTTAAATTGAATTTTGCGGTTGGAGAGGAGGGCTGTTGGACAAGGATTTGCATATTGCTGTTGACGTCACCTTTCAAAACCTTCTGGGATTCTGTCAGTTTAAGTTTAAATTTTGAAGAAGAATTGCATGGCTTTATATGTGAAGGAACATTGTCTTGAAATATCTGAAGGATTTGATAGGTGAAGAGCATCCACTGTGTGAAGGGAGATTTTCTTCGGGTGATGGATGTATTGTATTCATTTCTCACCCATGGCAGAGGTTCCTGGCTGATTTCATTGTCCCATTTTAGCCGTTTAAGATTTTCTGTCTACACCCCAGTGCTGGTGGAAGGAGCGGCATCCAATTTCAATGGGCAGATAGAGAGATAGATTTGCTGCGGTCTATGATTGCTGTTGAAGCGGGCCCCTAAAGAGAAGTTGTCGATGTATTTAAAAAATCCGACTGTACCTAGGGTAAAGTCAATGTAAGCAGTGAACTTTCCCATGGCTGCCATCGAACCAGGTGGTGTATCGCCGCTGAGGCACCCATTGAGGAGCCTGAGGCCTAAAGGATCACACTCTGTGAAGAACAGCTCTGCTAGTTTTCTCCGATGAGTTACCACAGGTAGATTTTAAACTGGGATGTCACACACAATGTCAAAGTTGTTAACCTCACAACCTATCGACCCCCTGAACAAGTTGGTATTGAAATCGCTGGATAGCAAAACATTTACAGGCGGGAATTTCAGCTTACGTTCTGTTCGAATGGACACTAGGTTCCTAAGTTTCTTCATCTTCCCAGACTTGGCGGGGTTAATGCAGATGTTAATAATCAGGAGCGACTACTTTTCAATAATGTGGATTGCTTGGTCCCATGGTACTTCCAGGGTGATCTCCTCCGCCGAATAGAGCAATGATGTAGAAATGTAAACAGTTAGGCCACCCAATGGCTGACCACGTCTATTGAATTTCATGGCTGGTTTCTGATACTCAACATAGCCAGTCAGAGGGACTGTAGTTTGAGCCCAAGTTTCTTGTATTATGAGGAGATCAAAGTGACTCCAAGACTTTACAGCTTCATTGTCTTTCAATTTTTGTGTAAGGCCGTGAATATTCCATGATCATCGGCTAAATCGCACCCTGGCTGGGCATTAATTGGCATGGGTTTTGTTACTCTGGCACAGAGAATTCCTTGTCTGAAGGACATTTGGCAGTCAATACTAGTTGGTTTTATGGATCTCAGTCTTTCTGAGTCCATGTGCTCCATGTGCATTCTTTGCAGCCGGGTACCTGATCTAGGTAGCCGTACAAGTTAGCGGGACAGATTTTTTGAAGGCCTTGAGCTCCTTGTGCGTTTTTTAAAATGGAGTAAGGAGGATGACTGGGCTGGTGATAGAGAACAGTTGGATATCCTTTAACCTTCACTCTTTCGACCTTCATACCCCAGTCTTCTAAAACTGCAGATTTCGCTAGAATTGATTTTACCCATGCTGGAGAAATAAATGTGACCTGAGTGAGTTCTGATTCTTGCTTCCCTCTTGGCTCTAAGAACTCAATTGCGATAATAGCGGCAGATTTTATGTGGTGTAAATCAGGTATCTATTGAAGCAGGAGAATAATGTTACCCCTATTTAGAGTGTTGTGGGCCCCCCTTGTTTGATATTCTGTTTTGAGAACCAGCTGATTAAGCCAGGAGAAGTCAGACAGGCAATTGGGGGAGTCCAAAACACTCAGCATCATGGGAGGAGAATGATGGGGTGGAAAGTCAATCTGACAAAATTTACTTAGGGGTACTCTTATGGAATAGTTAGAGCAGGGTTTCTGAGAAGTGTCAGGATTATTATGGTTCTCGGTGAGTGCTTGTCCCCTAGTTAGCACGCTGTTAGAATTATTTAGACAGTCTGAGTGTGCTGAGACTCTTGGTGGTGCCTGTGATCACTCTTTTTGGGTGCCTAAAGGGCCTTGTCCCTGTCTATTATCAAATGCTGCATGCCGATTAATATCTAGGCTGGCTGTTGCTTTGTAAGAAGCTTGAAGAACTCTGGGGCATATTAGCAAGGGCGTTATCACCGCTTTAGCGGCACTTTTTGCCGCTAAAGCGGCGATATTTCTATCGCCCTATTAGCAAGCTGTCACTAACAGCTGTTAGCGACAGCTTCATGGCGAAAGCGACCGTTTTGGTGCCGCTTTGCATGTCAGCGATATTTATCGCTAATGACATGCAAAGTAGGCGTTCCCAACTAAAAGCGACTGCAAACAGTCGCAAACACAACTTCCCCCTATTACCAATGCACACGAAGCGATAAAAAAAGTCGCGCTAACCTCGATTATCGCTGGAATTTAACACCTGCTAAAAAACTGACTTAACCATTCTTGTCAATGGGAGGTGGATTGTAAGGTTAAGTCCTCACCTGCCTATTAGCAAGCTTTTCATTAGCGCAGTGAATTTATCACTGTATTTCTCACGCTATTGCTGGGTTTCGCCGCTATCGCTGGATTTTTTATCGTCTTGGAGATAAGCGTTGATAATAACGCGTTATCTCCGTGATGAAATCCAGCGATAGCCGGCGATAAAAAAAACAGCGCTAAGCGCGCTTTGCGATAGTTATCGCAAATCCTTGGTAATATGCCCCTCTGTATTCCAGCGGGCAACTACCAGCACCAAGGTGTTCAGGGAAGATCCGGTAGTCAGTGCTACTGAGTCTGAGGGATGTGTGGATTTGCTGTGATTGTTTTTAATTAACATGTAGTATAGCGACCCTTGCCTTACTGTAATAGACACCCTATGGATCTTGTTCTGTTGTTTCCTTAGCCGCTTGCGAGATCGTTTACTTACCTTTGGAGAGGGTGCTTTGCGATGCAGGGGAGACAATGCGATGGACTATAGAGGAGACTGCGATAAAACCGCAGGTCCAGAGGTGGACATTTCATTCCTGGGTGGTGGAGTGGTGGTTGTTCCTGCATCTGTTGCTGCGCCTTTAGAGGGGCCCATTTGTGCAGTTTGTGTCCTACCAGGATCCAGAGTGTTCTACTGTGAATAACACTCTTTTGCTGGGCGGTTGAATATTGGCAGCTGTGAGCTGAAGTCCTTTAACAGTTATTCCATGACTTGCGGCAGAGTGGACACTTTGTTCTTAATTGGAGAGCAAGGGCAGGAATCCAACGGTTTTACTGGGCGTCAGCCAGGTCTGCTGCGGATTGCACACGCTTGATCAGACCATTCAGGGTACCCAGTTTCCTATCAATGCCCGTGATGAGGGTCGCAAGAGAGCCAAGGATGATCACTTGTGCATCTAATTTGTCAGAGTGGTAAGTCACGGCGACTGCCATAGATTGAATAGTGCTCAGCAAAGAGGACCGCATATCCATTGTTTGAAACGTTGAGATAGGAGCACTAGCACTAAAGCTTCCATCTGGGGGCAGAGTCAAATGGTTCGAGTGACTCTGTGAGAGATGTTAATCCAAATAAACTAAGTGGAACCAGACCTGGTTGCTCACAGCTGTGGCTGCTCTGACAGGTGTTTTCCTTATAGGCTACAGTGCTGGGAAAGTCGTCTTCTATTACAGACTTTACACTTGAACTTGAGGTACATCTGATGACATACGAGGTAATGCATCAGTTGCTGTGACAGTTACTATCCCCGTGTTGTAATTTCTGTGAGGTCGGCATCAACCACCAACACTGTGTTTCTTGTCCTCTGAAAAAAGTTGGTAATCAGATTCCTGGGAGTTAACAGGAAATCAGCCCCTGTTCTAACCTAAGGAATTACAGAGAAATTAAAAGGCTGGGGCCCAAAAGTGGTTCTGAGTCAGAGTCACTCTGAATTTTCTGACGTTTGATGTCTATAGAGTCCGTATAGTAAGCCCTGGTCCTCCTGGGCCTCGAGCTTGTCTTGCCCACCATTTCACATAAAGTCTCAGAGCAATTGGGCGTCAAAAGATTTACACAGTTGGTGAGATGACCTGCTAATGGCCAGGGAGTTCAGGAGCATTCAGGCTGAATTGACTGACATTTGAGGACCAGTTTAAATGGTCAAGGCCTGGTTAATCCGCTCCAAGCTCCTGCGAGCCGACGAGAGACTGGCACTTTTCACAGGCGTAAAGTAAATGGCAGCTTTGCCAAGAGCTGCCTCCTCCTGCCGCCGCGGCACCTGGTTGGCTGCAGAGTTGCTGGGTTGCGACGGGCTGGAGCATGAAGAAGGAGAGTCTGCCATTATAGTATTGATTGAGCACAGGAAACTTGAACTAAGTTGCGGTTCCCTGCTGTTCCCAGCCTTCTTGTGAAGCGTGCTCGTACTTGTGCACAGGACTGTAGACAGGTGAGGAGCTAGGGAGTAGCGGATGAGGGAGCAGGCCTAGGGGTGTGTGAGGCTGCAAGCCTCACCGAGTCCTGGGTCAGCCACCACCACTGCACTCACGCAACCCCCCCAGGAGGACATAAGCTGTGGACTAGCCTGACGCTCACCTCTCCTCGAGTCTTCCCGACCCGGACCTCCGATCCGAGCTGGGCCACTGAATCCCACAGGTATTCAGGCATATGGGAGGCTGCTCAATGAGCAGCTTAACAGGCTTAATAGGCGGCAGGGAGATTGCTAAGGAGGAGCAGGCAGCCTGAGGCGACCTTCGTCGTGGCACTCGTGGCAATGACGCGGCTCACCGCTCCCCACTCATGGTAGTCAGCAGTCGGCGTTGGTAAGGCTGACCTTCTCCACTGTTCCACTGCTCCCCGAGTGTCCGACCATGCCTCCAAGCCACTATCGTCTGCACATTTCCCTTAATGCATCTGAAGCTACTGTTGCCTATGGAATGAAGCAGTGGTGCAGATGTTGTGAAAGACTGACTAAAACTTCTAACATGAAGCTGAGGGGCTGGATCAATTTATTTATGTAATTGCTACTTCTTCCTTGATTCATTTTTGTGTTTTGAAGGAAGATGAGCATCTTGGGAAGGCTGGAAAGGGTGGATAGTGGCCTGGACATGAAGCCGGTTTCGACCGCCTGCCTCCTCGTGTGGTGAGTGTCTTTATATGGTCTTGCTTGACAGCGCAGCTGTCGCCTGACAATTGTGTGAGAATCACCAAGAGAGGGGCTCTGGCTTTCCCCACATGTTGGGAGCCAGGAGTACAAGATTTAACTGGACAGATGTTGTGTGCTTCCTCTCAAAGAGTGCTTGTATTGCACTTCTATTGGCTGATGCAGGGTTTTCCTTCACCTAACATGGCCACTGCATTAAAATGAAATGACGCGGCAGCATGCAACCCTTGATATGCTGCAATCCCATTGTTTTTACATCTTCCTTTTGTAACAACCCACAGAAGCAGCTGGCTCCGGGCCCTCTGGGTGCAGTTTGATCCCAGCCTCCAGGAGCAAGGTATCCACTCCTCCATCAGAGATGCAATAATGCCATACTGTAAACAGAAGCAGAGAGCAAGATGAGAAGGCCCATCCAAAAGTAGAAAACGATACCGCAGGAAGTGGAGTACTGGGAACCTGCCCTGGTCCTTGGCGGAGCCCTCCAATGTCATTTCAAAGCTTTCCCACTAGCTGGTGATGCTGACACAGGTGTTTGCGCCTGCCTGTTACTGTAGCTTTGTATGGGTATGCACAGGCAGTGTTATGTTTGCTGTTCCGACAACTCTGTCCATTTGTCTCTGCTGCTGGCTTGCTCCTAGCATTGTATGCAGCTGCCTGAGAACTTCAAACACAGTAGAGGATGGGATGGGAGGCCATCTCTGTCCTCTAAACAGGTTTGGGGTGGGTAGATGGAGTGCTTTCTGCGTGCTTGGCCAGAAACCCAAGACATTAAACAGCAACATGGTGAGCTCCTTAAACACAGGGCATCCAGTTTGTAAGAAATCTGCCGCCTGCTGTTGAGTCTGAAACATGTGCTGGCACTCATTGTGTGTTACTTTCAGCTGGTCTGGGTAGAGCATTGCATATTTCAAGGTGGCCTTAAGTAGCTGCTGCTTAATGGGTATGAACTTCCACCTCGCCTCCTGGACTGCTAGTGTCAGGCCCGGATAAATGGAGATAACATTTCCATCGAAGATTAACTTCCCTTTTTCTCAAGCAGATCAAAGAGAAGCATGCAAGCATGTCCGCAGGCTGAGGGTAAGCATACCGGCCTCCCCACATTAAATCAGGTGTGCGCATGGGTGGAGCCTCACCACTCCTGCCGCTCTTCATGCCGCTCTCCCTCGCCACTCTCTCTCTCCTGTAAGCACCCTAGCAGGAGCACCCTGGGACCCATAGCCACACCGCCAGCCAGGGAGCCCAGCGTTCCTGCCTCTACCAGCATGCTCTTGGGCCCTGCTCCCACTGGCTTCTCTCGCTGGGTGCCTTGCTCTTCGTCTCTCGATTGCTGACCTCACCTCTCCATCGGATGTCCCTCTGCAAGCATGCCAATAGGCAGGTTACTAGTTCAGTGCAGGCACAGCAGCCAGGCCTTACTCCTCTCCTCAGGGAGACATGCTACAGTGGCCCGCTGCTCAGCCACTCACTCTCTGCCTGGCAGATGCAGTTGTCCATATAGATTTCGCCTCTAAACGCATGCCCTGGGGCCCCCGCTTTCACCGTCTCCTCTCTATGAGGCCCCTACTCTCACTGGCTTGTCTCTGCTGCTGACCTCACCTCTCCACAGGCAGTTCCCCGGTAAGTGCACTGATTGGCAGGCAACTCCTCCTTCACTTGAGTAGGCCCATCAGACCCAGCACCCATGCAGCCCACCTCACCATCCCTCGCTCCTCTCCTCAATAAGACATTCTGCAGCGGCCTGCTGCTCAGCAGCGTTCTCTGCCCAGCAGATGGAGTAGTCTGTCAAGAGCCCATCACGTTTGTCAAAGCGGCTTCATGGTGGCATAGGAGCGTTGATATAGTCGGATTTTGCCCATTGGATGCTGGAGCCTGACAGAGGTGTGGCCATCTTGCTCACAGGCTTTCTGGTGCCCCCTAATAAATAACCGATTATTATAATCTTTCTGGGGCGTCATAGTACCAAACACTCAAATTGCTCTCGGCAAGCCAATGACCTCTCTCAAGCTTCCGCACGTTTTTAACTGTTTTATCATTACTAGTGGCTATTACATTTTTGTAAAACTCAAATATCAACAAAAATTATAGAATATAGCACAACACTTGAAAAGGAGCATTGCATTAACACATTGATAGGATGCATTTAAAATGTCATTGACCAACTCAAAAACTAAATTTAGCAATAGTGAAAAAGCACTACCCTGAAATTTGAGCACAGATAACTTGAGATTCTTGATAACTAGACCAAATTAGAGAGCACCGCCTACCAGGTTTCCTCTCAGCAGACTTCAACAGAGCTTACTTCTGTATGTTTTTCAAAACTCATGTGTTCTCAAATACCTAGGCCACACAGCCACATTTCCTTCCACATCCCCTTCTTCAGAAGCATAAATGATGTAAATAGCTATGGGTACAGGTATTAAATCTGTACATAACTACAAACATTGAAGAAGGCTTCTAACTTTGATCTAAAACACAAATCTTCAGTGGCCACTTTATTAGGGCATGCGATTAGTTATCAATTAATTGTTTACAAATTCACTCAAAAACATCCTCACTTATACAGAAAATCTCCTGACATTCCTCTTCCATTACAATTCCCCAAAAGTGGAACATTTCCAAAAACAACTCCCCTTAACCTGCAGCATCATTCTTTATTCTTCCATTTGCAGCTCTTCCCTTTCATTCCTCCGTCTCAGTCTCTTTCTCACACCCCACCAATTATCCTAAAGTGAACTCCCATTTGTATAGCTGCACTTCCTCAAATGTACTCTTACCCTCCTGTGATGCTCTCCCTACTGCCCCCCCAAGGGGTATATACACCTGAACCTGAGTCTTTATCCCCCAAACTACTACTTCTAACTTCTACAATACCTGTCTTACTGTAGCAGAAAATCTAGCTGCTCAGTTCTTATAATTTGTCCTTAAAGGACTCCTTTAACTTATTCATACATTATCCTGACCAAGTCTGTCCATACCTTTCTACTTGGCAAATTAGGTCAGTAAGGAAAACACTGGAAGACCTTTTCATGCCTCACCTTCCTTCCACCTCCACTGCAGTTTAGTAGTGGTCCTACTCTCTTCTGCAACATAACCTCTTGCTCCAGGGTGTAAGGAAATGACTCTTTTTGTATGATTACCCCTGCCCCAAAATTGTTTAGCCAATGCTTTCGACACTGAAGTGCTCTGGGTCTTGCTGACCGGGCCACAGTGCATGTGCTCTGATCCCTCCAATGTGTATGAAATTGACTAATACCTTATTAGCATGTTTAACTTACCTGTAAGTCCCTAATATATTGTACCCAGTGTACCCAGTGCCTGTAAGTTAAACGTCGACTGTAGCAATTAGTATGCCACCACTGCAGCAACAAGGTGAAAACATGACACTAGGTCTGCCAATACAGCCTCCTCAAGCAGCATTTCAACTGCCAACTCGAAATGGCAAAATAACCTTTTTTGCCAAGTGCAAACCTTCCTTTTTATTATTTATAAGTCACCTCTAAGATAGGCCTTAAAAGCCCTTAAGGTAAGGTGCAGAATATTAAAAAGAAGACACATTTCTTTTACTTTTTATATGTACTGACAGTGAAAACCCATCATTGCCATTTTCACTGGGGCATGGCTGGTGGTCCCATTGGCTAACATTAGCCCAATCGCTAAGTGCTAACTTACATTTGGGACCACCAAATATAAACACTTGACATAGTGCTAAATTCGGATTTAAAGTAACTTTAGAAAGTCACCACTGTCTTGCCCCAAAGTTCCAGTAGCAGTTTCAGATTAATTGCAGCAGTTGTCATCTCAGAAAGACTGCTGCCATGCTGCCAGGTGCTGTGAAGTCCTCCCAGGAAAGGGGAACAGAAGGCATGTTGATAGGAGGAGGTGTGACCTCCTCCTGACTTGATGACCATGGAGCTTTGGCCAAATATGGCCTAAATTTCAAATGGTCAGCCGCCTTTGTTAGGCAAATACGAATCACACGGCAGCCTGCCCTTTTGTTTGTTGAGGTGGACATCTGACATCTTCCCCAAGGGAGGGAGCATATGCAGCAGAGCCTGTTTTCCAGGAGAAGTAGCTCATTGTACTGGTTACACCGCAGCGGTGTGCCCGTAGCTCTGACCCAGGGAAGAAGAGTTCTTAATTCTTGGATTCCAGCAGGGAGATGCACTGTGAGAATATATGGTGCCAATCTCTCAGGAAATGATGTAAAAGCGGGTATGATTGCACGTGAGAATTATACCCTCACTCATTAGGGAGTTCTCCCCACCCACAAACTTGATACAGGCATAAAAGTGGCACCTCTGGGTACCAACTTCAGAATGCTACTTAATGCCGAAAGAACAGTAGAGGTACTGCACACGCTGAACATGTGGACCTCAGAAAGCAAGGCTCCACTAAGAAAGACTGCACCTGCTGAACCAAGGCATGACTTCTGAAAGAGAAGGGCTGCTCCTGCTATTGACCTTTTGGATAAAGAGCGACCCCAAGGGCTTTACCTGCTCCCCACTTGTGCCAAGGACTAGAGAGTAGACTCCAAGGGCTAATTGACTAGCTTCCAGTTAAACTCCAGGGACATGAAATCTAAAGAAGCCCTGCATCTGCAGGAGCCCGGCAGAGCAGTGACAACTGTATTTGCCCTGGTCCTCGCTGGTGAACTCTTGGAGATCAAGTCCTAACCACCACAAAGCACCTAGAGAGTACAAGGCCTGTGATTAGGGCTAGAGTGCTCTCTTTTCCCTGGAAGAACTGCAGCTTGTGAGCCTAGAGCTCAAAGATAATGATTTTTGACAAAGAACCAGAGGCTCACACACTACTGCTACTCCATACCCCATCCAACTCGAGGCCTTCCTGAGCCACAGACTTCAGATTGCACCTGCTAAAAGGTTTTGCCAGTTTGTGGAGAGCCTCGAACTCTCGCCAAGAACCAAGGCTCTCATTGGACCACTGGACCTTGCCTGTGCGCTGATGTGGAGCCCAACGGTCGATCAAAGCTGCAGAGGACCCTGGGGAATAACTCATTGCTGAGAAAAAGAACCAGGAAAATTTCTAAGTGTGAAGGTAAAAGTTTACCAGGGCCTAACCCAGCCCCTGCTTCTGACAGGCACTCCATCGGGGTCTGCCTGAAACTTTGACTTTGGCCTGAACCCTCACGTTCAAGGCTCATAGACTACTGCTACAAGTGAAAAGGATTGAGTTATCAAACCTTTTGAGTGAATTCCAGTGATTTTTTTAAACCTTTGAAAAATCATCACTCTGGTTCCATTCATTAGATGTTTGTCATTTTGGTGTCTCTTTAAAGATAAAAATATATACTCTTTTTATAAATTAGAGTGGGATTTTTATTGTGTTGCGTTTCTTACTTATTAACAGTTTAGGTACTAATAAATGCGTTACATTTGTTTCCTTTGACTTAAGCCTGACTGCTCTGTGCCACAGATACCCAGGACTGAGCTAACATTTAAGTCAAAGTAACCTAACTGGACCTGATAATGGAATAATTACATCATTACTTGGTGAGGTCTCATATGCACCGCAAATAATAATCCACTTTCTCACACAGAGTTTCAACAACAAATCTTTCTAATACATCATATAGTATGCATTTCCAAATGTTGACAAATGCATCCCATTTGCCCAAAGCAAATGAGCCTCTTCTTCTTTTATACCCCTGTGTGCCAAAAAATGCAAAAAACTCTTCTCGTTCTGTTACGCTAACGCCTAGCTTTGTCCATTGCCACGTGCTTCATTGCACCTCTCTAATGGCTACTTGGGGCAACCTCTGTCCAGACCTAGACAATACAAGTTCCTGCCCACGTGCTCTCAATCAATTGTAAGTCCTCCTTCATATGCTTAAATAATGCCAGTCCAGATAGTTGTGCTAAAACAAATTCTCCCTAATGGATTATAAACATATCCAGGCACTCGCTCCTCGGAAACAGTCCTGCTAATATATCTCATTCCACTTTCCCCAACACAATACTTTGTGCCTGCTGCTGAGTAGTCCAAGCTATCTGCCATAAATCTGTTGATCAGCGTATTATTCTGCCCAGCACACAAATGTCCTACCATCCATGTAACTATTTTACCATGGTAGATCAAATAAATATAATCTCCAAATATCACTCCTTTCTCACTCAAACTTTTATTTCCTGGCAGATTTCTTGCACCATTTTGATCTCTATCTCCCTATTCTTATTATCTCACACCTTGTCAATCCCACACTGCCCGCTTCAATTATTCTAAAGTAATGTGTGACACATTTGTCCTGATCTAAACTCAATAAAGCAAGTGCTATTCTCATCACTTCCAACAAATTTGATTCTGCTATCCTGGACCCATCCTAAGGACAGCATATCTCTTCACCCATCTTTCCTGGCCAATCAATAAATCTCTCTCACTCCTTCACCAAACAGACCTTTGCCTCTTTACACCTACCCAACTAGTTACATTTCCATCTCTCCGTTTGATCAGTTTTTGATACTCGCAAACATATTCTTAACTTCTGTCCTTCCCAACACACCTCATTGGATGTTATCCCTGGTCTACCTTTTGGACCTAATGGTTCAAATACCCTAAAGCCCTGTAAAGCAACCATAACATAGTCAAACTGAGTTTGTTTGCTTGAAATGCATCTTAACAACAACTGGGTAAGATTGCAACTAACTACTCCATCAAATCAACAGTCGCTGGATCCTGCAAACTACACCTCACCCCTCTCTCCTCACCAACTCTCCCTCTGCTGGGTCATATCCCCACCAAAATTTAAAGTAAAAAGATTTCCCTATCAAATTCCCTGGTATTGTACTTTGGGATAATGGTTGTTAAATAAACTCTTGGCACAACCTAGTAACTCCCTTTCCCTTTCCATCCTTCCTGTATCCTCCCCAACATGTCTACTACATTCGAACTCTGTAAAATCCTGCCACACTTGTAAATGGCTCCATTTTGTAGATGATGTTTTGACTTCTCAGCTGACTACACTATCATCATTCCTCCCATGCACAGATGTTTAGTGGTAATTCTGTCATCTCCTCTTCCACTCTTAGGGCCAACAGAAGAAACCTCTACCACTGCGAATAAGATGAAGCATCTGCTATATTATGGTTCGCTCCTGACACGTCTAGCTTTGAAAGATATATTTAGCTGCAAACACTTCAACATAAAACATCATAACAGACGTAACACCTTCAAGTCATTTGCTTTTTGCCCGTTTCCAGTTAAACTACCATCATGTTGTCTACACTGAATATCACTCACCATCTTCTAGTTTTCCCCCTCCCAAACTGTCAGCACCACCAACAGCGGGAGTAATTCCAGAAATGTAATGCACCTCTCTTGTGTCAACCAATTATCAGGCCTTCTCTCACCACACTATCACCCATTCTAAAAAATGACAAAATATTTTGCCTTTGATGCATCTGAAAAAAATAGCAATTGCCAAATGTGTCTTCTTTCACACAATAAATTGAAACACCATTGAACTCCTCTAAAAATAAACTCCAAATGCACAAATCAGCCCTCATTGCCATTGCGATCCTCCCTTTATGGTGTGGTAACATGGCACCTTATGTAGTAAAACCTAGCCTCCTGCAGAACCTTCTCCCTGCTATCACCACCCTACAGGCAAAGTTCAAATAGCCCAAATGCTTTTGAACCATTGTCAACTCTAACTTCCTCATACCTATTACTCTACCAAGACAATCCTTTATCTCCTGTACTTTTCTGTGATGGAACCTTGCTACCATGTGTTGCAAATCCAGTTTAATCCCCATAAATGTCAGTGACATTTTTGATCCTTCAGTCTTTTCAAGGGCTAGAGGCACTTCTAAGTCACTAGTCAAAGCACTGTAGTGCTCAGTACCATTCTCCTGTCCCTTTCTTTCCTGCAAACAGACAATCAGCAAGATAATGGCACACCGATCTATGACCAGTGCCCTATGTTAAAGTCCATTGCAAAAATGTGCTAAAAGTCTCAAATAGTGAGAAAGAAATCACACAGCCCATTGGTAGAACTTTATCTACATGATAGCAAAAAGCTAACTTAATATTACTCGTTGCTAGCTCAGCTCTTGGTCCCCCACACGACCAATCTTATGGCATCATCTACTGATGCATATGTTACTGTGGCATCTTCCTCTGCAATGTAATCATTACTGATGCCCCTTCTAGCCCTGAAAAATGATGTATACGCCAGTATTCCTCCTTTGTTATTTTAGGCATCACTACCAGGGGTGTAATCATCACCTCCAGCAAAGGTTATCCCGAAATGGTCCTGAAATCCTTCCTGCTTTCAAGTTTTTTTACCAGTTTTTGTGGAACAATAGTTGATAACTCCTGTGACGATCTCAAGTTGTCTATGTATCCTACTTCCTTGATACCCCAACAAAAACCCTTCCCTAAATCCCCAATCCAATTTACAGCTGCTTCCCTGTTAAGGTTGAATTGCCAACAGTGTGGCCACGTTAACCGGAGTATGTACCCTTTGGGAGAGGTTGTGGTTGTTGTCCTATACCCATTGGAGATCCCCATTGATCTCCATTATTTGCCATAGGCAAACATTGTGTGAGTGGGTGTCTACACCCATATTTGGAGCATTCATGCTTGTAACTACAAGATTGACTGGGTCACAACACATTGTTGAACCCCTAACATGCTCCTAAACTAAGCCCTTACCCCTTCCATATTACCCCGTTCCTTGCTCGGCGGGGCGGTATAGAAAGGGGTGATATGTAATGGATAGTCCACTTGCACTATGTGTTGTTGCTGGTGGATGTGTAGACGAAATCCATTGCAGTCATAATTCTGCATCTGCATACCCATAAGGCTTCTCTGAACTCAAACTCAATCTTGCCCTCAATTCCTCATCATATCTCAACCAAGCATACCCCCAAAGAGCATTTGTGCTTTGTTCACAATGTCCACATTTAAAAAAATTGCTACTGCTCTGTCAGCATGCTTTTCAAAGTAAATACTAGCAAATTAAAAATGCTGACATCCTGTTATCTATTGGCAAAGGTACCCTTGGCCTTCTTGATAATTCCCTTTCTTCATCTTTGGACCCTTCCTTTAATTGTATGAATCTGTGAAGCAAATTTAAAAACATCAACAACTCATGCTTCCAAATCTTACTTTTAATTTTTTTCTGATAAATGCGATCCTAATGCATTGAGATCACTATACATGGCAGCTTCTTCCTACGTTGTGTTTCAATCAATCAATCAATCAATCAATCACAGAATTTGTAGAGCGCACTACTTACCCGCGAGGGTCTCAAGGCGCTGGGGAGAGGGAAGGGGGTGCTGCTACTGGTCGAACAGCCAGATCTTGAGTAGCCTCCTGAAGGTCAGCAGGTCTTGGGTCTGTCATAGGCTTAGTGGAAGGGTGTTCCAGGTCTTGGCGGCGAGGTGTGAGAAGGATCTGCCGCCGGTGGTTGTTCTTCGAATGCGAGGGACGGTGGCGAGGGAGAGGTCGGCGGAGCGGAGCTGGCGGTTGGGACGTAGAAGAAGAGTCGTCTGTTGAGGTAGGCTGGGCCAGTTTTGTGGAGTGCCTTGTGTGCGTGGATGAGGAGTTTGAAGGTGATCCTCCTGTCGATGGGGAGCCAGTGCAGGTTCCTCAGGTGGGGGGTGATGTGGCTGTGGCGTGGTACATCGAGGATCAGGCGTGCGGAGGCGTTTTGTATGCGTTGCAGTCGCTTGATGAGCTTGGCCGGGGCTCCCGCGTAGAGGGCGTTCCCATAGTCAAGTCTGCTACTGACGAGGGCCTGGGTGACTGTTCTTCTTGTGTCTGTTGGGATCCACCTGTAGATCTTGCGAAGCATGCAGAGGGTGTTGAAGCAGGAGGAGGAGACTGCGTTGACTTGCTTGGCCATGGAGAGTTTCCACTGTTCTTTCTTATTCTCCCCCTTTTCTTTATCTTTCTTGTCCTCACATTGCATTTATTTATCACACATTGTCTTCACCTTGTTATTGCTCCCTTCATCCTTTTGAACTTTCCCTCTTCACATCAATAAGTCCCTCACCCACCATCACTGATTTTGTCCGGCTTTTGCCCTGTCATCCCTTGCTGGACCCCATACTGACCACCACTGTCCTGTACCATTTAGCAGCTTGCTCCTCATTCTATATGCATGTTTTCTACTTTCTGACCAGCTCCTCTGTCCTTGTCTGCCACATCTGAAGGTGCTCTTTTTGTCTGCTCTGGTCAACTGAAATACTCCTCTTTTTTTCTGTTATATTACTCTGTAGCTCGCTGATCCCCTTTCTTTTTCCCCATTTCTTAATGCCCCCAACTCTCTTTCACTGCATCTTCCTCCAGTTCATCAACCTCCTCTCCATAATCCAGCACATCTCCATTATCCATTCAACCCCATTCACTCATTCCCAGTCTTACACCAACACCCACACCACCATCATATTCTCTCCATTCTCTGGAAGACTTTGGCAAGTGTGTTTCTGCATGCTCCCCCACTGTAGAAAATGGCCATAAAAACCATTTCATGCCTTCAGGCCAATGTCCAGGAGTCATAATGTGCTCCACTGGCATCTGCATGCTATTGGCATTCCCTTGTGCTAGCTTTGATACTGCATTACACTCCAGGCTGCTCCCACCTGGAGGGGCTCCATTGCCAGTGGCCCCATGAGCCGCTCCAACTCCTTTGTGCCCTATCTATAACTCATCTTCTTGGATTCATATCCACTGGCCACTCCTACTACTGCCTCATATCCCCCCTTCATTGCTACCTTTTTTTGTCCTTTCCTGCCTAAATACCCGCTGTAGCTGCCTCTTTGTCCCTGGGATCGCACACATTTGCCAGCTGATCCTCGATTTCCTCAATACACTATGCTGGTGCACAAAAGAAATACCTTTCCCTTAATGCCCTTTACTATGATGTCAACATTCTTCACTACCAAGACGTGCTTCATGCTATGCACCCCCTGGCGGTGTGCTAATTTCGCCACAGCACCATCCACTCTTTGCTCACCACCCCTTATGCCTTTCTGAAGCACAGTCCCCTCCTGCTTCTCCTTTTTTTTCACCCTTGCGGCTGCATCAGCAGCCAATCCTATGTTGGTCTGGCTACTGCATACAGAACACCCTCTGACAGATGTTGTAACACATTTGACATTCTGTCCTCTCATACTAGGCTTTTTTTAGCACTTAGTCGTCAGTGCCTACCAGCAAATTTCCACACTCCTTCTATGCCCTAGCCCCCTTGATCTCCTCCTGTCCCGTGGTGATGAGCATGCAACCACAGCTGCCACCACACCGCTTGCTGCTTCCCTACTGGGTCATACCATTCCCACCCAGGCCTGCTCCAAAATGCCTGGCCTAATAAGGTCATCTTTGCCCGCTGCACATAACATGCACAGCGCTTCCCTCGCAATTTCACTGGAATCCTTTGCCATCATCCCACCCTACTGTCCTCATCAATTTTCCCTGCACATTTTACTAAAATTCCTCACCACCTGACCAAAATTGCCCCTGCCTTTAAACTTGGCAAATGCAGTCAGCAAGAGGATGAACTCCCTGCCCAAATGCCTTAAGTACCCATCACTACAGCCCTGTCCCCTAATATCCGAGACCTATCACCTGTCCCTAAGTAGTGTGATCTGTGACTTCCAGAAAGCCACCCATGAAGGAGACCGGCTAGTGCTCTGCACCCCTGGGTACCCTCATTGTGAAAAACGTTTTTCATGTACAGGGCACCTAGGAATTTATGTCTGCTTACCTGCCATGGACGAAATTCCTGCGTGTTGGGGCATTTTTCATTTATGAGATTGCAGGATAACATTGTGTCCAGAGCATGAGCCAGCACATGCACTGCAGTGTACGCATAATAGGAGAAGCGGAAATTTTCCACATCGTACACTGAAGTTGGAAGTGCCTCCAGTTTTTCTGAACCTGTGCAAATATTGGCCCCTTTACTTCCGTTTTCCTCATCTGTCGTATTTGGATGGCTATTGTTTGGCAACCATTGGCATTGAAAGATGTCTTCCCAGAAGGCCTTGATATAAATGTCATTGGGTGAAAGTGAGGGGTGAAGTTTATATTGAAATTTCTGGAATGCACGAGACTCTCGCTTGTGGGGAGAAATTCCAAGGGTACCGTTGAGCAACTTCCATAAATTTTCTTTGTAAAATAAAAAGCTACCTACAAGACTCGTGCTGATGAGCCACACTTTGCCCGTAACGCGTTGTTCTGCCAGTGTATCCAAGATGGTGTTCACCTCAGTCGGGTATGTATACATAATAACCCCTGTCACTGTGGATTTCTTGAGCAGATCAACTATTGAGGATATTTTCCTCTCGCTGTCATTGTCACTCACAGTTACTAAGAAGGCCACGCAGACTCCGTTGTTTGCTAGTTCTGTCCTGAGCTTCTGGCTGCCATGTATGCCGTAGTCACTGTCTGATGCCAGGATTCCAACCCATGTCCAGCCAAATTGTATGACCAACTGAGCTAAAATATAGGGAACACTGTCAGTGCTCGGGTTGGTTCGCACAAAAGAAGGAAACTGACGCTTATCACTTAGAAGTGGAAGTCCAGAGCCATAACTGATCTGAAAAAGTGAAACATAAACAATAATGAGGACATAATTCATCATGCCAAATACACTTGAAATAGAAACTGTTAACAACTTTTTAGGTGATGACTATCTTGGTTAACCCTGGGCAAAGCACTACGCTACACTCGCGTAGTTTGCG
Source organism: Calotriton arnoldi (assembly GCA_963921515.1). NCBI lineage: Eukaryota > Metazoa > Chordata > Amphibia > Caudata > Salamandridae > Calotriton > Calotriton arnoldi. The sequence continues at coordinate 406,628 of CAWUFW010013194.1, forward strand.
AAGTTTGCGCTACTTCGCACAACGCGAATTGCACGTAGCACAGTGCAAACACGCGTAGCGTAGTGCAGCGGTCATTTTGCTTGCTCGCGGTCCTCAACGTCAAGTTGGCGACCGCGAGCAAGCAAAATGACATCCCGGCGAGACTTTTTCCTCGTTCGCGATCAGCAACATCAAGTTGCCGATCGCGAGCGTGGAAAATAAACCTCCCGGCGAGATTCTCAACGCGGGGAGGTCAGGTTTCTCATTGCGAGTGGTCGCGTATGCTCGCGACCGCTCGCGATGAGAAACTACCAGTCCGCGTTGAGAAAGCTGCCGCTCGAGTAAAAATCTACTCGAGCGGCAGTAAAAGACAGCTCGCACTGTGCAAGATGCCGTTTTCAATGATTGCACAGTGCGGACAAGCATCCGGCACTGTGCAATCATTGCGAACAATGCACTACGCAGTTCGCGTAGTGCTACGCGTAGCTCGCATAGTGCGATCTGCACTTGCGTAGCTTCGCGTAGCGCTACTTCGCGAACTACGCCCAGGTACTTTACACCAAAACAGGCTGAAAAGAATGATTCTTTCTCATTCTTTTTTGTCTATATGCAGAATATGGAGCATGTGATGACAGGTCTGGTCCCAATTTCACACCAGATAGTAAGCAAGATTGTCCTAATTGTTAAGGTACATTGTCGGACCAAGGATACATGTGCTTCAATCTCACTCTCACAACTTCACTCACAGGAAAACTGGATGGAATATCAGAGTATAATGATCTTTAGGATACATGTGTGTTGTCTCTTTGGGAAAGGACTGTACTGTGTTGCAGAAGGACTGTAGTCTCCTAAAAGAATAGCTTAAATTGTTACTTATAACTGTCAGGAGGATGCTAAAATAATACTAGGGCTTGAACTAACAGTAAGACCCGTAGTAAAACGTTGGCAAGTGGCTAGTCAATTATAATAATTTCTTTTCGAGCAATAACTACTATTATAGGTCTGCTCTGGAAGATTTTCTAGGCTACCACCTCCCTGCCCCACTGGCAACCTTCATTCCCTGAATAGTGTCACCTCACTCTTGTTAGCATCTAACATGTCCACTTTGCCTCCCACCCCAACTTCATCAATCTCTGATTATTTGCGCCTCATCAGCAAATGGAATGTCAATTGCAGTAAATTTTTTGACAGCACAAAAGTTTATTGTGCCACAAACAAACAACGCGTTTCGGCGAAGCCTTTATCAAGTTGGTGACATGTGCCCAACCACCCGTAGAAATACAGGGCAGCGTTCATAGAAAGTGAAGACATTGCAACCCAACCATCAGAAAAAATAAATGAAACAATGTAATGATAAATCCACTGTCAAGCACAAAATACCACATAAATAAATTGCATATATATATAACAATTAATTGCTGAGTGGAAACATAATTCCAATCCACAAATTCTGGATCGAACATTCCCATAAAATTAATGCGGTTAATGACCCGCTATGGACATCGATGACGGACAAAATTGTTGCACGCACGCAGCCAATATCAATAGTTGATTATGAAGTTCCAATCAATATTATTATCACAATTCCATGGTCATCATGGCATGTGCGCATTTTAACTAATAACAGGTAATGTACCTCTACAAGTCCGTCCGATGTAAACAAAAAGTAAGTTACGGGTCAATACCTCAAACCTTCACCATAAGGGAAAAGAAAATATGCATTCCAAACTCAAGGCATTGTTTTGCAGATAAGATAATGATATTGCGGATATTTGGCATAAAAATATATGATGCACATACACTGTTTATAGTTGCAACAATACAAATATTACCATGTTTCTCTATTAATATTTCGTATGGTAAACAGGTCCCGATTGACTGTGATACAAACAGGTGAGGTGAATATACAAAATAAGAGAAGAGAAACAAAGGTGAGAGAGGGTGTAGGAACATGGTAGTATGAATGACCTAATAAATCTCGCTAAGCCTAGCGTGACAAAAAGACAGAACGGAGTAGAAAGGCAAATGCCCAACATGCTAACTCTAAAGTCCAGATTCAGAACCTAATCCTAAAAACTGGAACCTACCAACCTCCTTCAACTAATTAAAAAGTGAAAAAAAACAGCAAAAAGCTGAAACTATCAACTGCTGAGACTAGGAAGGAATACTGCTAGTCCTCACATCATCTATAACCAATGTGAGTTGCAAGCTCTTCCCCATAATTCATCCCATTAGGGATTTTAGTATTGAGCTCTATAATGTATTTAGATTCTGTGACTCGTAAGAGCTTCTCCCGGTCTCCTCCCCTGGGGTGTGGCAGAATTCTATCAATGCCAAAAAATGTGATTAAGTTGGAATTACTTTGATGTTTTTCTTGGTAGTGTCTCGCAACCGGATAGTTGAAGTCCATATTGGTAATCGCCCTCAAATGTTGTAAAATGCGGGTCTTGAGTTGTAGTTTCGTGCTGCCCACATATTTGAGGCCGCATGGGCATTCCAGGACATAGATGACATAGTCACTGGTGCACGTTATAAATTTGGTAATCTTTTTCATTTTTCCTTTACCTACACTGTAGCTGTCTCAGTTGTTACTGTTTTTACAAGCTTTACAGGAATTGCACTTCCTGAATCCCTTTGCCGTTTCCAATTAAGTGGTAGTTGTGGGTGTGTTTTTATAACTATGGACTAGATGGTCTCTTAATGACTTTGATTTCCTATATGTTATGGATGGTGTTTTGCCAATACAGGAGCCAATTATGGGGTCAGATTCTAATAATCCCCAATCACGCTTTCTTTTCTCCCTTTACTCCATTCCTCCTCTCTTTCTATATATATATTTTTTCATATATTGTTTTTGCATTTTTTCTATATCTGTTTTCAATATATACTTTTTCGATATATTTTCCCGCTTTTCTTTTCTTTTTCCTTTTTCCTTTACTTGGATTTTGGCCTCTATTTCATAATTAATGAATTCTGTAACCTAACCCCCACATTCTATTTTTCTGTATCATCATGGAGAACATAGGAACTATCTACTCTCCTTGTAGCCTAAAAATGGAAATAGTTTGGCTGCTTTAGTTTATTTATGGCAGGCACTATAAGCCCATCCAGGGTGAAATGCAGTGGACCCCAACTTGGGGCCAATGTTTCATCGTTCTACTTGGTATCGCAATGAATGGATACAGGGCCCATTAAGGGCGAGATATCGCAAATTTATCAAGAATCATGCTCGATCATGGTCATATATAAATAATTCTGTACCACGATGAATTTTGAATGTGTATTATACACTATTGTATATTTAATACAACAGACTGGGAGGGTGAAAAACACACATACCGGTGTTAGAACATGGAAAACGTTGCCATAATATTGCCATAACAGCCATACTGATTATAAGTAACATCATGTTAAGATGGCGCTATAGTGTACATAGCAAAGAGATCCTAATGTCCTTTTTTCATGTCAATGAATTTATTAATGTTAAAAGATGGTCGTTTCCGGCACGCCCGATGAAACTGAAGAAGGCGACAGCCGAAACACTTTTGTTTTTTTTGCACGAGTGCAAAGAAAATAAACTAAGAACTCACCCCTGTGAGTGCTTCTAATTGGGTCTGATTACCTATGGGACTGTGGAGCTTTTATAATTAACGAGGGCACACCCCCACTATAAGAGCACCCGTCTGAAAGTGCACCGGCTAAGGTGGAGAGCGAGCTGCAAATATATATATATATATATGATCAAGGCCGCATGTCTGGCGGCCAAAACGCGTCATTTGGACATTTGATGCTCGAATAAATCATCATTCTACTTTCTAACTTTGCCTTTGGAGTCTGTTTCCTGGTGTTGCGCCTTTCTTTGGATGGTGGTACCCCTGGGATCCTGGTGTGATATATATATATATATATATATATATATATATCACCACGAAAATCCCAGGAATGTATCCGCTACGGCAGCAGCAGCAGCGCAACACCACAGGCACAGACTCCAAAGGCAGAAGTATTCAACAGATGGGTTTATTCACACATCTATGTCCAAAAGTCATATATATATATATTATCTACTGGCGGTCGCCAGTAGATAGTTATAGTTAGGACCTATTTTCCATAGGAAATCCGCAACATTCTATTTGAAATAACTCTTGCGTCGGTTGAGGAATCTTCGCGAAATTTTCAAACTTTATGGCCCGCTCTGGTCCGCTCCTACCCTGAAAGTTTCGGGGTGATTCGTCAAGCGGGGGCCGAGAAAAAAGGGGGGTCCCAAAACGTGTTTTCCACATTCATTTTCCCATAGGAAACTTTAGCCACGGCTACAGCCCGAACTGCTGAACGGAATTACACAAAATTTGGCAAAGAGGTAGTTCTTGGTACAGAAAGAACCCTTTTGTTAAATGGTGTAAATCCGTTCAGTAGTTGCGGAGAAATTAAAAAAATAAGAGTCAAAAAATCAATTTCCCATAGGAAACTTTATGCAAGGCTACAGCCCGAACTGCTGAACGGAATTATACCAAATTTGGCAAAGAGGTAGTTCTTGGTTCAGAAAGAACCCTTTTGTTAAATGGTGTAAATCCGTTCAGTAGTTGCTGAGAAAATCAAAAGTAAAAACACATATATATCTGGGCGGAGCCTAACCACACATGTCATCGTGAGATCTGATTGGCTGTCAGCACTTCATCCTGGAATTGCTGGCAGCCATCTTGGGACCAATATAAATGATAGTACCCCATTGAAATGCATTGTAGTGAATCGAAGATTTTGAGGGTTACCAAAAGGAGAACTATAAAGGGTGATAACAGACTTTAGTTACATTAGAATTCATTTGTTGATGGTACCATACTAATTTCAGGAATTGTGGTGTGTTCTAAGGTGATTTTACCCTGTAAAAAACCTTCTGCTGGGATATCATGAATCATGTTTGAGAGAAAACTATTTTCACATGCTTGTCCCATACAGTTTTGGAAGGTGCTCCAGAAGCTAAAATGAGAGCATATTTTCTGTAAATTCACATTATCTTTCTCAGTCATGTGAGAATGAAGTCTGACATTCTCAGTAAAACATGTACATCCAACAATGGCAGAGACTGTCAGTTGATTCCTTTGTGTTCTACTGCAGCTTCCCAGAGTGTTCTAAAGAACAACTAGAGTGCTAACAGCCTTACTTATGACAAAAGTATGGCACACCTGAAGCCATCTTGATTGGAATAAACTGGTAACACTTAAAACATTTAATTTAAAAAGGAACAAAATGATGGGGTTCATTTTGTCATAGAAATTATGGTTAGTGCTGTAGAAAGAAAAATTAGGACATGTTTCAAGTGTGATCTCAAATATCTTCCTGTTATATTTCAATAGGAGCAGCCTGTCAGTTGATGCCTTTGTGTTCTACTGCAGCTTCCCAGAGTGTTCTAAAGAACAACTAGAGCGCTAACAGCCTTACTTATGACAAAAGTATGGCACACCTGAAGCCATCTTGATTGGAATAAACTGGTAACACTTAAAACATTTAATTTAAAAAGGAACAAAATGAGGGGGTTCATTTTGCCATAGAAATTATGGTTAGTGCTGTAGAAAGAAAAATTAGGACATGTTTTAAGTGAGATCTCAAATATCTTCCTGTTATATTTTAACAGGAGCAGCTTGTCAGTTGATGCCTTTGTGTTCTACTGCAGCTTCCCAGAGTGTTCTAAAGAACAACTAGAGTGCTAACAGCCTTACTTATGACAAAAGTATGGCACACCTGAAGCCATCTTGATTGGAATAAACTGGTAACACTTAAAACATTTAATTTAAAAAGGAACAAAATGAGGGGGTTCATTTTGCCATAGAAATTATGGTTAGTGCTGCAAAAAGAAAATTTAGGGCATGTTTTAAGTGAGATCTCAAATCCTCTTCTATTTCATTAGAAAATTCTGACATGCAGACTGAAACAATCACTTTCAATACCAGCAGTAGACTTCCAGTTAACTCCTTGGTGAGCAGTAGCTTTACTACAGTGATCTAATGAACAACTAGAGTGCTAACATTCTGAATTTATGGCAAATGTGTGACACATCTGAATGCCTTCTTGATGGAATCAAAGTAAAAAACTGAAAGCATTTCCTACTGAGGAGACTGTAGTAAATGAGGAAATTAGGAAACTTCATAACAAATAAGTCTCCCAAGATGGCCACCAGAGAAAAAAGAGCCCAAATGTAGCACAAATATCACCCAGAGGTAGCCCACGTATAGCCCAATGACAGAAGTGTGCAAAACACTTTTTATTTTTTGTTTTTTTGCAGTTTTATATAGTGCAGACTGGTCAGGTATTGGAGTGCTTTACATGAGCATTGGTTACATCACACAAGGACAAATTCATGTTGGTTGACCCCTATACTACCAAACACCACTGCACTACCCTAAACCCTAAAACACTACCCCCAGCACGACCCCCTTCACTACCCAAACACAACTGCACTACCCTAAACTCAAAAACACTACCCACAGCATGACCTCCTACACTATCCAAACACCACTGCACTACCCTAAACCCTAAATCTACCCCCTACACTACACAAATACCACTGCACTACCCTAAACCCTAAAACACTAGAACCCAGCACGACCCCCTACAGTACAGAAACACCACTGCACTACCCTAAACCCTAAAACACTATCCCCAGCATGACCCCCTACACTACACAAACACCACTGCACTACCCTAAACCCTAAAACACTACCCCAGCACGACCCCCTACACTACCCAAACACCACTGCACTACCTTAAACCCTAAAACACTACCCCCAGCACGACTCCCTACACTACACAAACACCACTGGACTACCCTAAACCCTAAAACACTACCCCCAGCACGACTCCCTACACTACCTAAACACCACTGCACTACACTAAACCCTAAATTTACCCCCAGCATGACCTCCCACACTACACAAACACCACTGCACTACCCTAAACCCTAAAACACTACCCCCAGCACGACCCCCTACACTACCCAAACACCACTGCACTACCCTAAACCCTAAAACACTAACCCCAGCATGACCCCCTACACTACCCAAACACCACTGCACTACCCTATACCCTAAAACACGACCCCGTACACTACACAAACACAACTGCACTACACTAAACCCTAAAACACTACCCACAGCATGACCCCCTACACTACACAAACACCACTGCACTACCCTAAACCCTAAAACACTACCCCCTACACTACACAAACACCACTGCCCTACCCTAAACCCTAAAACACAACCCCCAGCATGACCCCCTACACTACACAAACACCACTGCACTACCCTAAACCCCCTACACTATACAAACACCACTGCATTACTCTAAACCCTAAAACATTACCCCCAGCACGACCCCCTCACAACACAAACACCACTGCACTACCCTAAACCCTAAATCGACCCCCAGCACGACCCCCTACACTATCCAAACACCACTGCCATACCCTAAACCCTAAAACACTACCCCCAGCATGAACCCCTACACTACCCAAACACCACTGCACTACCCTAAACCCTAAAACACTACCCCAGCACTACCCCCTACACTACCCAAACACCACTGCACTAACATAAACCATAAAACACTACCCCCAGCACAACCCCCTACACTACACAAACACCACTGCACTACCCTAAACCCTAAAACACTACCCCCAGCACGACTCCCTACACTACCCAAACACCACTGCACTACCCTAAACCCTAAATCTACCCCAGCACGACCCCCTACATTACCCAAACACCACTGCACTACCCTAAACCCTAAAACACTACCACCAGCATGACCCCCTACACTACTCAAACACCACTGCACTACCCTAAACCCTAAAACACTAACCCAGCACGACCCCCTACACTACGCATATACCACTGCACTACCCTAAAGCCTAAAACACTACCCCCAGCACGACCCCCTACACTACCCAAACACCACTGCACTACCCTAAACCCTAAAACACTACCCCCAGCACGACCCCCTACACCACCCAAACACCACTGCACTACCCTAAACCCTAGAAAAGAAACCCCCACCCCATGCCCAATCCCCCTTACCTCTCACTCCTCGTGGTTCCTCTCTCCTCGTGGATCTTGCTTCACGTCGTATCTGAGGGGCGGTGCACGTCGTTGTGAGGAAACGGAACAGCCTCTGTTTCCTTACAACGACATGGATCGTCTACATGTTTTTAGAACGCATGGTCATTTACCATACATACCTTTACAACAAAATTCGTTGTAAAGGCATGCGTGGTAAATGACCATGCGTTCTAAAAAATGCGTAGTAATGACTTCGTGATGTACAACGCATGCGTGGTAATGCATGCGTTGTAATGGTATCGCAAAGTAAAAAAGTCGTTGTAACGGCTGTTTACCGATCGAAGCTGGCCCCTGTTCTTCAGTGAGACGTTTATTTGATTAATTAGGAGGAAGGAATGTGTTTTTTTTTACCGAAAAGTGCATTCCCGGTTGTTGTATTGTGAAAGTGTCCGGGTGGCCTGGTTTCACTTCCGGTGAGAGAGTGGAAAAGTCTGTTTGGATCTAAAGGAGTTCTGTTGTTGGACGGGGCCGGCACGACATGTCATCAGAAAACATAGCTAATGGAAAGCGTCCTCTCTGAAGTGTGGAGCAGTGCCATGAGAGGTCAACGAGTGTGCGTCCCACCGCAGTATGACCGTACCGCGTGACCCATGTGCCACCTCCAGGGTACGGGAGGCAGAAGCGGCATCGCAGGTCCTCTTGAAGACCGTTGTAGCACTAATTCTACATTTTGGTACTAGGGCATTTTAACTTCGTTGTTCCTGCCAGATACAAAGAGAAGATCCTGTGTTATTCAGTGCCCTCGTTTCCTTTTTTGCGGGTTTTGGTGCTTGTCACTTCGCTGCCCCGCCGGTGCACACGACTGGGCACCCCACCTCGTGTGCCATCTGCAGGGCCTCTGCCCTCAGATCACTGGTTTTGGTTTCTGGAGTGGCAACATAAACAGTTGCTCCCAAAGGACTAGCCTGAACACTTAGGTGAATATCCCCTGCACCAGCATTCCACGGAAATTCTTTCCTAGCTCTCCCACGTCAACGAGGACGTCATAATAGCACGGCTCCGCTCGCGACACCGTATGACGTCATCGGAGCCATAAGAGAACCTCGTCGGCGGGCTGACGTCAGTTCCACCCATTTTTTCCGTGCCACCGAGGCAAACAGGGGACCGAGACATTTTCACATGTATACATAGTATAATAAATATATATATATTCACTGAAAAAACCATAGGTTTCAGGCACGTTATAGTTAGAAATTAGCATTTAAAAAACCTTAGAAATTCACTGAAAAAACCATAGGTTTCAGGCACGTTATAGTTAGAAATTAGCATTTAAAAAACCTTAGAAATTCACTGAAAAAACCATAGGTTTCAGGGGCGTTATAGTTAGTTGGACATTTCACTCGTACAAAACCATAGAAATTCCCCCGTTATAGTTAGTTCAGCTAACTATAACTCGCGCGCCCGCAATGCACTGCTGATGACGTCACACATTACATCACTCATGACATGGTCAGTGACATCACTCATGACATCACTCATGACATCACTGATGACATCACTGATGACATCTCAAATGACATCACTGATGACATCACTGATGACATCACTGATGACATCATCCAGTGAATGTGTGTTTTTCTGAAAATTAAATATGTTTTATATATGTATATCTCAAGGTCGATGGAAGAATAAATGGGTATATAAGTGTCTAAATGGATGATTTTGTTTTGTAAAATTGATTGTATAACTGACTAAGTGTATCTTAGTGAATACATGAGTTAGTGAGTAATGTTTAAATATGAAAATATCTGTATCAGTCTCTCACTTTGTGTATAAGTGGCTGCATGGGTTGGTGAGTAGCTACATGAGTGTCTATATGGGTTATTAGTTGGTTTTTGAGTATCAGTATGAGTGTCTGAGTGTCTGTATGGTTCGGTGGGGGGTATTACTTAGTGCATAGATGCATGAATGAGTGACTCACTGTTTGTATGTGTTGAAGACAGCATGTGTGCAGGACTGTATAGGTGGATGAGTATGTGTATGGGTGTGTTAGTGAGTGAATGACTGTCTCAATAGTGTCTTTATGAGTAACTACATATGTTTTAAACTAGTATATGTGAGTATTGGTGTATATAAGTGAGTATATGTGGGAGTGAGAGATTGGAAGAGTTCCTGTACAAATAAGTAGGTGTTTCTATAAGTGATTGTTTAAGAGAGTAAGTATGTGTAAGTTTCTGTAGAAGTAAGTGTGGTAGTGTGTGTATAACTGTATATGCAAGTAAATGGATGTTTGATACTTTGTTTGCATGTGTGACTATGTGTGTGAGTAACTCTATGGATGAGTGGCGGTGTGTAACAGGATGTATAGGTGTATGAGTACATATGATGAGTGAGTACATGTATGAGTGACTGTATAGGGACTGTTGGTGAATGAGTGGATGTGTGTGTAGATCTTGGAATTACTGAATTGGTGTGTTGTAACTGGTATTGGTATGTCCATTGTTTTGAAAATGTTCGTTTGTATTTTTGAGTGTGTGTATCAAAGGTTATATTAGGGTGAGAGGAGGTCTGCCACTCTATCACAAGGATGATGTCATCATTGATGTCATTTGATATCTCATCAGTGATGTCTTGAGTGATGTCACTGACCATGTCATAAGTGATGTAATATGTGATGTCATCAGCAGTGCATTGCGGGCGCGCGAGTTATAGTTAGCTGAACTAACTATAACGGGGGAATTTCTATGGTTTTGTACGAGTGAAATGTCCAACTAACTATAACGCCCCTGAAACCTATGGTTTTTTCAGTGAATATATATATATATATATAGCCACATAAGATACTGCACCCTTAATGCAATTATAGAGAGAAAGATTGCAGCTCAGCATACGTTTCCATTTATTTTTATTGGAAGTGAGATTTCTGCAGATTTGAACAAAAAGAACCTTGCTTCTAGCTCAAACGTTACCAAAAATGCAGCGACAAGTGTTACAGAGTAATGAAAGGCCCTTTGCAAACCTGGAATGGTCACCTGTTACTTATTGTGGGTGTTAAATTGGTACTAATGGTGTGCAAACCACTCCTGCTTTTTTCTATGCCTCTCTTGCTTCTTTCTGCACCCTTCTTCCTTTTTCTGTACTTCTCTTGCCTCTTTCTGCACATCTCTTCCGCTTTCTACACCTCCCTTCTTTCTGCACCACTCTTGCTTCTTTCTTCTGCACCTCTCTTGCCTCTTTCTGCACCTCTGTTGCTTCTTTCTGCACTTCTGTTGCCTCTTTCTGCATCCCTCTTGCCTCTTTCTTCACCTCTCTTGCCTGTTTCTGCATCCTTCTTCCCTCTTTGTGCACCTCTCTTGCCTCTTTGTGCACCTCTTTTGCCTCTTTCTGCATCCCTCTTGCCTCTTTCTGCACCTCTTTTGCTTCTTTCTGCACTTTTCCAGCCTCTTTCTGCACCCCTGTTGCCTCTTTCTGCACGTCTGCTGGTTCTTTGTGCACTGCTCTTGCAAGTTTATGCACCTCTCTTGCAAATTTCTGCACCCCTCTTGCCTCTTTCTTCACCTCTCATGCCTCTGTCTGCACACCTGTTCCCTCTTTCTGTACCTCTTTTGCCTGTTTCTGCAACTATCTTGCCTCTTTCTGCAGTTCGCTTGCCTCCTTCTGCATCTCTGTTGCTTCTTTCTGCACTTCTCTTGCCTCATTCTAACCCCCTCTAGCCTCTTTCTGCACCCCTGTTGCTTCTTTCTGCACCTCTCTTGCAAATTATGTAGGCATAGTTAGAAATTAGCATTTAAAAAACCTTAGATATTCACTGAAAAAACCACAGGTTTCAGGGACGTTATAGTTAGGCTGACATTTCACTCGTACAAAACCAGAGAAATTCAGCCATTCCCAGACAACCGTAAACAAAGCTCACATTTTTCTTTAATCTTACGGCACACCAGATGTGATTGAATATCCTCTTCAATTTAATTTAACATTGAAGGAATCTGCATTATTTTGATTGATGAAAACCGTAATGTTGCAATCTTCACTTATTCTAATTGACACATATTTTTTTTATCTTTTCTATCACGTGGTATGTCTGACCACGAGTAAAACTTTTAAAAGGTGTACGACCCAGGATGGGGTCAGGTGATCAAGACCACGGACGTGGTCGAAACGCGTTCTTTTGTCACGAGAAAATAAACTTCTGCATACCTGATTGAGTGGGCTCGTGGATTTGCTTCCTTGATGTCCTGTTTCATGTGGAATATATATATATATATATATATATATATATATATATATATATATATATATATATATATATATATATATATATATATATATATATATATCTACTGGCGGTCGCCAGTAGATAGTTATAGTTAGTTCCTATTTTCCATAGGAAATCCGCAACATTCTATTTGAAATAACTTTGGCGCCGGTTGACGAATCTTCGTGAAATTTTCAAAACTCGTGGGGCGCTCCGGTCTGCTCCTATCCTGAAAGTTTCAGGGTGATTCGGCAAGCGGGGGCTGAGAAAAAAGGGGGGTCCCAAAACGCATTTTCCCCATGCAATTTTCCATAGGAACCTTTCATCGCAGCTACAGCCCGAACTGCTGAACGGAATTACACCAAATTTGGCAAAAAGGTAGCCCTTGGTTCAGAGTCGTGCCTTTTGCTTAAATGGTGTAAATCCATTCAGTAGTTCCTGAGAAAATCAAAAGTAAAGTCACATATATATCTATGGCCGAGTAGGGTCCGCGTACCCTCCCGATCACGAGCTGCATGCTAATTGGCTGTCAAGTGGCTGTCAACACTCCAAATCAGGAAGTGTTGGCAGCCATTTTGTCCCTCGGTAGAACCGAGGCACAGAAACAACTGCGCAAAACGCACAAAGGGGGCAGGGTAGAAACACCCTGACCCCCTAGGTCTGCTCAGGGGGTCACACAAGGACCACCTAAGCAGAAAAAAGCATTTTTTTTAAAAAAGAAAATCGGCGGGAGGCGCTTAGGGTGCGCGGATCCCGCCGATAAAAAAAAAATCGCAAGTGCGCAAACGCAAAAAGGGGGCAGGGTAGAAACGCCCTGACCCCCTAGGTCTGCTCAGGGTGTCCCACAAGGACCCCCTGAGCGGAAAAAAGCATTTTTTTTCTTTTAAATCGGCGGGATGCGCTTAGGGTGCGCGGATCCCGCCGATAAAAAAAAAAATCGAAGCGCGGTCTCCCGCGCTTTGAGGCTATTTTGCCCCCTGGTGGGCCAAGTCCCAGGGGCATGCGGGGTTCATTTATATTTTATAGGGGGGCCTCTAAGGCCCCCCAAGCCCCAGGGACCGCCACCCCCTGGGGCTTTCAAAAAGAAAATGGTGCTGGAGGGCTTCCCCCGGGGCTTCTTTTTTTAAATTAAAATTACCTGTGTGGGGGGGCTCCAGCCCCCCCACACGCCCCGGGGACCGCCACCTCCCCGGGGCACTAACAAAATAAATGTGGGGGGCCGTTTCGGACCCCCGAAGCCCCGGGGACCACCAACTCCCTGGGGCTTTACTAATGAAGGGAGGGGGGCCGCGCGGCACCCCTCCTGGAGCCCTCCATGGCCCTGGGGACCGCCACCCCCCAGGGCCAGCTCCTGCAGTGTCCTGGGGTGCCTACCCCCGGGACACTGCTGTTTGCAATGGCAGGATAGGAGCCGCGGGGCTCCCGTCCTGTCATTGCAAACTTGCTTTGTTTCATTGAAGCGAGAGCAGGGAAACCTGCTCTCGCTTCAATGAAGCAAAGCAGATTGCTTTTCAATAAGGGGAGATGCATGTCAGCAGCTCCCCTTATGGAAAAGCAATGCCGGCTCCCGCAGGACGTGGGGAGCCGGCGGGACCGTGCGGGGATTAGGGACACCCCCACGGTCCCCAACCAGTGGCCAGGCCCCGGGGGATGGGGTCCCCGGGGCTATTAGTGGCCTGGGAGGGGGGCCACGCAGCCCCCCTCCCCCCCAAAAAAAAATTACAAAAAAAAAAAAACCTAAAGGCCGGCCCCGGGGCCTTAAATGGCCTGAGGAGGGTAGCCATGCAGGCCCCCTCCAAATACTTAAAAAAAAAATAAAGAGGGCATGCGACGGGGGATGGGGTCCCCGGGGCCAATATAGGCTCAGGAAAGGGGGGCCACGCGGCCCCCTTCCCGTTTTTTTTTAAATAAAAAAAAAATAGAAAATCCTCAGGCCCCGGGGGATGGGGTCCCCGGGGCCAAAAGTGGCCGAGGGAAGGGGGGCCACGCAGCACCCCTCCAATAGAAAAAAAAAAGAAACAAACAAAAAAAAAGACCGGCATCGTGCCGGAGGCCCCGCCCCCTCCCTGCAGCAGTCTGCAAACGCGCCCTCTGGCGCGTTTTAAGAAGGGGAAGTAATTCCCTTTGAATACTGGGGGTCCCTGGGGGCCAACTAGCCCACCAGGAACCTCCAGTATGCGCCAGGGAGCTGTGTTGCAGAGAGGTGTACAGAGGCCACGCCCCTTTTTACACCTCTCTGCAACGCAGCTCTGTGGTGCTTTTTGGAGGTACATGGTGGGCTAGTTGCACTCCAGGGACCCTCAGGATTCAAGGGGACTTAATCCCCCAACTTAAAACGCGCCACGGGGCGCGTTTGCACAGTGGTGAAGGGAGGGGGCGGGGCTTCAGGTGACATGTGTGCAAACAGGCCCGTGTGGCGCGTTTTAAGATGGGGAATTAAAGCCTCTTCAATCCTGAGGGTCCCTGGGGGCCAACTAGCCCACCAGGTACGTCCAGAAAGCGCCACAGAGCTGCGTTGCAGAGAGGTGTAAAAAGGGGCGTGGCCCCTGAACACCCCTCTGCAACGCAGCTCCCTGGCGCATACTGGAGGTACAGGGTGGGCTAGTTGGACCCCAGGGACGCTCATGATTCAAGGGGACTCAATCCCCCAAATTAAAACGCACCACGGGGCGCGTTTGCACAGTGGTGAAGGGAGGGGGCGGGGCTTGAGGTGACATATGTGCAAACAGGCCCCGTGGCATGTTTTAAGTTGGGAGATTAAGTCCCCTTCAATCCTGAGGGTCCCTGGAGTCCAACTAGCCCACCAGGTACCTTCAGTAAGCACAACAGAGTTGCGTTGCAGAGAGGGGAAAAAAGGTGCGTGGCCTCGGAACGCCTCTCTGCAACTCAGCTCTGTGGTCCTAACTGTAGGTACCTGGGGGCTAGTTGGGCCCCAGGGACACTCAGGATTCAAGGGGACTTAATCCCGCAACTTAAAACGTGCCACGGGGCGCGTTTGCACACATGTCACCTCAGGCCCCCTCCCTTCACCACTGTGCAAACGCGCCCTGTAGCGCGTTTTAAGAGGTAGTTTTAATCCCCCTGCCCTATTATGTACTAGGGACTTACAGAGGAGGTCATGCCAATCACAGGGGTACCCCAACGCATAGTGTTCCCTAGTGTATGTAGGTGTTTTAACTGTATTCTAAGTGTGTTTTAGCATAGCACTGGCTCTGGTTAGTCAGAGTCAGTTACCACCAGTACACGTTGGAAAAAGTTGTGGGCACAGGATGATTTTGGAACAAGGCCTCTTTCTGCTCCTCTGTTGGTTCTTTCTGCACATCTTTTGCTTCTTCCTGCACTTTTCTTCGTCTTTGTGGACTTCTGTTGCTTCTTTCTGCATTTCTTTTGCTTCTTTCAGGGCGTTTTTTCTTCTTTCTTCACATGTCCTACCTCTGTAGGCATAGTTACAAACTAGCATTTAAAAAACCTTTGAAATTCACTTAAAAAACTATAGGTTTCAGGCACGTTATAGTTAGAAATTAGCATTTAAAAAACCTTTGAAATTCACTGAAAAAACCATAGGTTTCAGACACATTATAGTTAGAAATTAGCATTTAAAAATCCTTTGAAATTCACTGAAAAAACCATAGGTTTTAGGGACAGTTATAGTTAGTTGGACATTTCACTCGTACAAAACCCGTGAAATTCCCCCGTTATAGTTAGTTCAGCTAACTATAACTCGCGCCCCCGCAATGCACTGCTGATGACGTCACATATTACATCACTCATGACATGGTCAGTGACATCACTGATGACATCACTGCTGACATCTCAAATGACATCACTGATGACATCACTGATGACATCATCCATGTGATAATTTGATGCGTCTTCTCACACCCTAATATAACTTTTGATACACCCACTCTAAATTACAGACTGCCATTGTCAAAACCATAGACACTCCAACACCAATAACTACATACACACTCACTGATTCTTAGGTCTACACACACATCCACTCACTCACCTCTACAGTCACTCATACTTACGGTCACTCAGTACATGACTTTCATATGCACTTATACACCTACATAGACACTCACACACCGGCACTCATCCATAGAGGTACTCACACACCTAGTCAGTCATGCAAATAATTAATCACACTGCCATTTACTCACCTATACAGTTATACACACACCAGCTCACTTACTCATACAAATACTAGCACATTCTTACGCTCTTATACAATCACTGATACAAGTAAACACTCATCCATACAGCCACTCTCACAATCACACACTCTCACTTATAGCCATTTATATATTCCAACACACATATATACTGCCTTTGACATATTAGTTACTCACACATGTACCACTAAGATATACATTCACTCACTAACACGCCCATACACACACTCACCCACCCATACAGCCCTTCACAGATGCACTCTTGAAACCATCCACCCAGTGAATCACCCACTCACACATCTATGCGCACTCACACACACCCCACCCACACAAACACTCAGGCACACATGCAGCTACTCAGACAACCAATCAATAACCCATGTAGACACTCATGTAGCTATTCGCAAACCCATGCAGCCGCTTACACACCAACAGACAGACGGATACAGACATTCACACAGTTTAGTCACTAACCCATGCATTCAGTAAGATACGTTTAATCACTCACTTATAGAGTCAGTCACGCACCTACTAAATCATCCATCCAGACACTTATACACCCACTCATTCTTCAATACACCTTGGCATATATATCAAACATATTTAAACTTTATAGAAACACACAGTCACTGGATGATGTCATCAGTGATGTCATTTGAGATGTCATCACTGATGTCACTGACCATGTCATGAGTGATGTAATATGTGACGTCATCAGCAGTGCATTGCGGGGGCGTGAGTTATAGTTAGCTGAACTAACTATAACGGGGGAATTTCACGGGTTTTGTACGAGTGAAATGTCCAACTAACTATAACTGTCCCTAAAACCTATGGTTTTTTCAGTGAATTACATATATATATATATATATATATATATATATACGTGGAATATATATATATATTTACTTCTGTTTTCAGGTTCTGGTTAGAAAATTTGTCAAAGTCTCATATTCTTGCAGCTTTTGTAGTTTTTGGAGTAGTAAGTTAATTAAATGTGTGTCTTTTATATTGTTAGCTTAATTGTTTAAGTAGTGTTATTGGTTAAGTTTGTTTATAATTCATTTTTATTGGTTAGTTTTCTTTTGGCTTGAATTTTGTTTTTCGGTTATACTCTTTTTATTGTGAACACTAATGATTTTTTATTTTATAATGTTTAATATGTATTTTGATATTTTTTATTTGATTTTATTGATATATATATATATATTTTATTAATTTTGTGATGTGTTGAGGTTTATTTTTTTCTTTTTCTTTTATTTATTTTAGTAATGTAAATTAATTATAATGGTACATATTTCTCTATATTTTTTAATGTTTATTTTCATATTTTCTTAAACATAAAATGCTGTTAATTTTCTGTTTTGTAATTATAATTAATTTTTGGGTGATATTAATGTAGTCGATATTGTGTTAGGCACTATTTTTGTCTATTTATATGTTTATTTAAAAGTTACGATATTTTTCTTATCGTTATTAGTCAAAAACTATATTTTTTAACAACAATATATAGGTTCTCTATTTGTGTTTTTATTAGTTAGGTATAGGAAGGTGATATTTGTGTGAACAATATTTATTTTCCGAAATTTTTGTAATTGATATTGTGTGCATATTATGTCATTGATTCCCCATTTGGGGAGGATGGGGCAGCTGGCCATCAAAAGTGGTGTTTAAAGTTATTTGCTACTGATGTCCAGAGGCCAGTCCAACTAGAACTCTGCAAACTAAGTTAACTATAAATCCTTTTGTACTTGATTCCCAGGGTACGAGGGCAAGCAGTCACAGGTTTCTCAGGAGGTAGCATGGAGTGCTCAAGCTCATTATTCAACAATCAACCAATAGACACAATAATGTCAACATTCAGTCCAATACTTCTGCTTTAATCAAATACATCTACTAAATACTACACATCTCAATTGTCACATAAGTCAGTTTTCTCGGGGGTGATTCTTCTTCAACGCATTACACCCTCATACTCCCTTGGCTATTCTTTTCAAGGTGGCACCCCCACCACCCTGCTCTGGATCCCCTCCTTTCAAGAATTCAAGAGATAGCATGTGCCAAGCACAGGTGAGAGTTCAGGCCCACAGACAAAAGGGCACTTAGTCTCTTGGGCTCACGCCCTTGATATCGGGTGGCACATTTGAGCCCCAGCTCACATCTGGTTGCAGCAGCGACCTGTCTGGTTTTCATCTGTGGGAGTCACAGAGAGGTGAAAGTCTGCTGAATTGCAAACAAAGAGCTGTTGGCTGCGGTTGACTGTGAGCCCACCCAATTTCATTCTGGTGCCCACAGCTCTGGTGCAGGTGCAGACATAGACACAGCAGTCTCCAGAAGGTGGGGTTATGAGGCCTTGCCTGAGCCAAAAAGAGATACAGACTGGATTTGGCTGAAGGCGGTCATAGCAGTTGGGGGCCTGATCAGAGCAGCGGTAGATGCTGTGGAAGCCAGGCTGATGTCAGTTAGGTAGCTATAGCCCCCATCTTGGCCTACAACAATCAGGCAGTTGCAGCCCTCTCCTTAGCCTACAGCCATTATGCAGTTACACCCCTTATCCAGGCATAACGCAATTAAACAGTTGCAACCGTGACTGGGCTCAATGTGATCACAGCTCTGCGGCTCCCATCTGGAACCAGGATGAGAGACTGGGCGGGAAATGCATAGGACTCCCAGCCTCTGCCGCTGCAGGTAAGAGAGGTGGGGCGGTGGGGCTGGCTGGGGGGGATTTCGAGAGATGACCTCAAGGGAAAATTAAATAAATAATTAATTTTCCTTCATGGTCGTCTCTCGAAATCCCCCCAGCCGGCCCCACCGCTCTTACCTGCAGCGGCTGCGGCTGAGGACACCCCTGGCTTGCTCTTGTGCAGTCACCTCTCTCTGTATGCCCCTAAACCACCGGAAACATACTGAGCCTCTCTCATCCTGGACAGGTCTCTTCATCTGCAGGGCAAGGCAGGCTCTTTCTCTCAGCATAGCAAAACCAAAGGGGATGATGGACGGAGTGTTGAACATTGCAAGCACTCACCCCCAGTCAACTGATCTGGGTTTAATCCATCATCATTCTTTAGCTCACTCCGCCACCCCAGTTCAGACATGGCCATATGCAAATCAGTGTGACCCTGTGCCTCATGGGAACAGTCCAGCCCGAACTGCCAAGCCATGTCTTCCCTGGACCGGAAACAAGCATCCTGGGACCGGTTTCTGGCTTACAGCCGTCATCAGCCAGGCTATCTTGAATCCAGTGGCAAAGTGAGCAAGGAACCCACGTCTGGGCATACCCTGCCAACTTAGGGCGAACATAGCAAAACCAAAGGGGATGATGGACGGAGTGTTGAACATTGCAAGCACTCACCCCCAGTCAACTGATCTGGGTTTAATCCATCATCATTCTTTAGCTCACTCCACCACCCCAGTTCAGACATGGCCATATGCAAATCAGTGTGACCCTGT
This sequence comes from Calotriton arnoldi, assembly GCA_963921515.1. Classification (NCBI taxonomy): domain Eukaryota; kingdom Metazoa; phylum Chordata; class Amphibia; order Caudata; family Salamandridae; genus Calotriton; species Calotriton arnoldi. The sequence continues at coordinate 426,541 of CAWUFW010013194.1, forward strand.
GCCTCATGGGAACAGTCCAGCCCGAACTGCCAAGCCATGTCTTCCCTGGATCGGAAACAAGCATCCTGGGACCGGTTTCTGGCTTACAGCCATCATCAGCCAGGCTATCTTGAATCCAGTGGCAAAGTGAGCAAGGGACCCACGTCTGGGCATACCCTGCCAACTTAGTGGGGGGCCAGCTGGGGGGGATTTCGAGAGATGACCTCAAGGGAAAATTAAATAAATAATTAATTTTCCTTCGTGGTCGTCTCTCGAAATCCCCTCAGCCGGCCCCACCGCTCTTACCTGCAGCGGCCGCGGCTGAGGACACCCCTAGCTTGCTCTTGTGCAGTCACCTCTCTCTGTATGCCCCTAAACCACCGGAAACATACTGAGCCTCTCTCATCCTGGACAGGTCTCTTCATCTGCAGGGCAAGGCAGGCTCTTTCTCTCAGCAGGCAGACAGGATTCAGGGCAAATCCACAGCTGTTCTAGAAGAAAATATAGACTACAGGTTATGTCCCCTCACCTCTGGAAGACAGTCAGAAAGGCCGACACCAGCCCTGGTGGTTGCACAGAAGTCCCTTCAGTACTCTGTGGAGCACTCTCTTCCCTAGTCTTAAAGGGCTATGAACTGGAACGAAGTGAAGTGGTTTGAGTCCCATTTTTATACACCAACATTTAGGCACGGAATGTACATACACAGTCTCAAACTGTAGAACCTGTTTGGGGTGGTTATTCTTTCAAGTGTCCCCAAGCTGCTCAATAGACATCCGGCAAAATGAAGGAGTAATCATGGACAGCCAAAATGGCAGAAACAGCCGTTCCACCCTTCAACCCTACCATCCATCAAATGGCAGCGCTCAGGTAGACTGATCAGCAGTTCCTTTATAACAAAATGCCTTATGTAATCTATAAAAGTAGCCCTGTCGCCATCCTTCTTTTTTCAGTGTTTGGCTCTCCTCCCTCCTTCTACGAACATACATGCAATACACTTCCACTGTCTAGAAGTGCAGTCATCACCACTTCCACTGCCCCCCCATTCGAGGCCAGGGGCATTCAAAATGGATCCCTTTGGAGTTTGTTAGTCAATCTCACTCATATACACAACTTATCACTATGCATGTGTTACACACTCTACACATGCATATACATTTGGCATGCTTGGGAAGTAAGCATAAGGTTATACACATAATAGTAGAACTTTAAACAAGGGGGTCATTACACCTCACTCCCAGTGACACATATAAAAACATCTCATCACATTACTGATTTCTAATAAAACACTGATTGGCTTGTTACCACCAGCTTTTTATATACAATACCTAGGACAGGGACAGTAGTTCACTGTGCACACTGATGGCATACTCGGTGTGCCCTTCCAGGTCACAGGAAAGGTCCAGAGCCTCACATAGTTATTGACTGGCCTTGGCCTCTGCATACACACTTATATTAGCATGACACCAGGACCAAAATCAAAGTCCGGGTATACATCCAGTTGTGCACTCAAGGCAGGAGAACATACCTTTATACCAACCAGTGGACATTCTTGCCACAACGATGGGTGTGCAAATAGATGCAAATAGCAAAGACAGTCCAATATTTTCCTAGCCACTAGTTAAATAGTAGAGAATATATACTATGTGTACAGTGTGCTCACACATTTCAAACAAACTTAACTATTTATCCTGACGCTTGTCTAAATAACAAAAATCACGTTATGTATCATTTGACTGGCAGTCAAACAAATAACCATTAGGCAGATAATTAGGAAAGTTGCCCTTCTATTTATATAACCACCAGTCAATCAGCAGAGATTATGTACTAGTGGAGTGGTGGCTGGGAATAGAGCAAAGAAACTTCACTGTTTATCAGCGGAAAGCGCAATAGCATTTTTTAGCCGGCAGCTAAGGGAATTGCAAAGACAGCTCACAATTTGTCCATCGGCCCACTAAATAACTGACATTCTGTATTATTTTACCTGCAGCTAGGCAAGCACAAAAATATAAATTTACTCTGCCAATGGCTAAATAGCAGAGATTCTGTACAATTATACCACAAGCTGTAACATTTTCAAATAAACTTCTCTACTTAAATATCCACCTACAAAGTAGCATAAATTATGGTCTAGTTAACTGGAAGCTTAACAACAGCAAAAAAAGACCACTTTGTACCCAACAGCTAACTAAATAGCAGAAATTATGTACTGCTGGGTTGACAGCTCATCAGATTGAACAATCTTACTTTTACATGGACTGTTGGCTAAATAGCAACCCTTTAGATGTTTGCCAAGTAAACAGTGAAACATCTCTACTATTTCCCTGTCAGACAGACAAATAGTACAGAATCTCTGCCATTTAGCTAGTAACCAGAAAAACAGTGAAGTGTTCCACCCTTTTCGCTGCCACCAGACAAATAAAGTAGTTTTTTTAGTTTTTTTAGTTTAATTCAAGTTTATTTGGACCATTTGGTCCTCAAACATTACATATACATATTAAAAAAAAATCTAAAATTACTCATCCTTAAAAGCATAAAAACATAAAACACATCTTAAAACACACATCGTTATAAAATCCCTCCAACAGCTGCATCAAGTTGTGTTATTGTGCTAGTACAAGTTAAAACGTGCCTTAACTTTTTGCATAAATTTACCAATGGCAACAGCTATATCTAAGTGGCTCATTTCTGTCACTAAAATTACAGCCTGGGCCCTATTCTTAATCTCATATTTCTTTAAAATCGGTCTTAAAAACAATATTCGAATATCGAGAAGCTTCTGACAGTCCATTAATATATGTAATAAATCACATGGAGTGCATCTTCCCTTCTTGTCAATCATAGAGCTTTTCACCCCATTATTTACATAACAAGGGTTCACCCCCATTCTTACCCTTAAAACCTCTCTTCGTAATTGATAGTCGGGTAACCTGTCAACATAGGGGAAGCATTGTTCGTTTTTCCAAGTGGTAGCCATAAAATGTACTGAGATTTTATTCAGGAGGTAATTGTGGTCCTGTACCTGCGAAATTTCTTTCCCTTGCGTCCTAAGTCCCTTCTTGTCAACATTGATCAGGTAAGTAATGGGGCACAGTTTAACCTTCAACAGACAACACAGCTTTGTCATGATAGCTCTAATCTCTCTTGCCCACTTTAATTCACTATTCTGAATTTCATTTTTACACCATTGTGATATTTTAGAGTTCTCGCCTGTTCCTAGACGTTGCCAAAAACGAAGTAGGGCCATACCAGCTAAAATACCCCATGAGGTCAATCCCAATTCAAGTCTTGCAGCCTGGACCATTGCCGACATAGGGAGAGAGAATAGTTTTTTTTGAGTTTTACCTTCCTCGACATCCCAACCCTCTTTGCCGCTTAGGTATAGCAATTCTGCGCCATACAAAAATTGCGGGGGTACCATGGCTGCATAAGCTTTTAGAACCGGTCTATCAGACATCGCGCCATAAGCTTTATTACATTTTTTCAGTCCACTGACCGATGCTGATGTTCTCAATTTTAGAGCATCTAGGTGGGTATGCCATTTCAGGCTTCTTTCAAACCATATTCCCAGATACCTATATTCTGTGACCTTTTCTAGCTTCTCAGCCCCCAAGAACCATGTAAACCCGACTTTCCTTCGACCAAAGCTCAGGATCTTAGTCTTGTCCATATTAACAACAAGTTTTTTCGTACGGCAATAAACATTGAACATGTTTAGCTTCCTTTGCAGGCCAATTTCAGTTTGATCCATAATCACTAGATCATCCGCATAAAGCAGGCATGCAATGTGCTTTCCATCTTGTTTCGGGCTTGCCCCATTTACATTTCCTAATGTTAACGGCAAGTCTGCTAAAAACAGAGAGAACAGCAAGGGGGCCAGTACGCATCCCTGCCGCAACCCATTACCGATCTCAATCTTTCCAGATAAACTTCCATCTATATCTAAAATTATCTGGGCCCAGTTATTTGTATGGAGAATTTGTATCAGACTTAACAAATCCTTTGGGATGCCATATCTAATTAAAGTCTCCCACAGCAGCTCCCGGTCCACCAGATCGAAAGCTGCGCGGAAGTCCACAAAACAACAGAACAGGCTTCCCCTCTGTTCAATTGACTTCTGCGCTATGGACCAGAGAGCAAAGCAATGGTCGATTGTGGAATGTCCCGCTTTAAAACCCCCCTGTTCCGGGGGTATAATCTGATTTCCTTCAGCCCAGTCTTTAAGTGAACCTAAAACAGCTTTTGCAAAAACCTTTTCCCCTATATCCAGGAGATTTATTAACCTATAATTCTTTGGTGTTTTTAGATCGCCCTTTTTATGAATTGGTCTTATAATTGCACCCCTCCAATTTTCTGGTACGAACAGCTAACTAAATAGCAGAAATTATGTACTGCTGGGTTGACAGGTCATCAGATTGAACAATCTTACTTTTACATGGACTGTTGGCTAAATAGCAACCCTTTAGATGTTTGCCAAGTAAACAGTGAAACATCTCTACTATTTCCCTGTCAGACAGACAAATAGTACAGAATCTCTGCCATTTAGCTAGTAACCAGAAAAACAGTGAAGTTTTCCACCCTTTTCGCTGCCACCAGACAAATAAAGTAGTTATTTTTGTTCTATACTCAGCAGACTCTAGTCAAATAGTACAGGGAATTCCTTTTTACTTACAACATTCGCATTTACAACATTTGAATTTGCTAACAACTTAGGGGCATATTAGCAAGGGCTGGCGATATAATTATCGCCGCTTTAGCGTCCGTTTTTGGGCGAAAAGCGGCGATAATTATATCGCAATATCATCAAGGACACGCTAGCGCGTGTTTCCTTGATGTAGAGCCCGTTTTTCACAGCCTCGCCTCGCATCGCTAATGAGATGCAAAGAAGGCGTGGCTGTGAAAACAACACATGTTAATATCGTGAAGGCAGCTTCGCGATATTAACAAGGAGGTGCAGCGATAAAAAAATTGCGCTACCTCAGCCTTAACTCAGGAATTTAACGTCTGTTAAATTCCTGACTAAAGCATACTTTTAATGGGAGATGGATTATGCTGATATGACCACAGGGTCGTATCAGCAATAGTTATCAGCTGTTTTCAATGGAACATCGCTGGAAAACCAGTGATGTTCCATTGAAAACACCGCTATCGCTGAAATATTATTGCCATAGCGCTATGCGTTGTAAATATAGCGTTATCATGGCGATAATATTCAGCGATAGCCAGCGATAATATTTCTATCGCTATGTACGGCCAGCGATAATTATCGCTGGCCATTGATAATATGCCCCATAGTATAGTATCTCTGTTGTCCTGATGCCACATAATTAGTGCAAGAAAAAAGGTTGCGGCCCCACTTGCCATAAATTAATCATTGCATCAACCACACATAGATTTAAATCAATGTGCAGAACATGCATATTTCTTTTTTCAATCAATTATTCACTGTAAAAGCATTCCATGGACATTGAAACATAAACATATTGCAAAACTAACATACACACCTAAGAAAATGACAAGACTTAATTACAAAAAAGGATATATACTATATGATTACAAACAATGATAGACAGTATCTTTAAAGTTTAACTACTCGTAATAAGCACTGTAGTCATGATTTAAAGTTGGTTGCTTAAATTTCAGTGAATGAGGTCCCAGAGGGGGCTGCCTGCTTTGTTAATACCACTCAAGGTACTTGAACTTTTGGCTTCGGGAACTCTTAACTTGCCATTATGTACTTATAGAGCCTCTTATAGAGGACATGGGAAGGAATTTTGAGGTAAGATGGCATAACCACTCCATTCATGTCAATGCCAAAACCCTGAGTTCACACCAGCTCTGTGAGGAGATCTTTTTCAGAAATGGAAGGAATGGGATCTTGTCTCACCCTGGTACACTGAATCCCAAAAAAGAGAAAAAACAACCTGTAGCAAATTTGAGCATATGTGGAGAACTTCCAAATCTGCTGAGGATAAATGTATCTATAAATCTGCATTAGGAAAGTATTAAAAAATGATCAATGCAGCAAGAAAGATTCATATAGTTGACAGAATCAACACTGCAGGAAATTCTTCAAAAGATCTTTATTAAATCCTAAAAGAATTTACCAACCCGACGATTTGTATCCCTACCATACCAGCATCTCAGGCATTCTGTGATAATCTCGCAGGCTATTTTGAAAAAAAGATCGATAACATTTACCAATTCTTTTCAAACAATGCAGAATCAATATGGCAAGCCCCACCAGAATCTTTGGCTAGCCCCCGTCTACAACTTTGGAGTCCTTCAATCCTGCCACTCCTGAGCCAGTATTGGTCCTGCTTAACAGGATTAAATCTGGATCTCCTGATGATCATTCCCCTACTCACATTATGGTTACTTTGGCCCCAATACTCCTTGCTCCATTAACAGACTTATATAGCCTTTCTCTCAATCTCGGCCTATTCTTACAAATCCCACAGCCAAACTCACAGATCTGGTCAATTATAGATGGATATCATTGCTTTCCTTTCTCAGGAAAGTTACAGAGACCCTGGTTAGCCAACAACTTTTTTCTTTTCTAGAAACCTAATCCACATTCTGCAGCACACGTAGAAAGAGGAAAAAGCCTCAAAGGATTGTTTTTGTGCAGGAAGGTGTCCCTTCCTGTACAAAAACAATCCTGCCTACAACGCAGGCACCCTTGAACCATGGTGCAAGGGTGCATGTGTTGGTGTTTGGCAGCCAAAAGTGCACAAGCACAAGGAGAGAGGGAATGCACCATATCCTGACAGATATGGCACCTTCTTGCCCTCTCCCTTTCATGCAGCGCAGTGCAGGAAGCTGTCCTGCTGCTTTGCAAAAAAATTGATAAATATGGCTGTAGCGTATAATATGGAAAAACCCAATGTAAACTAATGTACAACTGGTATAGGACCCCTTAGTAGTTAAAATAACAGAGACTATACTGGATTGGAAATGCTGTCAGCTTTGCGGAATGGTGGGAGATAAATGGCTTTTATTGTGGTCATGTGTAAATTTACAGATATGATGGAAAGAGATTCCAAGGCTTATTCAGATGATACTGGGTTTCCCGTTCCCTGGGGAATCTGGTACTACAATATTAGGACTCTTGCATTCAATGATATGCCAAAAATATTTGGTAACTTACATCGTACACACTACTGGCTGTAAAGCAGGAATTGCAGCAAAATGGAAGAAAACCTCTATAGCAACAAGTGTTGAAGTTGAAGAAGAATATAGACAATGATGATAATGTAGTTGCCCACATTCAATTGGACCCCTTAGCAGCTAAAGACCACTAAAGAGCACCCAGCCCAGTGCAAAACTCTTTTTATTTTGATGTGTAGGGTGCTTCAAGCTTAAACCTTCACAAATTGTTTACACAAAAGGTATCCAGGACAAATATGCATTCTTTTTTCCTACATGTTAGGGATTCCTGCACCAGAAGGATTTACTTTGGCAGTGCAATGAATGAATGGTTACTGTACACTGCACTACAAAGGTAATATGGTGGATGGGAGTGGTTCTTCTACTGCATTTAAGGTTTTCCTGATGGGAATTGAGAATTTGTTCGCGAAAAATGGGTAAAAAAAGTGCTGCGCAAGAAAGTATACGTTTTTTTTCTAAAAATGGCACAAAAAATGTTAGCAGTACTGAGACTACAACACAAAAAGATTATTGACAGAATGCTGAACATTGTCAAACATTCACCCCAGCCACAGATCTGTGGGTAATCCATTCTTATTTTACTCATCACGCCATTCCAGTTTGGACCCAGCCATATGCAAATCAGCCTTGACCCTGCTCCCCATGGGAACAGTCCAGCCCAAACTGCCAGGCCAGGTCCTCCCTGGACTGGAAAAAAAGCATCCTGGTACCGGTTTTAGGGTATCACCCCCTATGTTCCCAGTAAGCTGCGCGCATGGGCACGAACACAGCATAATTTTTCCAGCGCCCAGTGTCTTTCCTGGAGCACACATGTCCCCAGATCTGAAATGAGGACGAAATAGATGTTTTGAAATGTGCCTCATGAAGGCAAAGGTCACGCTATAGAAAGTCTGCAGAAATGAAAACGCCCTGTCTTGAAATGCGTGTGTGTAAGAAAGTGCAGAAATAAAAATGCCTTCTCCTCAAATATGCATTTATTTAAATAATGGACAAGATTTAAACACACGCATTTCAGGAGAAGGCATTTTTATTTCTCCAGACTATCTACTGACAGCCATGATCTTTGCCTTCCATGAGGCACATTTAAAAATATCCACTTCAACCTCCCTTTCCAATAAGGAACAGAATCTCTATTCATCATGTGCTGATCATCCCCTAGGGGCAGCAATAAAAATGCTAGGACTACAACTGAAGAAAAGTCATGAAGGAGTGTTCTTTTTAACAAACCTCAAAGTAATTAAGACTGTTGGAATGGATGGAGTAATGTTCTGCTTACCTATCACTTTCCTTGATGCACATAATAATCACTATCAATGAAAAAATTTAAAAAGGAACTTCAAGCAGTCAACAGCCCCTGAAGTCCAATAGGGTGCTATCTTTGGTTGCAAGGAAGGCTTGTTTAAATTAAATTGCATTTATATAGTGCTTGCTACCCCTGACGAGGAATCGAAAATATCAATCTTTATATTACGTAATAAAACATAGTTATGTACATCAAATAAATGCCTTAAAGGGCAGCATGAGAACAGATGTTTCAAGGAGTGTACTGGAAAGATGAGTGGAGGAATAAGGGAACTTTATAGCAAGTTGTTTGCATAAAGAAAATATGCCCACATTAGGCTTCTTTAAAGTGCTGAAAGGGGACAGAATCAGAGGTAGAGGAAAGAGGGGAACATTCTGGCTGGTTGGGTACTTGAACAACTCTTATGCTGCCCTAAGGCTGCTTCAAAAAGCTACATAGGGAACTGATAAGAGAGAGTGGAAGGTGAAGTGTAATCTTTTATATGAAACAATATAAGTCCATGTTTCCTCACCTTATTCCCCTGTGCTTTTCCCCATTTTGCACTTTGAAGTAGTCTTGGGGCAGCATAACAATTAAACAATCACCCAACATGCTGTATTGTTCTCCTCCTCCACATACCCCAACTACTCTCAATCTTCATTTCCCTTGTTCACTTAGGAGCAGCCTTAGGATGGCATATGCACTACACGAACTCCCAGAATGCCCCAACAATTCCCTGTTCTCTCTCCTCATCTTTGCTCTCTCCAGTCACTTCTTTCCTATTTCTATTCTCACACAGCAGTTGGAAGCAGCTTAAAGACTGCATACGGGCTATGCAAAATTCTAAAATGCTATGACGTTTCCTATTCTCTCTCTCTCATTTGGAGACAAATATGTGAATATCAACTTTTTATATTATGTTTAAGACTGACATTTAACCTCTTAGCAAGTGCTTACAAGTTTGATAATTGGGTAATGGAGACACAAACATTAAACAGTCAAGCTTGTAAGTAGTTTGCATTGGGTAATGTTTTGCGCTCTTGCAATGGCAAAAGCAATTTTACTTTGAGGTACAAAAGCACTGTGTTTCCCCTTCATCGTTGATGGCATGTCTGCTGGAAAACATGCCTTCCAAAACCTAAACTATATATAACAGCACATCTGATACAATGGGTAAATTACAATATCTAGTAGTTTGGTTGGAGCCTTTGTAGAAAAGGGGTTGTGCTGACATTGTTTTGATTTCAATAAATGTTTTAAATGTACATAGGCCAAAGTCCCTGGTAAGACAGACAATTATTGGGGGGATAGAAAACTACCATAATAGTTGTCAGGCAATTATCAATTGACATGTTTACAGCTAATGTTGATTAGATGTGACATGTGAGTTTGTTGTCCACAACCCACCAGAAGTTGAGTAACTTCTTGCTCTGAGGATTGTACCTAAGACTACTTTTAATAAGAGTTTTGTGAACGGTAGGAGACAAATTCTGTGTAATACAATGGATGCATGGAACCTAAAGACGGAAGTGAATGAGGAGATATCTTAGATCAGATGTCGAAATACTCAGGTATTTTATGTGAACTCATATTTTTCCATTTTTCCATAACAGAGAGATTGTAAAGTGATCCATTTCTGCAGTATCTTTAGCATCATGTTGGATGGGAAATTATTTATGTCTCACATTTGACTTTTACATGCAACAAAACTGAACCAAAATGTGCCATTTTACTTTGACTTTCAAATAAATATTTGGAGGGAGAAACTTCACTGATTTTAGTACCTCATGTGCTGCACTCACTTGCATTGTAATATTTCACGTCTTTGGTGCACATAGCCTAGGCTGGAGTGCACAAAGACCCTTTGTTGCCGCACACAAAGGAAAATAATTAGAGGTAACATTGATCACCCCTCATCAGCCAGGCTAGCTTGAAACCGGTGGTGCAGCGAGCAAGGGACCCATGCCTAGGCATACCCTTCCCACTTAGGGCAAAATTGCAACACAAAAAGATGATGGATGAAATGTTAACCCCCAGCCACAGATCTGGGTTTAAACCGTCATTATTTTGCGATGGATTAAACCCAGATCTGTGACTGACGGTGACTGTTTCAAAAGTTTCAACACTCCGTCCATCATTTTATTTTGTGATGTTGCTATGTGCGCCCCAAGTGGCTAAGAGTATGCCCAGATGTGGTTCCCTTGCTCGCTGCACCACTGGATTCAAGCTAGCCTAGCTGATGAGGTGTGACACCCCAAAACCGTTCCAGGATGCTTGTTTCCGGTCCAGGGAGGATCTGGCCTGGCATTTTGGGCTGGGCTGCTCCCATGGGGAGCAGGATCAAGACTGATTTGCATATGGCTGGGTCTAAACTGGGGTGACGTGGTGAGCAAAATACCAATGGATTAAACCCAGATCTGTGACTGGGGGTGAGTGTTTGAAATGTTTCAGCACTCCGTTCATCATTTTATTTTGTAATGTTGCAGCACTTATATCACTATCATCCTAGAGTTCAGTAACAAGCAGGGTTGTAAAAAATACACTTTTACAACAGTTTTTAAATTTTTCTAAGTGGTAATAGAGTTTTCCTATTTTTGTAGTTTCTACCTACTTTGAATTTGTAGTAGAAACAGATATAAAAGCCTTTAGTGAACCCAGATAACTATACATTTCTGAAAAGTAGATAATATTTTCAATTCAGCAAGGGGTCATTTCTGTAGATTGCACATAGTTTCCCCAAAGAAACTAATCATTAAAATAAAAACTAATGTTAGAAAATAGAAAAACTGGAAATAGGTAACAACATTTTCATCTGTTATTTTTTGACACAATGGCAGGTGTACTAAGGTAATATACTGTGTCATCAGACCTATCTGGTTGCAGGTATTTAAGGTGTTTTTTGTTATCCACAACATGTGAAACCCAGAGTCAGCTTCTGAGCTTCAGCTTCTAATGATCTTTCATTGGGTACCGATTATGCAGCAATGGTCCAATTGAATGAATTAAAATTGGGAATGATGGAAATCTATGCATTTTTCAAATGTGCCGCAAATACAGATTTAGGGAATAGTCCATATTTATATAACTTTGAATTTAGGGTTACTCACACTATCATGTAATCCAGAGGACATATTGCAAATTGTTCTCTTGCGCACTGGTTTACATTTAGAATCCAAAAATGGAAAGAAATTGGTTTGATAATAAAACATCTTCTGCTATTGTGTATTCCGACACTTCTCCTAATAAAACAGTTCTTCACTTGTCTGACCAGGCATATAGCCCGTGACAGGAAAGACTACAAAATGCAACATGTGGATGTCAAAATGTCTGCATTGCAATTTGATCCATTCTGGTGATATCCAGGCCTGGGCTTAGTTCGTGGAGTTTCGCTACGCGGAACTCCGCGAAGTAACAAAAAAACTCAGCAGAGTTCCGCAAGTGGCGGAGTGCAGTGCGAACTGCCGTTCACGCTGATCTTCCTGCCATTCGGGTAGAAATTCTACCCAAGCGCCCGCTCACGCTCGCTAACTTACAGTTCGTGAGCGCGAGCGGGGAAAAAACTCTGCTGCACTACGCGGAGCAGGGTTTTCTGCACCCCGCAAGCTTCACGGAGCACGGAGTGCAGAAAATTCCGCAAACTCCGCGAACGGAGCAGAGTTCACCGCCGAGGCCTAGTGATATCCATACTGGCAGTATTTGGGCCCTGGCTTGGCCGCCAGCCAAGATAACCTCCTAAACCCAGTAATTGTTTATAACTAGCCACCTCGAGGAGTCAACGGTACTATGAAGTACATGGATTCCACTACAGCCGGAATGTCCTGCAAACCCCAAACTTTGGATGAAATCATGCTTTTCCTCTCATTTCTGTGGTGCAATGTTTGGAATCTGTGGGATCCACACAATTTCTATCACAACATATTCCCACACTTCTCCCAATAAAAACAGTGCCCCACTATTAGTGGATAGGTCTATCACCTGCAGAGAAACGTCCTTAAAACTCAACATGGTGACATCAAGTTTTCACCTTTAAAATTGACCATTTTGGAGAGCTGGGCAGCAGCAGTACTAAAGCCTGGACTTAGTTGCCTCCACAGGAAAATGAATAAACTCAGTCATTTCTGAAAACTTCCGGGGGAGTCCAGGTTGGTGTGACTGTATGAATCCCACTACATTTTCTTACTCAGAAAGCCCTACAAACCTCAAACTGTGCCTACAATCATACATTTTCCTTGCATTTCTGTGAGGGAGTTTCCAGGATCCTAAAACTCAGTGCTCACACAGAAACTGTACCACACTTTTTGGCTTTGCAGACTACCCGAGACAAGACTGGACCAAGCCAGAGAGCATGCAGAGACATTGACTTCATATGGTTATAGTTTTCATTTGTTCCTGTTACCGGCGACAGGCCCAGACACACAAATGGGGTACCACTTCCATCAGGGGAAGGGCGGGAATGCTCGGTGTTTGGAATTTTGTGGATTTCTACCGATTCTGGAATTGTCTCTCACAGACATGTTAGGAAAAAGTGTGATTTGAGCCAATATCTAAGGGTAGCAGGGCATTCTGGTAAGAAAATGTTGTGGGATTCACACAAGTCACATCATCCTGGACTACCCTGGGTATTTAGGAAAGTAGTTTGGTATGGTGTAGTTGTGCGACCTCACTTTGCAATAAATGCACAATTATGTGTCAGGTTCACTCAGGTTTTTTTTGCAAACCCTTAGCTCAAACCTGCATAGCTGAGGCTCAGAGCAGTCACATTGTATCATAGGAACAAGTTTAAAGCATTAAGAAGTGCTAACAAAGTTGAATACGAAGAAAAAATAACACAATAAAACTCTGACATCAGATTATATAAATAGGTTGTATTTTTATCTTTAAATAGACACCTCAATGACAAAACTCCACCTCAGGGTTTGGGAGGTATGAGTTTGTAATGAAACAATAATTCACAGCTTTCCACTCATGCAATATATCATTTAGTTTCAAATATTCTTATTGACAGCATTTTCTGTAGTAGTACATTGTGCATTAGTGGTACTAGTGCAGGGGGAGCTTGTCATAAAAGCAGTAAATATTAAGTTATAAACAATCAAACATTGCGAGAGCTCTCTGGTGTTCAATCAGCCATCCATGGTGAGTGGGTGTGCCTGCTGCAACCTTGTCAATCCCAGGTAGTCCCGGTCGCTATGTGATAATGTCAAACCTAAGGCAAGGGCCATAACAGTGGGGGGATGGGAAGGCCCCACCCGTCATGTGCAACTCAGGAGGGGGCGGCAGGAATATGCATATTGTGAGTGTACATGTTATGCGTCATAACATAACCAATAATTGGTGGGGTGTGCTTTGAGATAATTACTCAGGGTCATGCTGGTACAGCAACATACAGACATGGAGCAACAAGTGTTTTAGCATCTAATGCAGTGCGACCACAGTGGTGCCTGTCAAGTCAGACCTAAGGAATGTAGAAGACACGACTACCACTCATGGGCGTCGCTCGTCTGTTTTAACTTCCACCGTGAGTAGGAAGGTTTCCCAGCATTCACTTCCTGTTCGAGAGTCGCCTCTCATTGAAGCAGCGTAAGTGTGCGTGTTTGGCCCTGATCCATGTCAGCAAGCTACATAGCCACCGTTTGGTATCGGGGGGGGGCAGGCGATTTCCAGCCCATGCCGATACTGCATTTAAATAATACAAAAGCCAGCTCTATGAAATGGTGTGTGTGTTTATCTCCCTTTGTTCTGGGGTGCAGGCCCCGGAGGCAAGACTCGGGTGTGGGTGTAAGGGTGTGCATCGACATTTCAGCCACCATTCCAGTTATCTTTGTCCAGGAGGGGTGCAATGATGAGCATGCCTAGACCATGTGAAAAAGTCAGCACTTCGTAACTTACACCTGGGGCATTCTGGGGAAAGTCGCGGGGAACATGTGCTGGATGCGGTCAGCGGAGAGATAAGTGTGGTGTATGAAACTGAATTGTGTGTAGCAAAACCAAGGATTACAGGACCCACTCTTCATGGTCTGTAGGGCACGGGACCAAGCCTTATCGGTCAGTGGTTGATGGAGTACTGCATTACCCCGGGCGCGTGATCTCACTGTGTGATCTGTAGGGAGATTGTGAAGTGGCGTGCACATGGTCGTGATGGCATGACGGATGTTTGTGGCCGAAAGTAATGTGTGTAGAGATGGGGAAATGGGGGGTCAGAGCCATCCGCATTCCATGTCTCCTAAATAACTTTCCAGAGTGCTTGTTGCATTAAAAACTGTCCAGTGTTCAAGTCATGTGACTCCACGAGGTCCTGAAAGGGCGCAAGCACACCCTCATTATAGAGGTCACCCAGCAGTGTGATCTCCACTTCACTGCAGGGCGCTGTGCCGCACTGCGCAGTGGCGGCAAGTCCCAAATACCGATAGCTGGGAAATATTGAAGCGTGGCGCCCTAGGGATGTACGCATTTGCGCCAACAGGTGCGCACAACCACCATATGTCTAAACTCATGCCGTGCATGGAGCACTGAATCATTCAGCCTGGTGTAAATGCTCACGTTCTTCAGCAGTGCTTACAGCAGCAACCCGTTCAGTTGCTGTGGAGCATAAGTAGGAGGGCAACGAAGAAGTACAACAGATGGGGAGAACCAACATTTTGGATATTGCAACCCGACCCAGTGGAGACAGAGGGAGCGAGCACCAAAAAGATAGGGATCGATGTATAGAGCAAATGGCCTTATCTAGACTTCCTTCCTTAAGGTCTTTCTCAACATGATAAATTTGTATACCTAGATATTTAAAGGTGTCATAGCACCATCAAAAGGTGGGTCCCTGGGGGGGTCTGCCTGATCTGCTAGTGGCCTGCGCACCTTAGGAAACACGCAGGACTTGTCTCAATTTGCGAGCAGTCCAGAGATCTCACCAAAGGTATCCAGTATTCACATGAGACCTGGAAGCTACACATCCACGTCGCGGAGGTAAATTAAGGCTTCATCAGCCTAGAGTGATATGATGTGGTGTACATCCCTCTCCTGCATGTCCAATTCCTCTGCCTGCTGATGGAGGTGACAGACCAGGGTTTCCATAGCCAGGGCAACCAGAAGTGGGGACAGCGGACACCCGTGTCTCGTCCCCATACAGATATCCAGCCTGTCTGAAATAACCTGTCCCATCTTCACTCTTGCCGTGGGGTGCATGTAGAGGGTGCGTATCCATCCCAGGAACCCCGGTCCAAAACCCTGCTTGCCAGCAATAAATAGTCCCACTGCAAAGTGTGAAGCACTTTTTTCATGTCCAGCGACACCACCACTTGATTGAGTGCCTCTGAAGGTGTGCCATGCATGAGGCGCAGCAACCTGCGGATGTTAATGAAGGTGCTGCGTCCCGGTATGAAACCGTAGTGTTTGGTGTGGACCAGCAGTTGAGTGAGTGGCGCAAAGCGGTTTGTCAACACTCTACCTAGGATCATACAGTCCAGGTTGAGCAGTGAAAGGGGGCAATAGGAGCACACATCCAGCGGGTCTCTGTCGTATTTAGGTAAGACTATGATCAGGGCCTCATGCAGGGAGTCCATGAGGCGCACGCACTCTCTAGCCTCCGCAAATACCTCCAGGAGGCATTGTGAGGTCTGTGTCACAAAAGTGGCACAGTAGTCGACTGGCAACCCGTCAGTGCCAGGGGTTTTCCCATGCGCAATCTGGGCCACAGCCACGCGGATCTCCTCCAATTGCAACGGCTCATCCAATTCAACCTTCTGTAAGGCATTCAGCCGTGCCATCTGGAGGGGGCCAAGGAAATCGCAGGTGCAGGACGAAGATGATGGGGTAGGAGCCGCATATAAGTCCCAGTAGTAATTGCGGAAGGCATAATTTATGCCTAACTGCGTGGTGTGCAGCCTGCTATCAGGTAAGGATATCGCTCCTATGGGGAAGCGCCCCTGATCCTTCTGCACTAGCCAGGCAAGCAAACACCCCGAGCGGTCGCTCTTTGTGTGCTGCAATCCCACGCATTTTCTGCGGTCATGTTTACCAAGCATACCCTCGGCTTCACTATGCTGCTTTTGAAGTTCATGAAGCTGCTCAGTTGTGACTGCATGATAGACCACACAATTCTCCATGGAGCGGAATGCAATAAATCATTATAATCCACTGAGATTTGTGGTTTAGGAATAGAAACAACAAATAACTTGAAAACGGCTATAAGGTCACTCTTATGGTGTACAATCTCAATAGGGAGCCAGTCACAGGGACCAGTTAGGTCCAACTCGTAGGTTTAGCTGTTTCCAGTCCAGTTCCAGGTCTTATGGGTGAACTGCCACAGACATCAATGAAGTGGCCCTGATGCTCGAAGATGCTGAGGATGCTGAGGATGCTGGGCCTTTGTGGGGGGAGCTCCATCTGGCCAACCCGAGGGGGCGACTTTGGTCCTCGAGGTTGAGGTCCCATGAAGTTCAGGTTAAGTCCAGCACAGAACCAGTTTCCACTCATCTACTGGTCTCTGGTTATAGCAAAACCAGTGGTTCCCCTTAACTGGCAGTAACTTCCATGCTGGGTGACCTAACTGCACTCCGACGACTTTCCCCGGTCCAGCAGACTCGGTGCAACTTTTGTGGGTCAGGAACCGGTCTCCCAGGCTGCACTATTGCATCCATTGACATTCAAGCACCTTGGCACTAGGCTTTCCAGGGTGGAGAAATCTCAGCTTTTGTGCCCCAGTGGTTGTAACAGGGAATAAGCCAACTGACTCTTCAGGTCACCTTCTCAGTCTGGGGCTCAGGATGACTTTTCCATGAGCAGGACACCACCAGCACAGACATTTCTTTGCTAGCCCAAGGTGCAGCAGGTGCCATTCAGCATTTGGTGCAGCCTTTCTGTTGGAATGTGGTATATTAGTAGGTGTAGTTAGGGACCTACCACTAGTAATAAAGCCATAATCACAATATAAGACCCAGTCAAGGTCTCAATAATTTATACCCTTGCTCAACCCTTGGTAGCTGGCTACGACCTGGCAGGCTTAACTTAGGAGACAGGTGTGTCAAGCATTTAAAAACACCAATGCATTAAATAAGTAAGACACAACGCTCAATTTAATTCCAACACCAATTTATAAAATTAGGAAATATTTTTATGATTACAATAACACCAAAATGACAAACATCCAATGTAGGGAATCGGAGATATGAATCCTTAAATAATAAACACTTCCTAGTGCCTAAAAGCGAAAAGCGCCACTTTGGGGCATCTGGTTACACTTGACCGGGTCAAAGTCAAAGTTTAAGGCTGACCGCGATGGAGCGCGTGTCGGATATACTGAGCAGTAGGGACCTATCAAGTTTTTACCTTCTGACTTAGTCACTTTTTTTGGAGCTTTTTCTCTCGGCGGTGAGTGAGGCTCCTCGTCAGGCCGAGTTTTGAGTCGATGACAGTGGCTTGGCTCAGCATGATGCCTCAGGCCAGGTCGTGGTTCGACGTCGTCAGTTTTACTCTCGTTTACGGGACAGTCGCCTTATGGAGCTATTTACCAAAAATTCTCCAATCTTCTCCAAACTTCTGAGTTTTCTTCCAGAAGGTCCTTTTGGGGTTCCAAAGTGCCCACATCCCAATACAAGGCTCCAGACGCTCTGAGTTGCTCGTTGGGATGCTGGGACTATATCTCCTACAATGCACCTGGTGAAATCCTTTAAAGTCCAGCTGAAGGTGGTCAGCTGGTTTCGTCTTGCTGGCGATGATGCAGGTGGAGCTCTTTTCACCTGTTGCTTTCAGGGGATCCACTCCTTTTCTTTTTAAAGCAAGGCAAAGTCCTCAGGGCTATAGTTCCCAAAGTGTGCAATAGGTGCAGTCATTCACAGTGCAGTCCTCTTGGTGCAGGTGAGGGTTCCAGCAGGGTAGTCGTTCTTCTTGTAGTTTCAGGCAGGGATCTGAGTTTCTGGGTAGCTCTCCCATATTTATCCAGTGTACCTGGGCGACAAGCAGAGGGGCACCCCTGACCAGTGGTGTACAGGGCGACACCCAGAAGTATGACATCTTCCTCCAAAGTGTGGCATGTTCTTGTCCCAGAAAGCACATTTCCTTTCAAATAAAAAAAGAAGAAACTTTCCTGGAGGTTAAGATCTGGCTAAGCCAGCATGCTGGCATGGCTAAGTTTTCCTAAAACTCCCCTTCCAACCCCTCTGCTAATTTAGTTACCGGGGCTACTGTCTGGCTGGAGGTGTAGGAAGTAGGGGTGAGTCTGTCATTCCCTCTATGAAGACCAGTTTGGCTACCCAGCCACCTTTCTCCCTTTTTCTCTGTAGCTTGCAGATCTCCTCCCACCAGAGTTCCTTTGTCTCTATGCAGGCCACTGGACACCTCATCAGAGCAGTTTGGCTCAGCCTGACAGGCTGGCCAAACAAGAGAGGCTGCTGGAAGGCTGGATTTTAGCAGAGCAGAAAAGCAAGTTCTATAACCTATTTTCTGTGATACTTATAATAAATCTAATCTTGGCAAGTTGGATTGATTCTAACTAGCATTTTCACACTTTGAAGTATGTTTTCAGCTCACTTCTATCAATAGTTTTACTTTATTAAAGTGTATCTATGTTAGGCTATGGAGCCCATGTGCTACAATTATGAAAAATGAAATTGGCAGCTTTTCCCTCACCAGGGCATATAAAACATCTTTTATAATGTCCCTGCTTATAGTTGCAAGGCATCCTACCCCTGGAGCACCCAGGAGAGACCTTAGGAGTGACTTATGTGTAAAAATAAGGAAGTTTGATACTTTGGAAGTACCTTTAATTCCAAAGTCGTATTTGCATATAATTTACTTTTAAAAGCAGCCTGCAAAGCTGGGCTGCCTTTAAAATGACAGCAGGCAACACAGCAGTGCACAATTCGATGCATTAAATCTGCTGGGCCTCTAAACCTACATGCCCTACCTTACACTCTGGGCTTACAGGTAGGTTGTCATACCAATTGTAATTACACCTAATTATGATATACCTTTTGCACAGAGCACTGGCTCTCGGTCTGGTTAGCAGAGCCCAGGGCACAAACAGAGTCAGTTACCACCAGTATCAATCAAAAAATGGGGGTGATCAGGGCAAAAATGATGACTTTCTCACACTTTCTTTTATGGATCCAGGGAACAGAAGGGCAGTCCTTCTTCCTCTCTCTCTCTCCAGTTCAGATGTGATCTGAAGTCTGGGTGTCAGAAGTGCCACTTTTATGCCCACTACGAGCCTGATGGGATGTGGAAAATAGCCAATGGGCTACCAGGTCGCCTCCCACCTGATGATGTCTTCCTGTGAAGTGTGACATCCAGCTAGCCCAGAATGCACTATTTTTCCCACTTCCAACATGGCAGAACCCTTCTCTAAGTGTGTGGAGCTCCCTTGTCCAAACTAGAGGTGTGGCTACCTGGGGGCTACATGCATCTTGAAAAAACAGTTTAACAACTGCTTCTCTCTCTGCCTGAAATGCCAGCCTATCTTCTTAAACAAAAGATCCACCTCTATCATGTGTGACTACCATTTGTACTGCAAAGGCAGCTTCCCCTTTGAAGCTCATCTTCTGGGCTCACACCCACTCTGCCCCTTCTGCTTGGAGGAGATCACATCTGCCTGTGGTGATGTAGGAAGGCCTGGGCTTTGCAATTGGTTTGAATGGTTTGAATGTTTAACTTACAGGCTCTAGGTACTCCTGGACCCATGAGGCCAGTTTGGGAGGACTCACTGCACATTGAGAGTAAAAAAACCAGCAGCATTAGTCCAAAATCCTGGGGATGATTATGCAAAAAGAGGCATTTCACACTACTACAAATTTAAATTTAGGAAAACTTGATATCTTCATGTTGCTTTTTGAGGCTTATTGTGTAGTGGGTGATAGGCCCAGTAACACTAGTGGGGTACTGTTTTTATCAGAAGAAGTGTGGGAATGCAAGGTGGTATGAGTTTTTTGGAGCTCTACAGGTTCTGGAGCTTTCACTCTGTTAGAAATGGGAGTCTCTAGTTGGCAATGGTTTGCACCTTTGTCCATAGAGGGACCCTTCCTTCTAGTCAGGATAAGTGGGATACACTCCTAAAATAACCCCTGCTCACCCCTTTGGTACCTTGGCACGAGCAGTCAGACTTTTTTCGGAGGCAGTGTGTAAGGCATTTGCACATAACCAATAGTAACACAGTGAAAACACTACAAAGGAACACTACACCAGTTTTGGAAAAATAACCAATATTTATCTGCGCAAACAAGACCAAAATAATAAAAGACCAACGTACAGTAATCAAAAATAGGCACTTTGCAAGTATGACTTAGAAATGCAGTTCCTTGAAGCTGGTAGCTAGCTACCGCAGTGCTGAAAAAAACAGAATCCAACAGTTCCGGCCGACCGCGTCGGTGCCTACCAGCTTTAGTGCCAGCAGACTCGTAAACAGTACTTTTGGTTCCAGCCGACCATGACAGTGCGGGCCGGTCGTGGCAACTATTGCGGTTGCGATGTGAAGCGTAGCGGTGCAGCATGCGGTGCCCTCAAGTCAGAGTGCAGGCAGCGGTTCGTGACGGTCACCCAGCGGCAGCAGTGAGACCAGGGCTGCAGTGCGGAGTGAGGCGGTGCTCGTTGCGGTGCTGATAGGTCACGGTGCAAGCGACAGTGCCGGTTCATGGGAGCTAGCGTCGGTCAGCCCAGACTGCGGTGTGGGATGGAGCGGTGAGTCGTGTGACTTACAAGCGGTGCCTCCAAACCACAGTCCGGTCACGGGTGTCGAGGTCAGTGGGCAATGACGTCGTCAGTGAGACATCGGCGGCGGAGTGAAGCGAGGCGGTGCGGAGTGCGGTGCCCACAGGTCGCGGTGCAAGCAGCGGCTCAGTAGCGCCGGTGGTCGTCATTGTTGGTGAGACCAGGGTTGCGGTGTGAAGTGCGGCAGTGCCCTCTGTGGTGCCTTCAGGACACGGAGTGTTGGTGATGGTGTCGGCTGCTTCCGCCCTCTGTGGCAACTAAAACCCACAGTTCCAGAGGCGGTACCCAGAGGTAAGTGAAGTCTTTGCTGTCCCTGAGAGTTCGTGAACAGAAGACAAGCTCTATTTCAAGCCCTTGGAGATACTCAGCAACAAGTGAAGAAAGTTCAGTCCAGTCCTTTCACTGTGCAAGGCAGAAGCAGCAACTGCAGGCCAACCCAACAAAGCAACAACACAGCAAAGGGGCAGTACTCCTCCTGGCAGTTCTTCCACCTCTTCCTCTTGGAAGGTTCCTTGATCCAAGCGAGCTCTAAAGTTCTGGGGTCCGGGCCCCAATATTTATACAGCATGTTTCTTTGTTCTCTTGGGCAGAGAGTGTCTGTGCTCAGTCCAAACCAGATTTGGCCTCTCTGGCCCAGCTTCCCGGCAGGAGGTGGAACAGCATTGTCCAAGGCAGACCAGACCAGGCCCATTCAGGTGCAAGGAAATCTCCTCCCACTACTCTAAATGCGGCCCAGGTCTATTCAGCCCAGCACTGACTCATCCAGGAAAGGCAGGTCACACCTCGACCCCCCCAGTGGCTGTCTGAAGAGAATGCACATCCCTAGCCCCTGCCACTGCAAAGCCAGACAGTCAATTCACAACCAAGCAGAGGCACACAGGATGGCTAAGCAAGAAAATACCTACTTTCTAAAAGTGGTATTTTCAAACACCAACATAAACATCATCTTTACTAAAAGATGCATTTCCACATTCTGAGTTCAGGCATAATAAACTCCATTTCTCTATCTTGTCCCAATGGGAAGATATACTCGTGAAATGTTACAGAGCATTCCCCATTCCATCCTATGGGACAGATAGCCTTTCAACAGTGAAAGAGGAAGTACACTGTAGTTCACTATCAGGACATGTCACACACACCAGGACATGTCCTACCTTTCACATACACTGCACCCTGCCCATAGGGGTACCTTGGGCCTACCTTAGGGGTGACTCACATGTAATAAAAGAGAAGGTTTAGGGCTTGGCAAGTGGATGCACTTGCAAAGTCGACATGGTAGTACACACTGAGCGCAGACACTGCAGTGGCAGGTCTGAGTTACCTTTACAGGGCTACTTCTGTGGGTGGCACAATCAGTGCTGCAGGCCCACTAGTAGCATTTGATTTACAAGCCCTGGCACTCCCAGTGCCCTTTACTAGGGACTTACCAGGAAATCAAATATGCCGATCATGGAAACACCAATCCATAATACAATGTACAATAAGAGCACTTGCACTTTAACCCCTTCGCTGCTAGGTCTTTTCTCCCCCTGTGCTAAGCCTTTTTTTTAGCTATTTGGGGTAGTTCGCGCTTAGGCCCCTGTAACTTTTTGACCACATAAGGTATCCACCCAAATTTGCGCCATTTTTTTCCAACATCATGGGGATTCAAAAGGTACCCAAGGTTTGTGGATTCCCCTGGAGGGGACCCAGGAATTAGCCAAAATACAGCTAAATTTAGTTTTTTGGGGGAAAAATGGGAAAAAAGGGCACCAGATGAAAGCGTCTGTTTTTTCCCCTGCAAATGGTATCAAAAAAGGGGTTCTGGTGCTGAAATCACCATCTTCCCAGATTTCAGGGACAAGCAGACTTTTGTCAGAAAACCAAAAATGTTTACACAGTTTTGGCATTTTTCTGGGACATAGCCTATTTTTGCTATTTTTTGTGCTTTCAAACTCCTTCCAATTAATGGTAGAAATGGGTATGAAAGCAATAATGGATCCTAAGGAGCTATACATTTTAATAAAGAAGACAAAATTCTAAATTCAGCAAGGGGTCATTTGTGTAGATCTTTCAAGGTTTCTTCATAGAAACTAACAGTTAAATATAGGAAAAATTGAAAATTAGTTGAAAAAAACAGCCATTTGTGTCAACGTTTTCACCTGTAACTTCTTCTAATTATGACAGCTGTATGAAAGCAATATACCGTTACATTTGCTGGACCTTTTTGGTTGTGGGGATATATAGGACTTGTAGGTTCACCAAGAACCCGACGAACCCAGAGCCAATAACTGAGCAGCGTCTTGCAATGGTTTTTTATTATGTACCGGGTATATAGCAATTATTTTGGGAAAATGTATACATGGAAAAATTGGTATGAAAGACACCTATGTACTTCTGAAATGGGAACAAAATATAGAGTTTAGAAACAGTAGATATTTGCACATTTCCGAAATCGGGAGTACCCATACTACTATATTTCAAAATGACTTCTTTTTTACACATTGTCTTTCATTTGGAAGGCAGAAATGCATCGAAAGTCAATAGGTAATAACAGTTGCTCTACAATTCTGAGTTCCCCTAAGTCTCCTGATAAAAATGGTACCTCACTTGTGTGGGTAGGCCAAGTGCCCGCGACAGGAAACGGCCCAAAACGCAACGTGGACACACCACATTTTCACAGTGAAAAATTACCCTTTTTTTGCTAAGTGCCTAGCTGTAGTTTTTGAACCCTAGCTCTGCCGGCACCTAGGAAAACCTAGCAAACCTATACATTTTTGAAAACTAGACACCCAGGGGAATCCAGGATGGGGTGACTTGACTGGCTCTCACCAGGTTCTGTTACCCAGAATCCCTTGCAAACCTAAAACATTGTCAAATAAACCACATTTTCCTCACATTTCTGTGGTGGAAAGTTCTGGAATCTGCGTGGATACACAAAATTCCACCCACCCCGCGTTCCCCAAAGTCTTCCGAGAAAAATGGTACCTCACTTGTGTGGGTAGGCCTAGTGCCCGCGACAGGAAACGGCCCAAAACGCAAGGTGGACACACCACATTTTCAGAGTGAAAAATGACCCTTTTTTTGCAAAGTGCCTTGCTGTAGTTTTTGAACTTTAGCTCTGCCGGCACCTAGGGAAAACTAGCAAACCTATACATTTTTGAAACCTAGGCACCCAGAAGAATCCAGGATGAGGTGACTTGACTGGCTCTCAACAGGTTCTGTTACCCAGAATCCCTTGCAAACCTGAAACATTGTCCAAAAAAACACATTTTCCTCACATTTCTGTGGTGGAAAGTTCTGGAATCTGCGTGGATCCACAAAATTCCACCCACGCCGCGTTCCCCAAAGTCTTCCGAGAAAAATGGTACCTCACTTGTGTGGGTAGGACAAGTGCCCGCGACAGGAAACGACCCAAAATGCAAGGTGGACACACCACATTTTCAGAGTGAAAAATGACCCTTTTTTTGCAAAGTGCCTAGCTGTAGTTTTTGTACTCTAGCTCGGCCGGCACCTAGGGAAACCTAGCAAACCTATACATTTTTGAAAACTAGACACCCAGGGGATGCTAGGGAGGTATGGCTTGCATGGATCCCCCAACGTTTTCTTACCCAGAATCCCCTGCAAACCTCAAATGTAGCTGAAAAAAACACTTTTTACACACATTTTTGTGTGGAAAAGTTGTGGCATCACTGGGCTGACACAAATTTCCTACCACCCAGCGTTCCCTCGGGTCTCCCGATAAAAATGGTGCATCACTCATGTGGGAGGTCCAAGTACCCTCGACAGGCAAGGGCCCAAAACGTATTGAGGCGACATCAAAATTGCCTATCACAAAACGACCTGGTTTTGCAAGGGGGGGTCACCTGGGTTTTTGGCCCCGTGCTCGGCGGCCAGCTAGGGAAACCATTCAAACCCACACATTTCTGAATACTAGATACCTGGGGGATCCCAGGGAGGTATGGCTTGCGTGGATCCCCCAACGTTTTCTTAGCCAGAATCCCCTGCAAACCTCAAATTTAGGTGAAAAAAATCACTTTTCCCACACATTTTTGTGTGGGAAAGTTGTGGCATCACTGGGCTGACACAAATTTCCTACCACCCAGCGTTCCCCCAGGTCTCCCGATAAAAATGGTGCCTCACTTGTGTGGGAGGCCCAAGTACCCGCGACAGGCAAGGGCCCAAAACGTATTGAGGCGACATCAAAATTGCCTATCACAAAACGACCTGGTTTTGCAAGGGGGGTCACCTGGGTTTTTGGCCCCGTGCTCGGCAGCCATCTAGGGAAACCTACCAAACCCATACTTTTCTGAAAACTAGACACCCGGGGGATTCCAGGGAGGTATGGCTTGCGTGGATCCCCCATCGTTTTCTTACCCAGAATCCCCTGCAAACCTCAAATTTAGCTGAAAAAAAATTACTTTTTCCACACATTTGTGTGTGGGAAATTTGTGGCATCACCGGGCTGTCACAAATTTCCTACCACCCAGCGTTCCCACAGGTCTCCCAATGAAAATGGTGCCTCACTCGTGTGGTAGGCCCAAGTACCCGCGACAGGCAAAGGGCCCAAAACTTATTGAGGCGACATCAAGATTGCCTATCAAAAAATGTTTTGGTCCTGTCGCGGGTACTTGGGCCTCCCACACGAGTGAGGCACCATTTTTATCGGGAGACGTGGGGCAACGCTGGGTGGTAGGAAATTTATAGATATAAATGTATAGGTTTGCTAGGTTTCTCTAGGTGCCGGCAGAGCTAGGGTTCAAAATCTACAGCTAGGCACTTTGCAAAAAAAGGGTCCGTTTTACACTGTGAAAATATGGTGTGTCCACGTTGCATTTTGGGACGTTTCCTGTCACGGGCACTAGGCCTACCCACACAAGTGAGGTACCATTTTTCTCGGAAGACTTTGGGAAAGGCGTGGTGGGTGGAATTTTGTAGATCCACGCAGATTCCAGAACTTTCCACCACATAAATGTGGGGAAAATGTTTGTTTTTTTTACAAAGTTTGAGGTTTGCAAGGGATTCTGGGTAACAGAACCTTGTGAGAGCCAGACAAGTCACCCCATCCTGGATTTCCCTTGGTGTCTAGTTTTCCAAAATGTACAGGTTTGATAGGTTTCCCTATGTGCCAGCTGCGCTAGGGCCCAAAATCCATGGGTAGGCACATTGCTAAAAAAAAGTCTGTGCCTAGTGGGCTTCCTGCCGCCCTGGGGGGAATCGGGGGGGGGGTTGCCCCGAAATGTCCCCAAGGGGGGCAGAAAGACTGTGGCTATTTTTTGGGGGGTGGGGGCATTGGTATTCCCATTCTGTGCACCCCCACGCATAAAAAAGCCAGCATAATTGCTGGCGCCTAGTGGGCTTTCTGCCCCCCCGGGGGCAGATCAGGGGCTACTGCCCCCATTTGCCTCCTGGGGGGGCAGAAAGGCTGTGGCATCTTTTTTTGGGGGATGGGGGCATTGGCATGCCCATTCTGGGCAACCCCCACCCCGAACTTTGGGAAAAAAAAATCCCTGGTGGCTAGTGGGCTTTCTGTCCCACCCTGGGGGGGGCAGATAAGGGGCTATTGCCCCATCTGCCTCCCAGGGGGGGAGGCAGAAAGACTGTCATTTTTTTGGGGGGTGGGGGCCTTGACATGCCCATTCTGGGCAACCCCCACCCATACCTACATAAAAAAAAATCCCTGGCGCTTAGCGGGCTTTCTGCTCCCCCAGGGGCAGATCAGGGGCTATTGCCCCCATCTTCCTCCTGGAGGGACAGCAAGTCTTTAGTTTTCTTTGGAGGGTAGGTTGGGGGCATTTGCATGCCCATTCCGGGCAGCCCCCACCCCGGGCCTATAAAAAAATAATCCCTGGTGTCTAGTGGGCTTTCTGCCCCCCTGGGGGGCAGATTGGGGGCTATTGCCCCCATCTGCACCCAGGGGGGGCAGAATAACTGTTATTGTGCAGGGGGGGGGGGTTGAGGGCTTTGGCGTGCCCATAATGGGCAGACCCCACCCCTAATTTACATATTAAAATAAATCCCTGGTTTCTAGTGGGCTTTCTGCCCCCCAGGGGGGGCAGAAAGACTGGAATTTTGTGGGGGGAGGGGTGGGGGCATTGGCATGCCCATATTGGGTAGCCCCCACCCTAATAACATATCGGAACAAAAAAATCCCTGGCTTCAAGTGGGCTTTCTGCCCTCCCGGGGGGCATGTTGGGGGCTACTGCCCCCATCTGCCCCCCAGGGCGGGCAGAAAGGCTGTAATGGTGGCGGGGGTGGGGGCATTGGCGTGCCCATTTTGGGCAGCCCCCACTCTAATTATTTATGCCTCGGGAGGTTGGGGAAGCTCTTCCCCAACCTCCCGAGGCCAATAAAAAAAAAGGGGAATCCCTCTGCTGTCTGCAGCAGAGGGATTCAGTGCCCCTGTTCTCATGACGGAATGGTTCCGTCATGAGCACAGGAGCACCGATGCTCATGACGGAACCATTCCGTCATGAGCATCGAAGGGGTTAACACTGAACTGCAGTGAGAAAGTGCGCAGAGACACTAAACCAGAAAAAACAAAGACAAAACTGGGAGGTCAGAAAGCAAAACGACAGGGGAAACACACCAAAGGATGCAAGGTCTAACATACTCAGAGAAAGGTGCGATTTTAGTCGAAGCTTGAGATTTGCAGGTCATTCTGGATAAGAAAACATTGTTGGATCTATGCAAATCACACCGCTCTGGACTCTCCTGAGTGTCTAGTATTCGGAAATGTCAAGGTTTAGAAGGGCTTCCCAGGGTAGCGGCTGAGCCGAGGTCCAAATACTACATCTACACACAAAGTCAAAATGTGTCAATATTCCTGGTGAAAATTTGGGGCAGAAAGACTGTTTTGGGTGGATGCACAGTCCAATGCCAGAGTGGGCACTCCCACCGAATCCTTTCTAAGTTTCTCCATGTTGTCTAGTGAACTTTTCTGCTCTACTGTGGAGGACCCCCAAATCACTCCCCTAAAGGGGAAGAAAGATTATTCCATTTATTAAAATTGGGGGATCACTTGCCTATGCCTTGGAGGCAGCATCCTCTTCCTGATGTTTTGTGTGTCAATCCCTTCTTGGGGATTGCGGTCCCGTGGTGCTCTCCATGCATAGATCTACTAGGTAAAGTTGGAAATGGGGCATTCACTGGAACAGATTGGTGCTCATTGGGCAGAATTATGGACCTATTACATCAATTAAATTGAAAGCAGGTAGCGCCTAATGGTGGCATCTTCTTTCACTTTTGTTACTGTGACATCAGCGTGCTTTGTGCACTGTGCATAACAGTAACAACACAAAACAAATGCAGGCCATGAGGAAAGTTCTTCCCTGGAGTTCAGATTTCTTTTTTTAAAAGAAAATCTTTCTGATGCTTGAACCAGAAAGATTATCTTTGTGAACTCAGAGGATGAACCACTCCCTTCCACATCACAACACAGGTAATGCGATGGACATAAATAGTTCATTCACCACATTTAAGCAGTTAAAGGTGATACATTAGTCAACAGAGAGCACACATAGAAGATGAAAAAATTATGCAGGAACTACAAATGTACATGAGCTACAGTGTTTGGGACCATCTCAAGTGTTTCAATAAGGTAAAGAGGAAGGCCCAAGTACAGGGAATTTTCATAATCCAGGAGAGAAAGAATGAGGGACTACACGACGGTTTTCCAATTCTCATAATGAAGTAGATACAGAATCATGAAAAGAACACAAATATCATTGACAAAATAGTAAACTTTTGAACTTGTACAGAAACGGACAAAGCCAAGTCAAAATAGGTACCACAATTCTTGACGGAATCACAAGGAATCTGTGAAAAGCCCAAGCTTAAAGATCACCAGACAGAGAACCACATTGAGAAATGGTCCGCAGTAGCTCAGTTTTTCCTGGATTGAGTTTTAGCCTACTGCCACTCATCCAGCTGCCTACTTTTGAAAGGAGAAAACCTTAAATTTAGAAGAAGTGATGTCACAGTTCATTCATAAAACAACTTGAGTATTGTCAGAGTACAACATTACACAAGAGAAAATAAGATGAATAAGAGGAGTGATCTAGACATTAAATGAAATGGAGTTCAAATAAGAGTCCTGGGGAACCCTCAAGATAATGTGTGAAACTCAGAATGAAAGGTGGGACATGAACTACAAGTGAGTGTTTATTAAGCAAAGATGAAAACCAGGCCATGGCATTGCCCTGTATACCATGGACCCCAAGACAGATTGGCAGTAGTGACTGAATGCAACACTATATCAAAAACTGCAGACAAATAAAGAAGGATCAGTGCAGCACAGCCATTCCTATCTACTACCGTCATGATGTCATCAGCAATAGCAAGTAAATAAGAATTGTGAATGGGCTGAAAACTTGGACATGCTTCTAGAAGTGGCTGTATAGTAAAATGAAGTAATAACTCTGCCTTGATATCTTTCTACAAATGTTTTTCTGGGAAAGGGAGAAGACGAATAGAATGGAGGTTAGTAAAAACAAAGTGGTTTGTTTAGGGTGTTTTTAGCAAGGTGACCACTTGGGTTTTTTCCAGTCATCTGTCATGACAGCTTCAGATATGGAAAGTTTCCACAGTCTAGATAGAATGACACTGAACCCAGATGCAACTCTGTAAAACACAAAAGGACAAGGATCTAATCGAGATCCAGATTTTATGTTGAACAGTGGAGCTTCTGTAGGGTAATCGGAGGGAAATCAGATACCCATTGAGTCAGCAAACGCAAGGGAAAATCTTATGTTTAACACCTGGACAGATGGAAGTTTCTTGGAAATATCAAACTATTACATCAATTTTCTCATGAAATATCTGGTATTGAGAAGTGTATGGATCAGGTGCAGACTGAACAGCAGCATACTTACAGGATGTATCAAAAGCTTTCTTACTGTAGATAAGAACTCACACAAAGAATTAGAGAACTCATTGATCTTGATGATATAGGATCTGATTTATGGTTCAGTGACATAATATCGAGAACATAAATATTGTCTCAAAAATATCGATCACAAAAAATATCATTTTCCTATACCTATAAAGGTAAGCACAAAAATATAAAAAAATATCACAAATATCATGAAAAAAGACAAAAATATTGAGTTGTGATAGAATGAATAGGTTAAAATACTAAATATTTTAATATATACCATACCTATATTGTAAAATACATACATTTATGTAACATTCTATACTATATATAAATATATACTTACAGAAATGTACACACATAAATATATATATGTTTGTAAATTTATATATAGAAATATTTAAAACACTGTTATTAAAAAAACATTTCATATAATATTATATTTTTAATGTTTTTTTAATTACTAATATAAAACGCATATATTCATAAAACATAAAATAATTTACAAATTAAAGGAAAAAAGTACATTTACCAAAATAATGTAAAAATATATAAAAAAATATATATGTATATATAAATAATATAAAATTAAACAAATAATAATATTGCATATATTTAAACAATATTAAAAAAGTAGTAACATCTGTGAAAATTAGATATACTATTTCCACTGCAATGTATAAAACAGTAGGGAAAGTGATGGACTCCAGAGGTGTAAAATATACTATTCCCTCTGCAGTCTGTGCAACAGTAGGGAAAGTGTTGGACACCAGAAGAGTAAAATTTACTATTCACACTCCAGTCTGTGCAACAGTAAGGCAAGCATTGGAAACCGTAGGGGTAAAAGTTACTATTCTCACTCCAGTCTGTGTAACAGTAGGGAAAGTGCTGTACTCCGGAGGGGTAAAGTTTACTATTCCCACTCCACTCTGTGCAGCAGTACAGATAGAGTAGTTCACTTCAAAAAAATAAAATCTTTAAACAACTCCATTAATTAAGCAAATTATAAAATTCTTAATATAAAAATTATATGTGTAAATTAAAAGAATTAAACATATTACACAATTATTACAATTTATAACAATTATAATCAATTAAAACAAATATTATTAATTGAAAAAGAATGCCACATTATATTCCCAAAAACATAACAGCCAACTATTAAAATGTAATTGAAACAAAAAAGTATAACACAATTAACATATTGAGTGATAAATAAAACCCTCATTAATAAATTAATACATAATTTTAATGTATTATTACTTAAATAACTTCCCACCCAATTCTCCTACAAACACACCTAATATATAACATAAAACATGTGATTATGAAATAATTTACAAAATTGTCAATAAATTAAATAATTCAATTTAAAAAAATTAATTAGTAATTAATTATTACTTAATTAACTTCCCACCCTATTCCCCTACAAACTAAACAACTAACAGCTAATATGTAACTTAAATAATATAATAATTACACAATTTACATAATTGACAATTAAATAATGAATAGTAAATTAATAATTATCAATAAATTATTTCTTAATTAACTTCCCACCCTGTACCCCTACAAACCCAACAGCCCGCACCTAAAATATAACTTGAAAAATATAATAATTACACAATTTACATAATTAGTTATCAATTAAACAATTAATAATAAATCAATAATTAAGATTTTAATTAATTGTACTTAATTAACTTCCCACCCTTTACCCTTACGAAGCTTCTGGTCTGTAGCTACAATGCAATCTTTGTTCCACTTGTAGTGCCACACACAACATACTATGGATCTCATTATTAAAATGAGTCCCTCAGTCTGACTCAAGAGAAACTAGAAAACCAAACCGTATTATGAGTTCTCACAACAGGAGTTTGGCTACTGTGAGACTGTCATTTCTCTGTGTTGGTTAGGCTTCTACCCATCAGAAACAAATGCATACTATAACCAGGACATATCTCAGCCCATTACAGACAGACATCTTGATGAAGTCCAGCTGCATCCTGTTAAAGGGTCCTCCTGATCTGCCTACGTAGCTCATAGTTACTGGTCTTCTTCTCCCTACATTCATTTGCTGACAGGTCAAACAGCTATGGCAAAATTTCTCAGCTAGAACTCTAAATCAGAGGCTGAACCAATTCTATCTTAACAGTCTAATCATGGCATCTCTCTCTATGTGTGCAGGACCATGAAAATGTCAAGTCATTGGAAATGACAAACCATCAGGTAGCACTGGTCGTCCATCAGCTGAGACCCATATATCACTCACATTGTTAATACACCCTGCTTTGACCCATCCTTGCTGTTCAGCTCATGACACTTCCTCCTGTAGTCTCTTAACTTCCTTCCAAGTATCAGCTGCAGACAACAGCATGGTAAAATTGGTGTCCACATCAGATTCATTTGTTCACTCCCCATAACATGCGCATGTCACAGTGGCATAATACTGAGCAACTTCATCGGTATATCTGTTTCCAGAGGTTACATAATCATTTCCACTTCTCTGGGCTACACATTTAACACCTCCAGTTTCTTGAGCCAACTGCAAAGTTTCCAACAAACTCATCACATATTCCCCATTCCGGATGAAGTAATGAATCCCCTTTGTGACCACAACTGTCCAACGTAATGGATCCCACCAAAGCCATATTGACTGTAAGTGAATATTGTCACCCTCAATTGGTCAAAAAGATAACATGCTCTGGTTAAGAGTGACCAGTTCAACTACTTGTGAAGAAGTGACACCATGGAGCCAGGAGGCTTGCACCACTTCCTGAATTGTGCAGATAGCATAAGCAGCTCTCAGTTCCCCTGCATATTTCTTAAACATGAGCCATCAACAAACCGTACATAGTCAGGCTCATCAAGGGGTTCATCATTAATGTCAGATTTTGGCTTGGTGCATGAATATGTGACATCGAGATAGTCATGCTCAACCTCTTCCCCATCAACTTCATTTTCAGGCAGTGGTAAAGGAGTAGCTGGATTAAGGATCTGACATCTTTTCAAAATTACATTGTCAGCAGCCAAAATCATTTGCTCTTACTTCGTAAGCATACTATTTGTCATGTACTGAGGCTTCCTACGGGTAAGCAAAATCTCTACTGAATGTGGGACCATCACTGTAAGAGGATGTCCCATGTCTATACTCTCACTTCTCTCTATTCTGACAGTAACTGCCGCAACCTCTTTAAGACAGACTGGCAGTACTGAGGCTACAGGGTCAAGTATGGTTGAAATGTAAACAATTGGTCTTTGAGACTCTCCATGCATCTGAGTAAGCACAAAGAGAGCGCATCCCTCCCTCTTACTGCAAAACAAAGCACACAAATTTACTGTAATCATGCATTCTCTCAGCTCTAGGACTGCTCTGAAGCAATCACTGTCCCATGGAAGCAGGAAAGGCACATCTTTGTGCATTAGCCTCAGTAAAAGATTAGCCATTAGAGAAAACCTGGATATCCACTGCCTACAGTAACCCATCATTCCCAGAAACATTCTGAATTCTCTCTCTGTTTTAAGTGGATTCATTTTCAGAATGGCAGCAATTCTGTCTTGTGACATCTTTCTTGTTCCCTTCTCAATGAGATGTCCTGGCTACTGGACCTCTTTTTGACAAAATAGCAGTTTGCTCTGGGATACCATGTGTCTATTCTCAGCCAAATGATTTAGCAAAGCAATCCCATTCTGTTTTCGGTCTTCTTGTTTTCTTGACGCCACAAGCAGGTCATCAAGGTATTGCACAAGAACAGAGGGAATGATTACGATGGCGGACGGACTACTGTCCGTCTGCCATCCTCCCGGGGATGTGGACCGCCTACCTACAAGCCGGCAGTCCCACAGGTGGGATTACAATGCAGCCACCACCACGGCGGCCGCAAGTGCCATTTGTTCCATTGAAGCGGGAGCTGCTGGCTGCAGCACCCGCCGCAATGTAAAAAAAAACCACTTTTTGCATTTCCCTGCACTACGTGGCATGCACCATGCGGTGCCTGCCACACAGTGCAGGGAAATGTAGGGGGGTACCATAGGCGCCCCCCAAGTGCAAAACTGGAGTGCCCCTGCTTAAGGGGGGCCCCCTATGGGCCCTCAAATTCTATCCCCACCAGCCTTTCCATGGCGGGTGAACCACCATGGAAAGGCTGGTGGGGATGGATCATCCTAATCCCATTCTGGGGATGTGGAGCGCTCCGACATGCAATCTGAATGATTGCTACTGTCAGACCCGTGGCAGCGGGCTTTGCGCCCACCAGCACACTGCCTGCCATCAAAATCTGGGGGGCGGGAAATGGCCTCACGATGGCGGTGAACCCATGATGGATGACAGCCTGTCAGTGGCGGGTTCATCGCCATCGTAATAAGCCCCAGAGTTACAGGGCATTTGTAAGGACTCAAGATTATTTTTCAAGATCTCATTGAAAATCAAAGGACTCTTTGTGTGCCCTTGTGGGACTCAGCACCATTACAAAACTTTATTGTGGAATCGAAATGAAAATAATAACTGACTATCGTCATGCAAAGGAATTGAGAAGAAAGCCTGGCAAAGAGTGAGCACTGTGAACCCCTCAGCATCACAGGGGTCCGAAACAATATTGTAGCTGGATTCAGTATCACAGGACAACATGAAATAATAATATTGTCAATCTTTCCAAGGTCCTGCACTATTCTATACTTGCTGTCACAATATAAGGGAGGTACGCTGATCCTCAGAAAAGGGATGGGTATATATCAACATAAGAGCAAACGTTCCCTTTTCCCAAGTTTGAAGAGAAGACCCTAAGACTAGTGAATCAGATAAAATAAATCAGTGATCTAAATGTATAAGGACAACAATACATTTCCAAGTTGCTAAAGTACAAAATCATGTGTGAAGAGAAACAAATGTAAATATATAAAATCAAACAATATTAAAAAGGAATGCTTATAAAAATTAGTTTATTAAAAAGTTTTAACAATGATACCTCAAAATTCACTGTAAATGATTAGCTAGAGCACACTGTTTTTACATTATTAAAAAACATTTGTCAATTTACAAATATCACAAAAAAGAAAAACAAACTGTTGACGCGGCGTTTCGGTGATAAAGTATTTTGTCACCTTCTTCAGGACAATAGAGCAATTTAAAAATCTGAATAACAATAAAAACACTATGTTAGAAGCAAAGAACATTCCTTTTTTCTACAAATTACGAGAACACACATTTTTTTTAGCAACTTAGAAAAATAGTTCTCATTGAACTTTTATCAAGCTATATCACGGTTATTTACAGTATCTGAGGGTTCTACTGGATATTTTAAGATTTTCTTTAAAAAAAATATATAGCAGCGCCATAACGCTGCCTCACATGAATTATTTAGTATGAATATTAATATTAACACGACATACCTTTTGTCGTGACTCTGTAGACTCTAGATTATCATATTTGGCTATCAGGGGGAATCAATTTCCCATGTGTTGTCTTTAACGACCTTGAGGACACTGTTACTGCTCCTGAAAGGGTATGATAACACAAAAATCATAACCTCTTCTCAGTCCGTTTTATACAAAAAAGTTTTACAAGTGAACCCTGAATTAGTCCACCCACCTGTATACTCTGTATTTCTTTAAAAATCCGTATTATTAAATTATGGGTCTTCTTTTCAGTGTGTTACACCGTAAATAGCTGTACAAAAAAATGGTTACACATTAGTCAGTCACTTTTCTTAGTCTCTGGTTTAGCTGAAATATTAATGAAGCAAACCTCATTGAAAAAGACATCTGCCCACCTCTATAATTCACTATTTCTTTGCAGACTTGGACTGTTGATGGTCCCCTTTATTTAAAAAAAAGTTCAATTCACTGTAAAGTAAGAAAATAAGAGACCTTGGCTTATAAACTGCCCATTGTGGTCGTGTACCCTATCATTGCTAGTTCTCATTGCGATTTCCCACCTTATTCAATTTATGAGATTCGTAGAATATATTAATTGGCAGAATCCAGGAAAGTGGATCTATGGACAACCTTTTGCCTAGAAAAATAGACCCGCTATTATAATTGGAGCCACCTCTTGAAACAAATATAATAAGTATAGCAACAGCCCGAAGAGTTTTAAACTTAGCTCACAGGCCAGGCGATTTTAAATTCAAGCCTTTGTATGTGGAGTCTGCAGTCCCTAGAGAGTGAGACGACCCCAAATATCTATGATTGACTCTAGTTAAAAAAAGGAATTATCACAAATTGTTTTAAACAGAATTTTTCAAGTCTTTGTCTTACCGATATTATAATTACCAAAAAATTCATACGGATCATTGTTATCTGGATACCATGATCTATACTCATGATAGATTAACAGTATTGGATGTTGTTAATCCCCTACAAACCTACCATGTCTTCAACTACCTTTGAGAAAACATGTTATATTATACTCTCTAAACTCTATGTTCTCCTCATTTTAAATGATGTCAAGTGTTAAACTCAACAACACCAAAGTTAAATATTAAATTGGCTGTTAAAATCTAGATACATATTCCCAGGTTTAAATTAGTATTTATTATATCTTATGAAGGCTAAAAATGCCCCTTTACGCATTTGCGGGTCACTCACCTATGGATATAGAGTGGGAAATGACCGTCCATGTCGCTATCCTGCAGTCAAGTGATCAACATTGGAGTTGGGCCTGGCCTCTTCTTTTTTTATAGCTCTTGCACCTATTGTCGCAGGGTTATGACATCACGCTTAACTACTTACACCTGTAGCTGCAGCACCTCCATACCGTCCCATTCTTTTTTTAGGAAAGGGAGCGGCCATCTTAAAGTGTGTGAATGCTGGGCTGTTAACCTACTCTGCATATGTGAGCCTCAATTCTATTCTAAACGTTGTGTTAAATCTTGACCTCTTGTTTGTCCTAACTTGTACAGTTTCATGTTACTATGTAGTATACGATTGTGCTCTCTAACATTGTAAACGGGTCCACCATTTCCATATTATTCACAGTCAAAAAACCATGGCGGCCATTTTGTAGTGTGCGATCGATTGAGGTTAGATCTGCATCTAGATCTCTCTATTTAGTTCGAGCAGTTTCATTGTTTATCTCGTTTGATCTGTTATTAATCATGCATATTTCTACCTTTGTCACCCTTTTTATATCATTTCCATGTAAACCATCTACAACATGTTTGGTCAGTATGATATAAGTGTAATGGGTTCTATTACAGATCTATATTCTTAGATATATACCTCTCATACATCTAACCTATGGTGCCACCAGGGCGTAACTATATCACAGACATCTATAGAGAAATAGGGAAAATATATGATGTTCCTAAATAATTCTTTCCCATTCCTCCCTACTGGTTAGTCCACCCCTATAGGTGTTAAATTTAGACATGTAGAACTGTTCCCTTTTCTTTCTCTTGGCTGTTAGATCTCCGCCTCTTATATTTGTTTGTATTACTTCAATTATACACCACTTTAGATCCTCTATTTTATGATTCATTTCTATCCAGTGCTCCACTAAGGGGGCATTTTTACGCTTTGTGCGAATGGCAGACTTGTGTTCATTTAATCTTATCCTCATTTCCCTTGCAGTTTCCCCAATGTAACCTTTGCCGCACGGGCACTGGATAAGATAAATGACATTTTTAGTACGGCAGTTCACCAGCCTTTTCTGATGATGAGTGATATTATTATACGTGACTGTGGTTCCCTTAACAATATTACTGCAATTATTACAGGAACCGCAGGGGACGTTCCCCTTTGGGCATGAGCCATCAATTGTCTGCAACTGTGTCTTTTCTTTACTGACCGGATAAGTGTGTACTAAACAATTCCTTATGGTCCTGTTTCATCTAAATGAAAAAAGTGGTTTCGGCAGTGGCATTGAGTTACCATCATTTAACAAATGTCAATTCCTGTTAATCAGATTTTTAATTTGTTGCTTA
This sequence comes from Calotriton arnoldi, assembly GCA_963921515.1. Classification (NCBI taxonomy): domain Eukaryota; kingdom Metazoa; phylum Chordata; class Amphibia; order Caudata; family Salamandridae; genus Calotriton; species Calotriton arnoldi. The sequence continues at coordinate 464,438 of CAWUFW010013194.1, forward strand.
TGCTATTGAAATTAGTTACACAAGCAATTTGCTGATTTCTTTCGTTGTTCTTTGGCTTTGGTACAAATAGACTATCCCTATTATAATATTTAGCTCATTTATATGCCTTTTTGACTAGCTTCTTTGGGTATCCTCTATCTGTAAATTTTCTAGTGAGTGTTTTTGCATGAAACTCAAAATCGTTTTGGCTTGTACAATTTCTTCGTACCCTTAGGAATTGGCCAAAAGGGACATTATCTTTCTGGCTGGAGGGATGATGACTTTCAAAATGCAACATAGTGTTGCGATCTGTAGGTTTGGTGTACAACTCCACTTCCAGACTACCCTTGTTGTCCTTAATTTTGATATCCAAAAATTCGCACATTATGTTGCTATATGTTGAGGTAAACTTTGAATTCTCATCTCCTAAGTTTAACCAGCATATAAATGATTTCAAATCCTCCTTCGAACCTTGCCAGATGAAAAAAATGTCATCTATGAATCGAGACCAGTGGCTCACATTTTCATTGAAGGGGGCAAGTTTGTTAGATATATGTTTTTCCTCAAAGGAGGAAATGTAAAGGCATGCCAAGCTGGGAGCACATGTGGCTCCCATGCTGGTCCCTTTGATTTGTCTGTAGAAATTCTCCTTGAACAAAAATATATTATTTTTCAATATGATTTCCACACACTCCACTATAAATGTCGAGTGAGCTGATAAATCACCCTCCTTCATTAGCAAAGAGGCCCTTAACCATACGAATAGTGTCGTCTTGAGGTATATTCGTATAGAGGGCCTCTATGTCTAGGGTTACCAACCACTGCCTCTCTGCATCAAAGGGTATATGTTCCACCATGTGGATCATATCCGTAGTATCCTTGATGTAGGCACGTTGTCTGATCACCAGCGGTTGTAGAATTTATCCACATATTTACTGAGTGGTTCAGTCAAGGAGTCTATATTGGAGACTACTGGTCGCATAGGTGGATCCTGCGTATTTTTGTGCACCTTGGGTAATCCATATATTGCAGGTATAGTTGAATATTCATTAAAAAGATAGGTATACTCTTTATTACAAATGATCTCGTCTTCTTTGGCTAGTTTTAATAAATTCCCTATCTGTCTGCCTAGTTTCCTCTATTCTGTTCTATTGGATTTTTGGTAATGATGTTTATTATTAAGGAGGCCGTCTATTCTTGTTTCATAGTCCACGGTGTCCAAGATGACAATGCTGCCACCTTTATCGGCCGGTTTAATGGTAATCTCATTACACTGTTCTAAATCATAAGGGCATTTCGCTGCTCTTTCGTCAAATTATTTTTAGTCCAAATTGTTTTGCCTAGAATCTCTTGTATCCCTTTCTCTATCACTTTCTCAAAGATATCAATTTCCCTACTGACCATTTGGCTGGAAGGAGTCCAGCTAGATTTAGGTTTGAGACCGGACTTGTTTTCCGTTATTGTCCTGTTCTTCCCCTCAAAGAATCTATTGAGTCTAAACTTGCGAAAAAAACTCCTCAAATCTCTCTCTAAATTAAATTTGTCAACAGGGTAGAGATCACAAAACCTAAACCCTTTTCCAAAATATTAGTCTCCTCATTTGTTAGGGTTCTAGTTGATAGGTTAATGATGGGTACCTTATGTTCTAATCCCAATTTTTCTGACTTCTTGTCTTCATGTAAGTACGCTTTTGGGTCTGATTCTGGGGATAAAATCCTCTCCCTCTGCCTCGAGTATTTTGGCTGTAGTTCATTTGGCGATGTTCTAAAAAAGAGACATTTTCCCTATTGGAACCAGAGGGCATCTCCCTATCTTTTCCTGCTTGATTTTCCTGAACCGTATCATTATCGGAATCCGAGCTAGTATACGAAGTGTCTAAAAATGTCACTTTTTTTAGGCATACTTCTTTTATTTGGTTGCCAATTATTTCTGGATGGATACTCCTCCCTTTGTTTTTCATAATAATCTTTTTGTAAATATGGGTACACTAATTCGATATTGTATTTACCCACATCTTTTCTGAATTTATTACTTTTTTTGTTTTACAAGATATTCTTTGTATCCATTCAGATCTCCCTGTATCTCTTCCATTTTTTCTTTGCATCCTCTAGTGATGTATTGTCTTTTAATTGTAACTCCATATTGTCTATTTTCTCGTTTTTCTATTATTAGGACTTCGTGTGCTGTTTCAATTATTAACAACATTCAATCTCTGCTACATCTGTTAGCTATGAATGTCCAGTTTTCAATAAATTTCTCATTCTTAATGAAGAGGCCGGGTTTGTTCTTAACTTGTAAACCTCTAGTGATGATGCCTTTTTTACAATATTCAATGAGAAAATCAGCATGAAGCTCCGTTCTTATGACTTTTTTCTTTAGGTTCCATAGATTTTTCCACTGCTCTTCATCACTATTCATCATTGTGATAGTATTAATGTTTTTTGCAGACCCGTTTATTATTTTATTAAACTGGTCTTCCGAGAAACCAAAAGTCTTCAAATTGTCCATTCTAAATTTGGACACAGAGATTTTACTTAGAAAGAGATTTGGTATTTTATAGTTAAATCACTATAGAGGTGAAACATACTCCCCAGCTCACAAGCTGTACCGACAAACTGTCACAATATAAGGGAGGTACCCTGATCCTCGGAAAAGGGATGGGTATATATCAACATAAGAGCAAACGTTCCCTTTTCCCAAGTTTGAAGAGAAGACCCTAAGACTAGTGAATCACATCAAATAAATCTGTGATCTAAATGTATAAGGACAACAATACATTTCCAAGTTGCTACTCTCTGGGGACTGCAGACTCCACATACAAAGGCTTGAATTTAAGAACGCCTGGCCTGTGAGGTAAGTTTAAAACTCATCGGGCTGTTGCTATACTTATTATATTTGTTTCAAGAGGTGGTTCCAATTATAATAGCGGGTCTATTTTTCTAGGCAAAAGGTTGTCCAGAGATCCACTTTCCTCGATTCTGCCAATTAATATATTCTACGAATCTCATAAATTGAATAAGGTGGGAAATCGCAATGAGAATTAGAAATGATAGGGTACACAACCACAATGGGCAGTTTATAAGCCAAGGTCTCTAATTTTCTTACTTTACAGTGAATTGAACTTTTTTTACAATAAAGGGGACCATCAACAGTCCAAGTCTGCAAAGAAATAGTGGATTATACAGGTGGGCAGATGTCTTTTTCAATGAGGTTTGCTTCATTAATATTTCAGCTAAACCAGAGACTAAGAAACGTGACTGACTAATGTGTAACCATTTTTTTGTACAGCTATTTACGGTGTAAGACACTGAAAAGGAGACCCATAATTTAATAATACAGGATTTTGAAGAAATACAGAGTATACAGGTGGGTGACCAATTCAGGGTTCACTAGTAAAACTTTTTTGTATAAAACGGACTGAGAAGAGGTTATGATTTTTGTGTTATCATACCCTTTCAGGAGCAGTAACAGTGTCCTCAAGGTCGTTAAAGATGACACATAAGAAATTAATTACCCCTGATAGCCAAATATGATAATCTAGAGGCTACAGAGTCACGACCAAAGGTATGTCGTGTTAATATTAATATTCATAGAAAATAATTCATGTGAGGCAGCGTTATGGTGCTGCTATATATTTTTTTAAAGAAAATCTTAAAATAACCAGTAGAACCCTCAGATACTGTAAATAACCGTGATATAGCTTGATAAAAGTTCAATGAGAACTATTTTTCTAAGTTGCTAAAAAAAATGTGTGTTCTCGTTATTTGTAGAAAAAAGGAAGGTTCTTTGCTTCTAACATAGTGTTTTTATTGGTATTCAGATTTTTAAATTGCTCTATTGTCCTGAAGAAGGTGACAAAATACTTTATCACCGAAACGCAGCGTCGACAGTTTGTTTTTCTTTTTTGTAATATTTGTAAATTGACACATGTTTTTTAATAATGTAAAAACAGTGTGCTCTAGCTAATCACTTACAGTGAATTTTGTGGTATCATTGTTAAAACTTTTTAATAAACTCATTTTATAAGCATTACTTTTTAATATTGTTTGATTTTATATATTCAATTCAATTCAATAGCGTCTTTATTTCGATTGCTCAATCATAAAAGACAGGATAATTCAATATTTAAAATGTATAAAAAAAATGTCATCTCATGACATAATTCCAATAATTGATAAAACCAACAAACGATCAAAAATCTATGTAAGCAATTAATAAATATATATCCACTATTAAAACACATATTTATACATAATCAACGGTAAAATTAGTTTTTAAAATGCAAGATGACATTCAACTATTATCATATCACAGGGGCTAGGACCAAAGAAACCACCTGATTTACAAGAACCTAAGTTCGACAGAGATTTAACAGCTGATCATTCCCTATAAATTCTTGACCTAATATCTGGTCCCTCTTACAATGAAGGTTGGTCTACCCCCATTTTCTTAGCTCGAATAGCCCACATCCATCTCAAAAATTTTGTCATGGCAACTACAATAAGGTCCGTCGTATCTGACCTTAGGATCCTTAGGGCCTCCATTGCTGTTCTTATACCTAAATTCCTGCATATGGGTTTAAGCCATTTGGTCCTGGGGAGGTTGTAAGCTGGACAAGCAAATAGAATATGGGCTTGGGTCTCAGTGTGGCCATGGCAAAAGATGCATTTATCACCCGCTGATAAAAGCCATCTGCTAGTGAACGCTCTTATTGGGAGTGAACCTACTCTGAACTGATGGTACAATTTCCGATCAACCGGCCTAGAAATGAGGTCCCAGTAGGCTTCCAATTTAACCTCATATTTTACTTCTAGGAATTCCCTTGTCAGTGTCGGCCTTGTGATAGATCCCAGTATGCTGCCTTGAAGATCTTTTTAGGGGGAAATGCTGTAACCTCTGGGTCCTCCTACAAAGTACTCATCCCCATGTCGAATAACGTGATTTTAATGTTGTTCAACCATGAGATCTCGTACAATCGACCCGGCCTCCTTACTTCAAGTAGGGCCTTAGCATACAGGGAAAGCTCAGGAGTAGTCCAGAGTCTTCTCCAGAATTCCAATGGTCTAAAGCGTGCCGCATCCTCAATGCTATGACAGCCCAAATCTAAATAAAGTGGCATAAGTGGAGAGGATTGCGGAAGACCAACTAATGATCTAACAAACTTATTTTGCGCTAATACCAATGGGGTTAGGTTTTCAAAGCCCCAGAGTTCGGCACCATATAATATTGCGGGACTAATTTTTGAATTGTACACTTGCAGAACAGGGGCAATAGGCTTAGTTTGAGAGAGACTGTGCTCTTTGATCAGGGCGCCTGCTAGTTGCACATGTTTTAGGGCGAGCATGTCAACCTGAGGTTTCCAACTTAACTTCCTGCTTAATGTAATACCCAAATAGGTGAATACATCAGTCTGATCCAAGAGGTCTTTATTCACGTATACTCTCCCAGTAATGGCTTTTGATTTGTGGAGCACAATAAACTTTGTTTTCTCCACATTGACCCTTAACTCATGGTCGTGGCAAAACACCTCAAACCGTGACAGAGCGGCCTGCAAGCCCTGTCTGGTCTTAGATATTATCAGGGTGTCGTCCGCGAACATGAGCAATGGTATCTTCATACCTGCTAATGTTGGAGCGTCAGTGGGGTGGTTAGTAAAATATTGAACAACCCTGTTTATAAATAGGGAAAACAGGGTAGGAGCTAATACACACCCCTGACGTACCCCCTTTGAAACAGAAAACCTCTCTGTAACTTCCCCCGGTTTACCCCAGCGGACCTGCGCATATGTTGAATCATGTAGTTTCACTAGAATAGCCACCATTTCCGGTGGCATCCCCATTTCCACCAAAGCACTCCACATTTTCACACAGGGAACTAGGTCAAATGCGGATTTTAGATCCACAAAAGCCGCATAGATTGTGCCCCCTCCTATAATAACTACCCGCCAATAAATTAACACAAACCTAAAGACCTGGTCAAGGGTACTTGTGTGGGGCCGAAACCCCGCTTGTAAGGGTGTCAGAATATCTGTTTCAACTATCCAGGCCTGGATTCTGCCAAGTACTAATCTGGCTACAATCTTCTGAACAGAATCTATCAGGCTAATTGGCCTGTAATTTCCTGGTTGTGAATGATCACCCTTCTTATATATAGGTAGGATTTCGGCGCCTGACCAAGTATCAGGAATCGGGGCACCACTAGCTATGGCGTTCGCCAATAACTTAATTTAGGGTACCCAGAACTCTTTTTCCTTTATAAACAGGTCTGCGGGTATGCAGTCAGGACCAGGGGCCCTATCTCTTGGAATTAGTTTTAGCATGGACTCAACCTCTGAACTGGTAAAACACAGGGGTTCTCTAAATGATGGCCATAGAGGGACCTCTTCATTACAATTAGAGGACTGAAACTGCGCCTCATAGTGTGCCACCCACTGTTCTGGAGCAACGTGATTGGTCGGTATCTGCTTCTGTTCACCACTACCCCATTTGACTAACTGCCAGAATTGTATCATATTCCTCCCTTTACAGGCCAACAGAAGATCTTGCCATCGATCTTCGTCCCATACCTTCTTTGCTTGCAACTGTGCTTTCTTATAACTTGCTCTGGCCTTTCTAATATTACCCAAATCTTTAGATCTGATGGCCCTCGATAAAATTTTGTAAGCCTGTCTACAGGAGCTATTATACCAAGAGCCCGCCTTCACAGTACTCTTCTTCCTAGGAATACTACTTTTAATAAAAAACAATTTTAAATTCTTAAACAGGTCTTCATGGACCTGGGAAACAATAAAATTAATATCCTCCTGGGAATCACAATCAAGAAGTGTGGTCATTGAGCCAGTTAACCAAATCCCTCATTAGTGTCAATTCTCCCTCGTTATTTGCAATCCTTGCCCATTGGACTCTCCTCATATCATTGGTTAATGTAACCTCTTCTGTACTATACACAACTTTCCTGGTGTACCAATTACAAACACCCACATCCTGTAGTTTTAAAACCAATGGATTATGGTCACTTTCGGTCCGCTTCTGGACCTCAATATCCAGGACTGATGACCAAAATTCTACCTTGATAAAAATGTAGTCTATTCGGCTACTTCTTAATCCATTATCAAAAGTGTTTGCACCCAGCCTATCTGACTTTGTCCTCCCATTTGCTGCCCTCATTCCCCTTTCCAGACAGAAGCCCTTCAGCTGTAATGCGGCCTCTGTCCATTTTTTAATACGGCCTAATTCTAACTTTGGGATGTTCCATTGTGCGTCCTCCTCTTCACTAAGGTTTCTGTCCTCGTGGTCCAGGGGCTCAAAGCAACAATTAAAATCACCTGCTATAATCAAATTGCAGGTGCCCCGTAGATTATCCAAGTAGCCATCAAGGGCAGTAACCACACTGGATCCCTGGCCACCCGGCTGCCCTCTAGCATAAACATTAATAATCAAGGTATCGTGACCATAGGTAGAGCGAACTCGTATGGCCATAATGTCTGGGCTGTCAATGGATACTTCATCCACCCTTATTCCCGTCTGCTGTCTAACCCAACAGGTTAGCCCACCAATCGGTCTTCCTCTCTGTCCTCCTGTAGCAGCCTTTGAGAAGTTTAAAAAGCCCGGGTGATAGACTCTATCCAAGGACCAGGTCTCCTGGAATATCCAGACGTCAAAGCCATCAATAAATGATGACCAGTCTGTAGACGCAGTTTTAGATGATAACCCTGCAATGTTCCAGGAGACTATGGTCATATAAGTTTTTAAATGACCATTAATCGTCTTATTGCAACTACTGGTTACCTCGAAATCTAATACCTGATCTTGTTCCAATAAGCCATGGCTAGGGATGCTAGTTGTATTAAGGGGACATACTACTGCTCTTTTGGGTGTTACGTTCACCATGTCACTAAAGCTTGTTTTCAACAAGGGTGAACACACCACTCCTATACTGGTGGGACTACGAGCCTGTATGCCCTTACAAACTTCCTCGGATTTAGACAGCACGACGGGGGTGGAGATACCCGGGCACATGTCAGCCTCCTCCTCACCTGTATATTCCTTTAAAACTGTTGATGGAGAATGGTTAGTTGTTCCCAGTCAATTGACTTCCTCTAGAGAGGTGAGGATTTCAAACCGATTGCTTGTGTGCACTGGATAATCATTTTGATTATATAATCTATGAGGTCCCCGCCACTTATTAAACCTAGATGTACTCTGCGGTTTATAAAAAAAACCTAACGGAAGGATTTTTATATCATCTACTTTGGTAAAGCAATGCCATGCCGTTTCCAATATGTGTTGAACCAATGTTGGTGATCTAAAACTAAGAACCACGCAGTCACCTGGTAGGGACTTGCATGACTTCCCAACCCAGGGGATTCTACGTGCCATTTTGAACTCAGAGAACAGGTGATCTCTTAACCCTATCCTGTTGCCCAACAAGTATAGAGCCTTGTTCTTTAACGTTGGCCCGTGCTCCCGGGCATCTATGGGAAGCTTTGGAACGTTAGCAAGAACCACTGTATACGGAGTGGCTTCCAGGGGGAGATGCAGAAAATTATGTAGATTCGTATCAATTGCCTCAGATGTCTCAGGGGGCCTGTTCCTAAAACCACTCTCCCCTTGTTGCGGCTTCGTTGTCATAGATATACCATCATTAGATAAGTTAGTAAAACATTTGAGCTCAGAACTTGTGGCTGTTACAACGGAGGGTGACATATTGCAAACATTTACCGGGATTCCCTTTTGCACTATGTCAACTACCCTCGCCTGTTGATTAACTATCCCACCATCCTTCTGTACATTAGAGTGATTAGGGATGATTGGAATGGTACCGAAGATACCCTGTTCTATCTTCTTTAATCTATCATCGACTGAAATCAGTTTTTTAAGTAAAGGGTCAATCATAGCTGTAATTTTCACTCCTATCAACGAGCATAACTCATCTATGTTAAGCTGGGAAGATGAATGAACTAAGTGGGCTGTACTAGTGGCATGATCTACAGTGCTGTCGGTTGGATTTACTACGGACTGATGGACACCTGTTTTACCAATGGTGGCTACCTTTCGTTTAACTGTTCTTGGGGGTAGTGGATTTGATTTTACCGGTCCACGACCTTTCCTTTTTTTGAGGGCGGTTCTCCGCCCATACCCCCATTAAGCTTCTTACCCCTGGTGGTAACCATAGATGTGTTTATTGGACATTCCTGGCCATGTAATGTGGGTGAAGTTGATGGCACTAAATCAGAATTTGTCGTGTGAGGCTGAATACTATGCGTTTCAAAGTCGGTGGTGCGTTCTATTGATTCTGGGAGAGGCTGCGCTATGGAACTACAGCTACTAGTTGGAATCAGGGGTTCGAGTGATAGCCTACGCTCCGTCAATTGAATCTCGTGCATCAATACGGATTCTGCCCTGCTTAAAAAGGCATCTAGAGTACCTACAGCCCCACCACCCAACTTCCGTTTGCTCATAATTGCAGAACCCCAACCTGCCAAAATACACAGATTTGGCCAATCAACAATACTCAAGCCGATGGAAAGCTATATCACACAAGCTTACAATTCAAGTGTCAATGGTATAGCCTGGCCTGGCCTCCTCTGGGCTCTGACGGGCGCAGACGGGCCCGGGCTTGGCCCGGGCACGCCCGCGCGCGTCCCGCGCTGCAGGAGCCAAAGGCAGCTTTTATGCGCCGGCTGGCGCGAAGATGACGCGGCTTCGGCCGCGGTTCCCCCTGGGCTCAGGAGTCCTCTGGGTTCCTCTGGTGCAAGCAAAGTAATTAAAAAGCAGGTCAAACGGTCCCACGCTGCGGGAGCCGAAGGCAGCTTTTATGCGCCAGCTGGCGCGAAGATGACGCGGCTCCGGCCGCGGTTCCCCCTGGGCTCAGGAGTCCTCTGGGTTCCTCTGGTGCAAGCAAAGTAATTAAAAAGCAGGTCAAATGCTCCGCGCTGCGGGAGCCGAAGGCAGCTTTTATGTGCCGGAACTAATTATCAGTTCCAGTGCCATCAAACCTTGGACCACACAGCATAACGTGCATCGCCACTTGCTGCCCTGGAACTGATAATTTACAGTTTAATCGCCAGGTTTTTCATTCTTACAACATCCTATTTAATCGGCCTCCACCACTGAGTGTAATTGTGGCTTAACCTTCCGCAAGCCCCTTGAGGCAATCTCTAATTATTCAGGCTTGTATTTTTAACTGTCCTGATGATGATCCTACTATTTCTTAAAGAGGATCTAAACGTCGTCGACCAATGTAAACAGTTTGCACATTAATCAAATCTGATCAAAAAAGTGTATTTACTGTTTCCTCAAGCTTGTTAGAAATTGTGTTCAATATTCCACAAGCTACCCTGTCTTGCCTGATATGTTCCTGTCCTAAGTGTACTTGTCATGTTTCTATGTAGGATGCAGGATTGTGTCCCACTGTATTGATGTGTTTATTTTTGGTTTTTGACATTTTTGAATTATTAAATTGAATGTCCGGCTGGACACTCGTAATATAGCACTGATTGGAGTCTATATTTATCCTGATGACCACACTGTTCTGTTTAAGGACCACTGTTCTAATACTAAACTGCCCTACATTTGCTGCCATGTACCATCGAATGGAGCTTCCTTACCATCACGAACAGGAACTCACACATCACCCCTTATAAAATATCTGAGGGCTCTAAAACATTTTATGAGTCCAACAATTTAGTAATGAAATGAACAAATCTCAATTCAAAATTTGCAGTGTTTTAATCCAAATCACAATTCAATATAGAAGGACACCTGTATCCAATCCCAGCGCAATTCTTTGTTCCATGAACCTATCATAATGTGACACTCGATGACACAACAACCAACCCAGCTTAGCACATCACACCAATTGGCCTACCCCAGTGCGATACTCTCTGACATAATCCTCTCTCTTCCAGCAATTCACCCTCTTTTACAATTTTCAGTGCGTCAACTTCAACAAACACTAAAGCATGAACAAATAGCAAATAATTCTTGTCTGCTTTTGCTAAAGGATTCAAAGTAATCACTCAGACAAGAAACAGCTGGAAAGAATACTTTCTGACATCCACATGCACACACAGATGAAATCGCAACCAGTGCAAAATCACCCTGACTAATGCAGCTTCTCATCTGCGCAATATCGTCCACTAACACCAGTCTCTACTAGTACACTCACAACAGTCAGTTACAGGCCCCTTTCTCAATTGTGAAATCAATGGTACCTCACGAACCAACACTACAAAACATAGCAGGTAAGTTATACACACAATATACTTCTCTTCTATCTTATCTTAGCTCATCCCAGAATCTTGGACCGCGACAAGCCGGATATTAGCTTCAACTGCTCAGCATCAAGGGCATGTGCACATTTACACAACTAGACCATGAGCATCACCACAACACAAAACACACAACTATGACACAACACCATACGCTTGACATACACAATTGTGACACACAACCCTAATAAGACTCACAACTGCGAACACCTTTGGAACTGTCAAAATATGTTGATATTCAAACTTGACCCATGGACATTAGGGATATGGGCAATTTTGGCTGGGACCAGGTGAAATCAGATCTAAATTTTCTGTACCTTTCGAGTGTCTTCTCTCCTGTGACATAATGTCTCTGTAGGCAGAGTCACAAGTCTGTGTTAACAAGGGCCAAAAAGGAATGGGAGAAGGGAATTTGGTAAGCTCTCCTAGTTGCTGAAAGTCCAACATTCCTTTTGGAACCTGGTAGCAACTGGAAGTAGGGATGGATTTAGCATCCTAGAAAACAACATCGCAGCCAAAGACTGGGTAGCACACTTCTCCAGCTTATCCATGCAGAAGGGAGACCAGCAAGATATCATGAGGAGTCACTTGAGGCATGAGGAAATTCAACAGCTGCTTAGTGCTCAAGGTGTGGTAAGTCCTAAGACTGTCCCCCCACAGTCCTTTACTTATGCAGAGGAAGAGGAGCCCATGAACATTACATTGGAGGAAATACATTTGGCAATTATGGGAATAATTTCAAACAAAGCTCCAGGGCTAGACAAAATCCCAGGTGATCTATCCCTGAGTGAGACAAAAACCTGGAGTGATTATGTTGCAGTGCTGTACTCAGCGCTTCTGAAGGAGGCACCTATCCCACACACATGGGCAGGCGCTGAAATAATCCCCATTAAAAAAATAGTTTCACGTGATTTGACGGCCAATTAGCACTCAAAAAGTCTCATAGACAGTACACAAAAGCTTTTTAGTAAAGTGATCCTAGGTAGACTACAGGACTGGCTAGCTGACAGTTAGATTTTGACAACCCTCAAGGCGGGCTTAGAGTCCACAAGTACAATTGATCAAGCATTCCGTCTACACATGTTAAATTCCTGTACCAGTGTGAAAACGATGCGCCTAGATTAGAAAACATGAGGATTCCCGCCCTCATGTTCGCTGATGATACCCTATTGATCTCTAAGACCCCAATGGGACTCCAGAAGGTTCTTGACCAGTTTAATTGCTTCTGCACACTGAGGGGTTTGGTAATCAACGTGAGCAAAACTAAGTACATGGTTCTTAATCCTGGGCTCCCTACCAAGACTCATCCTACTCTAGCAAGGGCCCCATTAGAATGCATGCGTACATTTGTGTATTTAGGTCTCACACTCCCGGAACATCTGTGGTGGCAAGCACACATTACACAGCAGCGATTAAAAACTAAGCAAGTAGTGGGAGGTATCTTAAAGATGACACGCAATTCACAGTTTCGCCCCATACTACCAGCGATTCAAATTTACAGCCTTAAAGCCTTGGGGACAGCTGCCTATGGTGCCGAGCTCTGGGGGAATCGGGTTGCAAACTCACTGGAAAAGGTGGAAAATAGCTTTATGCAACAGCTAGTTCGGTTTACCTGTAAGTACTCTTTTGTTTCCCCTCAGGCTGGACCTTGACAAATTGGACATCTCTGACAAATTGGCAATGCACCCTGTACTTTACTGGAGGAGGATTTGGGCAACCCCTGAGCTATCTTATTATTGACAGGGGTTAAATGAAATTCTGTCCCAAGTAGGTTCCAGCAGAATTCCATAGCTAAAGCATGTAAAGGGTACACTCACAGACATTGGAGAGGATGGCCTATGGAACGCATCGGTCCAGGCTGAGGCCATTTCCAAATCACTTATTTAAACTACATGCTGGAAATATAGAGATAACCGTATACACAGCCAGCTGAGCCATGGATTCCTAACAAGTGTTTTTCTCACAGTTAAGGACTCCTTTAAGCAGGAGGATTTCTTGGACGAAATAGAACACTCTCTAGCTTTACTTTCAGTTCCAGTATGGAACCCTACCTCTCTGGCCCTTTACTGCAAAGTGGGACAGTTTACTGCGGCCCAACAAGGTGCAATGCCCCGCCTGTGGGGAACATAAAGAAACTATTGAGCACATTATGTTTTTTTGCCCAACCTATGTATCCCAAAGATGGTGTTCGATAATCCCACAGTGTCGGTACTTGGAAGTTAGGGAACATAAGGAAGCACTCAGGATTCTAAAATACAACACATGCAGGCTGTCAACCATTGCTCTTTCTCACATTCTGATGAGTGTGTGGAGAGCAAGGTATAAGCTGAGCACCTCTAACGTAAATTTGTACAGTGATGAATAGTAATCTAACAATAGCTACAATCACTGGAGTACAGAATGACTATTACTAATTTTATAACAGAAGAACCTTCAAGTGATTAACATTTTTTATTTTACTTTAGTCGGTGTTTAACCTATCCTTCTGCGCAGAAAGTTATTGACACCTAGCTCTAGGATAGCTGGAAGTACAATAACGTTAAAGAATAATTCCAGTTAGGGATGTATCAGGACTCCCGATATATTGCATAAACTTTAATGCTGTAGGAGCATGCCAAACAGCAAGGAGCGATATGTTGTTCCATTGTCCATATTATTGCACATAATTTAGCACATATTAAATTGTTTTATAATTGTTTTAATGTATGTTTTATCTTATGTGATTTTATGGCCTAAATCCAAATCAAGTTATAAAGTAAAGTAATGTAAAGTAAAGATACAGCATGTGCAGAACTTTCAGCCTTTCACGTGTAAATTTGACATCCCAATTATTATATGGTTAATATGCACACAGTATTTAACGTTTTAATTCACACCATGTTAATGAATGTGTTTAGTTATGCAAATGAAAAATAACGCTCTCCCAGGAGCCTGTGTATGGAAAATAATGACTAGTAGAATGAAAACTCAATGCCACGCTGCCACCTGGCTGCAATTATGAATCAACAGGTAGGATATTATAGCTGTGTCACAATGCGACTATCAAGTCAGACCCAGAGGTATAAAGTAGCCAGGTTTCTCTGGCAAACAATAGGACAAAATAATAGTCAAATGTGTAGTATGTAGTCATGTAGCCCAACTTTATGGCAGAAAAGGGAAGCTATGTTAAATATACTGCAGAAGAGTAGTGCAAACAAAGGGCCTGATTACGAGTCTGGTGGTCTTCTGCCAGGCTTGTGGTGGCGCCGGAGTGGCGGTCCACCGTTTTGCCGATTACGACTTACAAAATCGTATCAGTGGCGGACCGCCTGCTGCTTCAGGGAACAGTCGTACCCTGGTGGTGGGGCAGGAGCGCCACAACACATTATGCTGAGCAGGGACTGGCGCAGTCCTGCTCAGCATATTTTGAGTTCTTTCACCGCCAGCCTTTTCATGGCAGAGCTCCACAATGAAAAAGCTGAAAGTGCAAGAACAAAGGGGGCCCTACTGGGCACCCATGTCCCCCATGCTATGGGGATACATTCAGGGGGCACAAACATGTGCCCCTCTGTCAGTATTGCCCCCAGTTCCAGCACGACATGAACGTCATCGTCCATGCCATGCTGGAACTTTTTGGCCGTTCCCATTGCGGTGCCTATTTTCAAGGCACCGCCATGGGAACGGCCAAAGGACCACCGACCGTATTACGAGTTGCACATTTTCAACTCGTAATACGGTCAGCGGTCCTGCCATGGCTTTGTGACAGCAGAGCCAGCGTTGAGCCAGCACCACTGCGCCAAATTTGTAATCCAGGCCCAAAGACTTAACTCACCATAGCAAACTCACAAAAGTAGAAACAAATATGTGTTGCATATATGGTGTCTTTAAAGTGGTCCCAGACCTCGATGGTAGAGGCTGAGGAAAGGGGAAAATCCTTAAAGAACGGAGGCTGAGGAACTCCAGTGTAGAGTAGGTCCTGTGAGAGGAATTCTGAATAGAATGTGGTGCCCTGTGTCTTAATAGTGCACTAACAGGGTGAAGCCTGGCTTGTCTTTGATGTCCCTGTGGCGCAAGTGCTGCGCCCATCTGCTGTGAGCATGTTTGCAGCCCATAAAAATAGGCAGTAGGGAACCAGCACATGTTCATACAGCCAGCCAGGAAATGAAGCTGGTGTGCTAAATTAAGCTCTCTCAAGATGGCTGAGAGTTAAAATTTGAGGGGAAGGGGAACTTTTACAAATTTTTCTGTATCCTCAACTTATATCATTCAAAGATTTGAGCTGCAACACAAGCCACACATTTAAATCGTTAAAACACACACAAGCAATAAACAGGTCGAAACAGTTAATAAAGTCAAAGACACTAAGGGCTTGATTTATGCTTTGGTGAATGGGATACTCAGTCACAAATGTGACAGATATCCCATCAACCATATTACAAATGGCGTAGGATATAATGTAATTGTAATGCGGCGGACAGAATATCAGACATGCTTACGATTGAGTATCCCATTGCCAAAGTATATATCAGACTCTAAGAAACAAGAAATCCATACAAAGTCAAACAATGTTGATTTGAACACTCAAAAAGTGTTGGGTAGCATAAAGTATAGGCACTAACATAGGAAATAATCCGCTGCACATCTGTGCTGCAGTTTATCTCAAATATGCAGTATGGGAGCGGAGCATGCATGCACCACTACACCAGGAATAGGAACTGGTACAGTAGCTCAAGCTATCCCAAGGTGGTAGCGGATCAGAATTGGAAGGAGGCGAGAAATGCTGATAAATCATGCCGTTCCCGCAATACAATAGTGATTTGGGTAGTACCTGCACTGCTTTGGGTTCTCCCTTGGTTATTTATGTTCTTCGTGCTCCTGGGTATCACTCTCTGAACACGAGTGTATGTTGAATAAATAATCGCATCCCCATGAGTGTGGGGTATGTTCCCGCAATACACCCACCAAGGACTCAATTCACAATGTGAGGGAACAGGTAAAAGGTTAAAATCATTCAAGCAGTGAACAGACTTGAAAGGATAATCTCCTATGTCTTTCAACTCCAAGATAACTGAGATCCTAACCAAAGAGAGGCTCTCTGCTTTTATGTAGGATCACCATATCTTGGGTGTGGCCCAACCTAGCTTCAGACCTTATCACAGCATAGAAGCTATGCTCATTTTTGGATTAAATTACATTGGCCTCGCTCTTGGTAATGGCAGATTTGCCCAATTTTCATTTTGGACCTCTTGTGGCCTTTGAAATGTCTTCTGTCTCCATCCTCATCAATGTCTCTGAGAAGCTGAAGTTTAAGTACAGGAACTAGAATGAACTGGCTCCTTTCTCACTAACAGCTTGAGCGCAAATAGGATGGATTTAGGTAAAGCAATAGCATCTGACTGGAAATAACATAGGGACAGATTTAAAAACATTAGGAATACTAATTTACTAATTGTGATACTCTCTGAATCGCAATGAGGAAATTGGTATTCCTAATGTATGAAACTCCTTTGAGTTTCATTAGTGATTCCTAGTTGGTTGCAAATAGACCTACCTTATGCATATTAATGAGATAGGTCATAATTTGCGACCTTTTAGGAACCACAGCCATCACATGGATGGTGGCCTGCTGATGTCAGCAGTAGGGGTGGGGGGAACTTGAGGAGTTTCATGCCGGAGAATTCCGCAGAGTTACCTAAAAACTCAGTGAGTTTCCGTGGAGTTCTGCAAGCAGGCAGAATTCAGCATGTCGCCCTGCTCACCCTGATTTTTAGCGCCGGGAGCTTGTTCTGCGCTGTAAAAGCGCGAATGGCACCATGCCGAACGCCAGGGTGGCGCTGGTTCTTTTTGCTGCTATAGTAGATTTTCTGCTTGAGCAGCAACTTTCCCAAAACTAACGGTAATGACATGCCACAACCGTCTGCATTGAGAAAACTCACCAGGAGGCATTCTATTGCTCAAAAACCATCCTAGGGGGTTCAAATTCTTGCTCGCCAACTTAACGTTGCTGAGCCGCGTGTGAGAAAATACTCCTCCACACAGCAGTTGGCATAGTTTTGCTGGAACGCTGCGCTCCAACTCCGCAAATCCCACTGGCGGAGATTAATTTTTCACCCACCCCTAGTCAGCAGACCATCATGTTACTGTTTTGCAAGCGAAATTTATTTAAAAAATGTAATACATACCATTTTGATTCAGTATTTGGAAGGCACACCCCTTCCAAATACCGAATCAGTATTTTGTAGCAAAATCAAATTGAGATTCGGAAACAGGTTACCGAATTGCAATTTGCCTTTTGTACATTGTAAAAAGCTTTTTTTGCGATTGCAAATGGCCGGATTCTGCAAATCGGGCCATTTCCGATCGCAAAAAATCTTTGTACATCTGGCCCATAGTATCCCTACACCTAAATCCAGCTAGTAAAACTTAATCCCTTTTGGAATGGCTTCAAATTCAGCTGAGAATTCCCAGTTTGATGTGGATTAATGTCTACTGTTGGAAATGACCATCCTTTGCAGGGTACTATCCCAGATTTTTGTTTTGACTGTTTTTGCTGGCTGTAGAACCCTATGCACTTTACCCTGGCTAACCAGTTGTAGAGTGCCTGTGGTCCCCATTTCAACATGATGAAATTGGCATACCCCAGAATTTATTTACCTGGAAGTCCCTAGTATGTGATACTACAACAGAGTACCCACAATCTGTAAGTTAAATGTCACAAGTGGGCTTCAGCACTCATTGTGCCACTCACTGTAGTAGCAATTTGATGTTAGACTGCAGACCTGCCACCAATAGCCTGGCAGTGCAGGTCTAAACTGCACATTTGACCTGTCAAAATACCCTCTTTGGTCAGGCCTAAACCCTCCTTTTTAAATATTAATAAATCAACCCTATGTGGCCTTACATGCCCATAAGGCATTGTATTTAAAAGTAGAGCATGTAAAGGTTTTAATGTTAGATATGTCCTTACAGAGGAAAAGCCCTCAAAGCTATTTTCACTGTAGCAGGGTTAGCTGTTCCATCGGAAAGCATGGGGATGCAATATTAAATTTAATATTGGCTATCTTCGCTTAGGAAGCAGCTACAAAGTTCATCTTTGGACTTTTAAAAATATTTATTCTAAGCCCAAATCATTGGCAAGGTCGTATTTGTAATACATATTTTAAAACAGGTACTTTTACAAATATATCTATTGCCTGCCTAAAGCTTCCAGAAGCCTATTTACATCAGATTTCAATTATCACCCACAGCTATCTAGCTCCCCTGATGAAGTGTGAAATTGCTCCCAGAGTTGAGACAAAGACCTTAGGTATGGGGAGGTGTTTTGTTTCTCTCACAGGTTGACTATCTGTCCAGAAACTTCATTTACTTCAAAGGGACCTACCCTGTCATAGGCAGATGCAGCTAGTACATAGGCCTGTCCCCTTCCTTTGTCGATCTAGCCAGTCAGGCACCAGGCTCAGTGGGAGAGGAACTGCTTGCAGAACCGGTTTTGCGTGATCACAGTTATGGCTGCTCATTTCACTGGCCACACCTCTAGAGTGGGCACCAGTGGTGGCTCCCCTGCTAAGGCGGAGCAATGTTGCCCCATTGCTGCTGGGCAGCAGTAAAAGAAAGGAAAAATAAAATGATATCGCAATGTTATTATCATTTTATTTTTCCCTGCTGCGGCAGCATGATGGCGGGGCTGCTCTGTTGACAGAGCAGGGGAGGAGTGGTGGGCACACTAAAGTGCGCATGATGCTTTGAATGGCCCTCTCGGGCCGGCCAAACAGTCATGCGCACTTTAGCATGTTCTCCACGCAGGCTGCATTACAGCCTGCATGGAGAACATGCCCAGGCCCTCAGTCTTAGTCTGATCACCCAACCATGGGGCTCAGACCAATCACAGCGCTGCATTGCAGCGTTGTGATTGGCTCAGGGGAGCATGGCTTCTTCTTGTTTGGTGGAGGAGAGAGGACGTGGGACAGAGTGGCGAGGAGGTACTCCAGATCCATGCTGGCTGCCTCTGGTGGGCACAGGAGCTCTGCACAGGGGAAGAAAGGTTCTGCCATGTTGGCTTTGGGGGATAGAGGGGAGTTTTGGGACAGACTACAGTAAAGCACAAAGAATGTGATGCAAATGTGGGTAGGGTCACCCTTAAGAACATTTACCCCATTGATTAGAGAATGGCCAGGAGATTCTCCCAGACCAATTACAAGTGGCTAAGATTAATTAAAGTATTCATCCATCACTTTTTTGTATATTTCGGTGTGATCACCTGAGTGTGACGTGTATGTCCAGGCATGTGTCCTGTTCTTACTGTTCCACTAGAACTAAGCTACACCCTACTGAAGAGCAGCAATCAGGACTAAACTGGACTTAGGTTGCTTGAGTTCTGGTACAGAGGAGGATCTGGCCTAGCAGTTCTGGCTGAACTGTTCCTATTGGAGTAGGACCAAGACTGATTTGCATCTGGCTGGGTCCAAACTGAGGTGGCACGATGTGCAAAATATTGATTGACTGGGATGAGGCGTGAGTAATAACTAGCGGCTGAGATAATTTCAAGTATTCCAGCCATCACTTTTTTGTATACTTCAGTATGATGCCCTAAGTGCGATGATTATGCCTAAATGTGAGTCCCATGCTCACTGTTCCACTGGAACCAAGCTACAATCCAAATGAGGAGCCCCAATCAGGGCAAAACCAGCCTCAGGTTGCTGGTGTTCCATTTCTTGGAGGACCTTGTCAAGTGGCCCGTTGGGACATTGTCGTCTTCCCTAAGTTAGCATAAGCACGCTGCAAACTGTCCGCTACTTTGCACATGTTACTACATGAGCTTATTTTGCAAATGCTTCTTTTGATATTTTCACATGAGAACCCACTGTTGTGTTCACGCTTTGCGGGTTCCTGGGATTTCGTCTGAACATTGCGGACAAGGTCAAACAACAATGCCCCTTGTTATTCTGTTCTGGTCAGGCCCCAGCACCTAGACAAAACATAGTGATGCAGCTGTTGTTTGGGAGTACGTACTTTGGTCTTATTGGAATACACGGATAGGTAGCATACACTTGGAGAGGGACCTTTCCAAGGAGCAGAGCATGACAGCACCTATGATGTAGAACTACCATCTATAGACTGAGGTACGGGTGTGCAGATAACACCCAGAGATCTTCTAATATATAAACATTCTACGTCTGTGCAAGGGGAGGGAGGTTAGGCTAATCTGTCTCTCACTATGACAGCTCCTTTTATGATCTACGGATTACTTGTTATGCTGACCATATTTGTGTTATGCATTTTTCTGCTTATTTTGGCACGTATACTGCATATTAGAGCATGTTAGTTAAAATAATTATTTTAAACTTGTTCGTGTCTCTGTCAGATCTTATTGTGGACAAGTACAAGAGTGTGAGCGAAAGGGTGTGTCTTGTAACAGCGATTCCTGAGAGAGTCAGGAGTGTTGTGTTCTGGGGTGTTTAATCACTTGTTTGTCTGTGAGTGAGTAGGAGAGCAAGTGAGACACTATAGCTAGTTGGTCCTGGGCTTTTGGGTACTAAGGTGGTAGGATGTCACACTCCCCATAATCCTACGCATAGTTCTGTGTTTGTGCAGAATCCCTGCAACAACCTTGCATAGCAGGTCAGGCTGAACTGTTCCTATTAGAGAAGGGTCAGACTGATTCGCATCTGCCTGGGTCCAAACTGAGGTGGCACGGTGTGCAAAATACTGATTGACTAAGATACAGCCAGAATAATTACCAGTGGCTAAGAGTAATATAAGCATTCCATCCATCACTTTTTTGTATGCTTTACTGGTAGCTTAAGTGCTCTTTTCAGCAAGATTTACATATGCCACTGGGTCCTTTATCAGAATCCAGTTCACCTATTATTGTCCCATCCCTGATCTTTGGTCTTTAACAGCAGATCTTCTTATTGTACCTCACATTCATCACATCTGGGTTGGTTGGCATGACTTCTCTGTCTTCTTGGCTTAGGAATGGAATACCCTTCCATTCCCATCTCATAAAGTGGACTACTGTAGGATCTATTGCAGACATCTTAAAACTCTATTGTTCACATACAGTATTTAACACACCTGTTGGTGCGCTTTCCTGGCATGAGACTTAAGCAGCTAGATAACCAGTACCTGAGTCACAGTGCACTGTTTGGTTTGTATTAGGACTCTGCACTGTGGCACTGAATGTGTGTGCTCTGTTCCTAACATATTATTGGTAGAAATGATTTGAGTCACTGACAACTGCACTTACAGACCCCTATGCCCAGTTATACATCCAGTCTGACAGTCACATTGCAATTCACATACCTATCTGCAAAAGGATAGAGCCACTAAAACACCCAGTCACATATTCAAAATAGCCCCTAAGAATTCTCCACGATATAGAGATATATCATATGTAGCTTGCCCTACTGGAGGCAGATGCATACCCCAGTGCTCAGTAACACTGCCAGTAAGCAATAAATGCAGCCCCTTAGAAACCCATTTAGAGAGCCATAGAGTCACTAAGAGACATAGTCATATAGTAACATACTTCCTTAATTAGCAAAAGATACACCCGGATAGGGACTCAGGCACTCATTCAGATATCTACTGAGTCACTAACACTAATAAGTCACTCATGTATACAACTGCCTCTTTAAACATGTCTCAGGCTCTCTTCTACAGAACCTGTGTGTGCAGCTTTACCAGTCGCCAAATTGACTTTTAAGAGTGCTTTACAAGCCTTAAACTCCTCTTATATTACATAAAATTCACCCGTAAAGTAGGCAGTAGGTAGGCCATAGGCAGTGAGTTATGTGTTCAAAGCCTAAAACACATACTTTCCAGTTTTGGTCAATGACATCTGCACAATGCAACAAAAGTCAAAAGAGGTACTGGTAAGAAAGTTAAGAAGTTTCTTAAAACACTATACTCACAGACACTCTCATTTATTCCTACAACATCTCACACACCCATTCACTAACATTTGAACTCACTCTCACACCCACTCACTCATCCATACACCACTCATCCATCAACTCATTCATGCAAACACTCACACACTCACTCACTCATACAGTCATTCATACCCCCATTTATTTACCAATAGTGTACTCATATACTCTCTGTCACTGATACAGAACCTCATGCACCCACTCACTCACATGTAGTCTCACACTCACTCCTTCTTCTATATGCCACTCATGCACTCACTCACTCACCCACACACACACTGACAGACCCATTCACTCACCCATATTCTACTGACTCACCCTCTCACTCACTCATACACTGACTGACACAGCCACTCACTTCCTCACAGAGCCCTTACACAGCCCCTCATACACTCACTAACACATACAGACACCCATCCATCCCCTCACTTACCCATACACTCATCCTTGCATCCTCTCAGTTATCCACAAAGGTGCTTACACATCCAGTCACTCACCTACACAGTTACTTATACACCCACAAACTCTCCCATACAACCACTGACATATACACTCACCCACAGACTACTTAGGCACTAACTCACTCACCCATATAGCCACTCACACATCCATTCACTCACTCTTACTATACTCATGCACCATGACACTCATAGAAGCACTCACTCAAGTACCCATTCACTCATACAGCCGATCACATACCCACTCACTTACTGATAAAGTCAGTCACATACCCACTTAGACATATAGCCTTTCATTCACCCATACAACCACTCACACACTCACTCACTTCCCTATACAGCCACTTACAGACATTCACTCACCCATCCATACACACACACACACACTCACTCACCCACATAGACAGTCAACCATCCACTCACTCACCCATAGAGTCACTCTTCCACCCTTTCACTCACTCATACAAGTACTCACACACTCATTCATGTACCTGATCATACCCCCACTCACTCACCCATATACTCAATCATACATCCACTCATTCACATATACAATTATTGCAATTCTATGTAGTCAATTATACAGCCTCTCATACATACACGTGTTCACATATTGAATCAGTTACTCAACCATATACTAATTTAAACAGTCAATAACATACTATTAGACATAAGAACATACATTCACAGTTTTATAAACGTACATTTAACATACAAAATGTCGTTCTTAAACTGGAGTAGATGGTTCTGAGAAGAGCCGTTTTTTTATTTTAACATTTTATGATTTGTTTGGCTTTTCTAACACTTTTACATTTTTTAAGTGTTTTTTTGTTTCTTTCAAAACATAACAAAGCAGCCTTTCAAACAATAAGGACCCAAAAATAGAAACTGTGCTTCTGCTTCAAAACAAAATGTGCAGCTATATGCATTAATAATTTTAATAATTGTAGCTACACATTGCTCACCTACACTTAGAAGAGGTCTGCATTTAGGACAATAAATGCCAATTTTTCCAAAATCTGGAATTGTTGTTGATACTTCAGAAAGTTGTGCAGCAGCAGATGCTCCAGCACCGACAACGGAAGTTCCTTGCTGCTTCTTTAGTCTCTCTATGTCTGCACATGCCAAAACAGGGGCCATGGATAGTCTTGAGATGCTTGACCATACTGGATGTACCGCAGGAATATTTGCTTGTGAAAGCAAATTTTTGCACAAAGTGCACTTGGTCTTTCATGCATTTATTTTCTTCTCTCCCTCTAGTATAACTAAAACACTCCAAGACAATACTTTCTGGGGTTTTTTCTGGGTGGTTTTGCTCTTCCGCCAAAAGATTCTCCTCCTCCTCCTCCACACAGTCTGCTGCAGATGCCATCACCAAAAGATTGAAATTCACACAAAAAACAATCCAAATTCAACCTTCTATCTCCCTAAACTAAACTGTGAAAATTCACACCACACCCAATACATTGAGCAAAGGGGTGGCAGCTTCCTATATTCATCATAGAAAAGTGTTACACCAATCAAAATAATTTCTTTCTGTGTCACATGGGATGCGCCACTCCTGCGCAGCTCCGTTGTGCCAGATACGAGACGCCGTAAAATGCATTATAACGGCATTAAAAATGTATTTCAAGTATAATTATACTATTTTCTTTTAGTGAATACCTTTACTTAAAGTAACCATTAAAACTGTTTATATATGTGTTTTACTACTGTGAAAAAAAAATGCCAGAGGCGCATCCCCTACGGGACTCTGGAAATGCGTGCCCCAGCAGTGCGCGATCATGTAGCCACTCCCAAAAAGATATCAAAATAACTGTTAAAGTGTTTTTCATCAGTTAATATGCTACTTTCCATACCATAATGCCATATCTCTTACCTAAAATTAATATTGTAAGTCTCAATATATGGGTTTTACTACAACCAAAACTACACCGGAGTTGCACACCCAGCACGAACCATCGAAATTCACTACAAAAAACAAATGTTACAGGGACACTATAGTTAGGAGAAAAACTTGAAAAAAACAAAGATTATAGGGACGTTATAGTTAGGCTCAGATTTCACTCATACAAAACCATTGAACTTCAGCCGTTACCTGAGCTAACTATAACCTATGCCCCAAAACGCACTGCTTAAGACCTCACATATTACATCACTGATGACATGGTCAGGGACATCACTGATAACATCTCAAATGACATCACTGATGACATCTTGTGAGAAGTTGGCCTGGTATATGCTGTCCACTAATTCAAGTGGGCACCTTGCACCAGTCCAAACAACCCTTATGGTGATTAGGTCAAAGATAACCTTTTGAAAGCTATCCTAGTGGTAGCTATGGAGAGCAGCCTTCAGGCTAAGTCTTGAAGGAATGTTAAGAACCTTGTTTTAGAATGTAACTTTACAGTATTGGTTAAATTAAAGCGAAACCAAACAGTAGTTATAAAAATATGTATTTATTATATATAGCACTCTCTAGTATCCTCTACAGTAGGATAGAACACAAATCAAATAATACAATTGCAAAGAATCAAACGTAAGTAGCACAATACACAGTGGGCTCCCGAGGGAGACCAAACCATATACTAAATAAGTGGTATAAGAACCACGACTCGGGACTAGACCTAGTCTAGAAGAAGTAGAATCGCTGGGACCCCAAGGAACCATCCAAGGTGAGTGAATAGGGACCCCACGGAGGACGGGTGCAGTGTGGGAACATGACCGCGTGCTCCGTACAATTCAATGGGCAAGTATCGGTTGGAAAATCAGAGATTCAGGACCCTTCCCAGCAGATTACGAAGACAGCCCTTGGAACCTTTGTACCAGAGTTACCTATCCCAGAGGAGCCGGGTGCATAGGTGTGAATTGGTGTCGGAAACCCTTGTCGTTTTCTATGGATGTCGACAAAGAAATGCTGCTGTGGGAAGAACGAAAAGTGTCCGGTGGAATCCAAATGTGGATTCTAGATGAGAAGAACCTGAAAGCAGAGGGGACAGAGTCTGGGTCACTTTGGAGTGACCAGGGGCTCGGTAGACGAATGCCCACCGATGCCGGGTGCCTCAGGTGTGTTGACGGTGAGCTTGACTCTTCAGCTGCGAGGACCCGTAGATGTCTAGGATGACCAGGAGCCGGAGGCAAGCTGTCCCATGAAGGATGTCGAGTGCTGAGGGGTCGGTGTCCGGCTGGAGCACCAATCAAGCCTTGGCAATGGCAACAACGTAGATGGTCAAGTTCAGTTTAGATCTGGCCCAGCAAGGACCAGGAGACTCACCACAGCAAGGGGAGTCAGGGCAGGCCGGGAGCCCAAATAAAGCAAAGTTGACCCTCAAGTGGAGCCACAGGCCGAAGGCACAGGAGTCGCAAGGGGACCTCAGGCAGTTTCACAGGATACCAGCTAGCAGGGCACAGAGAGCGAGGATGCCAGAGTCCTTCTCAGAAAAGATGTGCTGGGGTCAGGGCTACAAATGGCCCAATGCATGGAATTGTTGCATGAAAACAAGCATGTGCAGCTGCAAATAAACACGGTGCACAGGGGTACGGGTATACGGTCCCCACAAGGGATATCTGCCTCAAACTCAGTGAGAGGGCAGCTCAACCTCGGAGACTTTCAGAAACCCACCTCCTGTGTTGCTGGAGCCTTCGGAGTCTGCAGGAGCTCAGGATCAGCAAACCAGTCAGATGCATTATGGTGCCTACGTTTGCAGGGGAGTGACTCCTTCACTCCAAGGGAGATTCTTCTGTTGTCTTGGAGGTCCACAGGGTCCTGCACGGAGCGTGTATGGATCACAGATGGTGGCAAGACTGTGGATGGCAAGGGAAGACAAAGTCAAGCCCATGGGAGGGCCAGCGAAGTCCAGCGTGTCCAGACGGTCGAAGTGTAGTGGTATTTTCTTGCAGAATCTTGTCCACGTAAATCTAATGTCCTGTAGCCAGGTAACCCATTTTATACCCAACAAAAGGGTTGGACTGATTCTAGGTACCCTCCTAGGGGAGGGACAGGACAGGGGGTGGCTACACCCATGTCCTTTGTCCAGTTTCGCGCCAGAGCAGGAGCGGATGGCTCACAGAACTGGTCTGAACTGGACTATGCGGTTTGGGAAGAAGGGGACCCCTACTAGAAACAATAGATCTTGCTAGCTGTAAGGAACAATACCAT